>JBBHKE010003487.1:0-49757 GCA_037447655.1 Zygnema cylindricum
AGCTCGGCGTACATGGCGCCGGAAATCGTGACGGGACAGGAGTACGGATACGAGGCGGATATGTGGAGCTTGGGAGTCGTGATATACATTGCACTTTCGGGTAGGAGAAAACTTAGTCTCCCTATTCTCTCTCTCTATCTCTCTCTCTCTCTCCCTCGCTTCTCCTCTCTCCCCCTTTGGCTCCCTCTCTCCCTCCTCTTCTTCCCTCCCTTCATTCCCCTCTCGCCCTCTTTCTCATGGATCGTTTCTTTGCTTTTTTACCCTTTCTCCTTCCTTGCTCATTCTTTTCCCGACACTTCTTTTTATAAATTTTCCTCTCTTTTCTCTCCCTGCCCCTTTTTAATTTAAATTTATGCTATTTTAGGACCGACTCAACGAGAAAAAAATGAAATACTTTTTTTTTTCTTTCCTTCCGCCCTTTCCCTCTCCTTTTCCTCCAACTTCATTCAGTTTCCCCTCTTCCCCCTCTCTCCCTCAACTCTCCTTCTCTTCTATTTTTGCTTTCTCTCTCCTTTTCCGCTCTCCTTTCTTCTTCTCCTATCTCCCTCTCCTCTTCCCCTCAATTCCTCTCCTCCTCCCCTCTCCTTTTCCCCTCTCCTCTTCCCCTTTCCTCCTTTTCTTCTATCTCTTCTTTCTCTCTCCTATTTTTCTCTCCTCTTTTCAACTACTATTTTTCTCTCCTATTTCTCTCTCCTCTTCCGCTCTACTCTTTCTCTCTTTTTTTCTTCTCCTCTTTTCCTCTCCTCTTCCCCTCTCCGCTTCCCCTCTCCTCTTCCCCTCTCCTCTTCCCCTCTTCTTTATTCCTCACTTCCCTTCTTCCGTTCAGGATTCATGCCATTTTGGGGAAGAGATAACGACGAAACTTTTACGAGTATTTGTATGACAGAGGCGAATTATACCCACCAACCGTGGCCGTTGATTTCCGACGAAGCGAAAGATCTCGTGAAAAAGTTACTAAACTCAAATCCAAAAGA
Source organism: Zygnema cylindricum (assembly GCA_037447655.1). Classification (NCBI taxonomy): domain Eukaryota; kingdom Viridiplantae; phylum Streptophyta; class Zygnematophyceae; order Zygnematales; family Zygnemataceae; genus Zygnema; species Zygnema cylindricum. Next base: position 975 of record JBBHKE010003487.1, read on the forward strand.
TAGATTATCAGCTTCTTCGGTTCTTTCTCACCCTTGGATTAAAAAATATAATATTTTTCCCAATTCGGGTCCTTCACCAAGAACTCCATCTCCTCGATCTCCTTGTACGGCTTTCCCTCCTCTCCCCGAATCTCCTCCTCCACTCCCTCATTCTCTCCCTTCTCCCCATTCTCTCCCTTCTCCCCATTCCCTCCCTTCTCCTCTCCCTCCTCCTATCCCTCCCATGGTTTACGAATTCGGAGAACCGTCACCACGAAAATTCGGAAGCAAAATATGTTTTAATTCTCCGGGTTTGATTTCGACTCCGAATTTGAAACAGAGAGACAATAATAATAGCAATAATGGCAGCATCAATCAGTTTTCCAATTTATTTCAAAGAAATGGGAACTCCGAGACTCGAAATTCGAACAATAGTTCGATCAATAATTCGAAAGTCGAGACCCAAAATTCGATCGAAAAGTTAAAATGTGCGTTGGTGATTCCTCCTCGACTCGCTCTCGAATTCGGTTTTAACGTTTCGGATCAAAATCCTTCCTCTCCTTCAAAACTTATTTCTCAAACTTCAAATACAAACGATTCATCGCAAACTAATAGCAATAATAATAATACTTATAATACCGCCTCTCTCTCCTCCTCCTCCCCTTCCTCGATCCATCATTCGAAAACTTGCGATGTCTCTCAACTTTCTCATACCAAGTCTCGAATTGGAAGTATAAGTGAAAGGATCTCTCCCTCTCCACCCTTCGACTGTTACCCAAATTCTCTCTCTCCTCGTCCGAATCGCACTGACGGACTTCCGAAAGAAAGAAACCAAGAAAGAAAAAGTTCCTTTGGAGGAGGGGGAGGAGTAATTTCAAAACAAAAGTTGTATGCTTTGGAGGAACTTCGGAGAATAGCGTTGGAACTGGGTTATGAAATCGAGGTTAAAGAACTAAAAAATCCACAGGGAGAGAGGGAGAGAGAGGAGAGAGAGATGGAGCGAGACAGGGAGCGGGAGAGGAAGCGAGAGAGGGAGAAAGAGACGGAGAGAGAGAGGGAGAGAGACAGGGAGAGAAAGAGGGAGAGAGAGGAGAGAGAGAGGGGGAGGGAGAGAGAAGGGGGGGGAGAGAAAGTGAGGGAGAGAAATTTTAACTGTTTGTCTTGTGCTGCCACTGAAGCTGTGGTTGGGAGAAACTCTTGTGAGGAAACTTTACTTCCCCAACACAGTTTAGTTTGGGGTTTAATTTAAATTACTTTTCTAAGGCTCTTAAGTTTACTTTTCTTTTAAGTTCAATTAAGTTTTTTAAGTTGAATTAAGTTTTTTAAGTTTAAGTTTCTTAAATTATATTTACGTTTACTTATTTGTATTTAAGAGTCAATTCATGAAATAATAGATTTTGGTTAAAGTAGAGTGATCTGGGGATTTTCTTACTATTTTCTTATCGTACTTTTTGTTTTTTACCATTTGGTATTGTTTTGGTTATAGTTTCAATGTTGTTTGAGTTTCAGTTTTAGTTTCAGTTTTAGTTTTTGGTTAACATCTGGTAGTTTTTTTTATGTATATTTTGTAATTTTCTTTTTTACTTGTTTATAAGTCTTATCTGTCGGAGAAAGGAAGTAGTAGAAGATTTCCTCTTCATTTCCTGAATTTGTTTAAAGTAACCATTATAGTTCTTCTAAATTGAACTCGAAGAGATTTTTACTTTTTTATTTTTTGAAATTCGGTATGATTCTGGGATCTACTCAAAATCAGAAGTTTCAATTTTAGTTTCAGTTTTCAGGTTTTTCCCATATTTGGGAAAACTAAAAATGAGAAAGTGGAAGAAAAAAAAAATAGTGTTTTTTCACGAAATATATGTTAATTTAAGGAGTTTTTTGAGGTTTGAATTTTAAATTTAAAAATTGATCCACAACCAAAAAAAGAAAAATGGACATAACTTTTGAACTTGAGTTTATCGACTTCAAGCTATTAAGTAAATGGATCCAAAGGGGGCTTATACTTCATATTGAAAAATAAACTCAAATCGTTTTTAGTGTTGCCAATAGGGACATTTTTCGGGCACTAAAACGACTTTCTTTTCATCGTTAGAGTTTTTTTTTTTTTTGTAGGGGAGCAATTAAAAAATGTTGGTCTCTCCTTTCAATTTTTAACTTTTATCGTTAACAGTTTGATTTTTCTTTTAAAGAGAAAGAAACTTATTTATAAAACTTGCAATGGGAAAACCATCAAAATTGTGACAAGAAAAAGGACAACGTCCACGGCTATTAGTTTTGATAAATTATTTCGGTTAACCCAAATTTACCTTTATTAATTTGACCTTTATTATAATTAACTGAAGTAAGCTATTTGAAAATTTGGATCGGCCATTTCGAGTCAACCGAGGGTGACCTCCATGACGCACGGATGGATCCAAATCAAGTAATCGGGAGAGGAGGGGAGGAGAGGAGAGGAGAGGAGAGGAGAGGAGAGGAGAGGAGAGGAAAGGAAAGGAGAGGAGAGCAGATCATAGAAGTACAATTATCAAAAATGATAGAGGGGAAGGAAAGTAGTCCACACCAGATAGAGGCAAATGATTCAGGCTTCAGTTAATTTATTGTCAAGGAGTCACTTAGCAATGCTATGATGAACCACAAAGGAGATTACAATATATTGAAATAAATCTTGTAACTCCCAAGCTGATTTTTCTATTATCCCGTATACAAGCCTTCAATGTTTGTGTTTATCTGCGTGACTTGGTGACTACACAATGTTTGTGTAACTTGTTTCCCTTGTCTATGGCTTTCTAATTTATAGTGGAGATACTAATGGAAATAATTCTCCAAAGATTGCGTTCTCCTCCCAACGTCTCGCTTGTCGCTATCACTAAGCCAAATGGCGGAATTCGTCCCGTTGTCATACACCAATTTTGAAACCGTTTGGTGGCCCAAGTCATTTGCATACGATTAAACCTGGAATTTCACACCACTTTTCGATACATCAGCTGGAGGGGGAGTACCCAGAGTGGGTTGTGAGGTTGTTGTCCACGACATTCGGGCTTTGTTGGATATCCCTCCTCAGTTGTTGATTCTCTAGGTTTATGTCCAATGCCTTCAATAAGGTGGGTTGGGGTGTTATTTATCTGAGCTTATTATAGCTCATTCACAGACTATCCAAATGTTACTTCTGTACGAGCCTTTTACATTATGACCAGCAAGCTACTTTTCTTGGTTGATGGTGATTTTGTTTTCCTTTCCTTCGCGACAAACACTCGTCAGGGTGGCCCCACTGGGGGGACCTTCGTTCTTCGTTTCTCATTACCGCACCTTATGAGCTTCTATTGTTGCTTTCCTTACTCGCCTCCTCCCTTTAATGCCTAAAGGCACACATATTGTGAGTCGTATTGACAATACGGTCTTTACCCAAATAGACGATCTCCCCAAAATTCTTGATCCTTGCTTGACATTTACTCTATTAAAGAGATGTTTCATGTAATAACTACAATTGTGTTGTGTATCAAAAGCCCCTTTCCGATGTTCAATATGTACCTAATTTTTGGTACCCGATAATCAATACACCGCTTCGGTAAATTGAGACGCTCAATATTGCAACATTTATTCGAAATATTGGCCGGTATCAAATGTATTCCATCGCGATATATCGAAGTGACGTAAAGTCAAAAAAAAAATCAAATCCCCCCCCGCGCGTGGCGCTTCCTCAGTATGGGGGAAGGGCGGATCATCTATACGATTTACCCTGCTATTTACCGTACTAAGCTGTACGGATGCCATCTACTACCGAATACACTGCGATATCGACCCCGGGGCGATATATCGAATCCTCTGATCATTCGATATTCGATGTATTGTATCTCGAATTTATCTCGATAATTTTTTACCCGATACACAACACTACACTACGCCATTTATCGCTATTAGTGTTAATATTTGTTTTGCCACTCAAAACATATGTTATCCGTACACATTTGTCCGATTTTCAATTTGAGACCGCAAATTGGAAGTTGGGATTCTTTTAAATCGCAACCGTTGGATCCTTCAACTGACAAGTGTGTACGGAGTAAACACATTTTAAGTGGCGAAAAAAACATAAGCCCTAATAGCGATACACGGTGCAATAACTAAGGGGTGCGTCTCCATGTACTTGTAACTTAGCAAAAAACTTTGTTTTTTAGTGCAGATCCGACGGACCCGAGTTTCAGACGTCCCTATGTGTAACAACAACATAGTTACTTAAGGGTGTGACGATGGTATACACTGACAATGCCCGTGAAGGCTGTCAACGTCTACAATCTGTGATGACGCACATTTTTTTTCTAACTGCGTGTGACGTCGCATGAGTTTTCGTGACATTATAGACGTACCGCTTTCCAGCCTGTGCCCTTTCACGGTTGAAGAAGATGCGATTTGCCTTTGCGTCGCCTGTCCGCTCGACGTGAAATGTCATCGGAATCTTCAGATCCCTGGCGAAATAAATCCGTACTAGGCACAAACAGGCAAAACCAAACAAATTGTGTACTTTGCCTCGTCGTACCTGAACGCAAACGGACAAAACAAAGCGAATAGTGCACCTTTCGCTGTCGCTTGAATTTGCTTGAAATTTTTGTAATTTTTTTTACACTTGCTAATACGTGTTCCTATTTCTTGTTCGAGAATACTTTGTTTTAAAACACATCGTCGCTTTGTTTTAAAGAAAAGTTTGAAGATGATGTTTTTTGGCGTGGTCGTGGGTCGAAGAACACAAGACGAAAACATGTAGTACATCCTAAATTCGATGATGACGCAAAATGTATTTCTCATTTTTTCTAATTTTATGTACGGTAGAAATTTACGCGGTACGGCTCTAAGTTTTACAAGAAAATGACAGAAAAAAACCCTTACTTTGGCACATGGAGACGCACTCTTACGATTGTTGAAAGGCGGTAGGTTGTTAAATTTACCTGACTAACGGAAAGCAACAACTGGAAAACATGTGAAATCGTTCGGCTGCGCGTGACAAGTTGAGTCATTTGGACGGAGTCAGCGAAGACCGTCAAGTTTTGACATATTTGTACGGATTTGGTACAATTTTGCTCGTTCACACGTGTGCGCTTGCAGCCAACCAAAATGACGTAAGCGATGATCATTGCCCTAAAAAAATACAATTTAAAGTACGAAACGGCGAGCCTTCCGTTTACCCTAATAGAGAATAGTACACCGTGAATCGCTATTAGCGTAATGAAATAGATAGCGTAATGAAACAATTAGCGTACTTTACGGTAAATTGTGTTTTTTCGGGTACACCATGATACTAATTTATCATGTACTCTAATTTGTAAACTGCTTTGTAAAAATTTTCAGCACATAATATGTCCACACTAAAACATGTATATGTACGAAACTGTTCAAATCGTACGCCGTCGCGTTTTTTTGACATCTGCGTATGCCGGAAAATATTTACGCAATTATATATTATTATATTTTCTGTACTTTTAAGCTTAAAAATGTACGAAATAGTACAGATCTGGTTGTCCGTACACCACACTATTTAAAAGGGAACTCAATTACAGTTATGAACCGCATTGAGCGGAGTACCTCAAATAACGTGCAAAAACATTTAGCGTACTTTATTCTATTTGAGAATTTGCCCAAAAAAAAGGGGTACCCCAATTAGCGTCATGTACGCTAATAGCGATTCGCGGTGTAGTGTTGTGTATCGGTAAGGATTTGCCGATAACCGATATGGGCCTTTTTTCGGGTATCCGATAATCGATATATTGGTACGATATATCGTTATCGGTGTTATCGCCGATAAATACCCGATATTTATCGGTTTTATCGGCGATAACACCGATATCGATAACTATTGGCGTTATCTGTGAGGACCGTACAGATAAATGTACGGCCAGTACACTCAACTGCACGTGTTATTCACTTGACGCGCCGCGGACCTCCGATTTTGGTAAAAAAATCACGATATTTCCTTCATTTTTCTTTTTTAAGGGGGTTTTACTTGGGTACCCCTTTCGGAATGTCCTTTTGATTGCTATTTTTTTTATAAATGTTAGTTAATGGCGGCAGTCTGAAAGATTTGTTCGTGTGCTTTGTTCGTCTGTTCGTTTGATTTTACAAATATACAATGTAATTTTTTTTTTTCGTTTCGGTACTATAAGTTTAGAACTAAAACTGCTATTTTAAATTTGTCAACTTTTATGTGTTGCGCTATCCGTAATAAATTTCAGTTAAACATCGTATGGAACAAATTCACACGTGGCATACCACGCTATACGAAGTAAATAGTATAATACAGTATATTATAAAGTACTATTATATGCATACTATATTTTTTAAGTTATTACCGATATGGAATTTGTTGGTCTCGGACCGATATATCGGGACCTCTAACTGTTCGATAACTGATAACTATCGGTATCGGTGTCATCGCGATAAATTTTTTACCGATACACAACACTAGAGAATAGACCGGCGAGCCCAAACAAGGGTCTCCCCGTTAAAAAGTACACTCACCCCAACGTTCCGTTATATTTTTTAACTTCACTGTACGGTCCGAAACCTGACAAATAACGCGTCGTCAGTCCGTATTCTGTCTTCTTCCCGAAGATCTTTGACTGCCAAATATTGCGTCAGTCCTTGCGATTTGTTTTCTTTATGAAGATCTTTGCCAGCTGGCGTCAATGCTGTTATAATTTTTATTGGCTAGAATTTCCTGTAAGCTTGGGGTGCATTTGCCCCATCCTCGTCTATGACAATTGTGGTACAATAAACAAATTGACCAGAAAATTCAGAAACCGTCAACGTCACTGTTTGTCGTTAGAGTACACCGTCAATCGCTATAAGAGTAAAGGAATAAATAGCGTAAAAAAAATTTAGTGTTATTAATGCTAATTGGGATTTTTTTTTTTTTGAAAAAAAACATACATACTAATTAATCCATAATTGTAATTTGGGTTGTCCCGAGTAATAAATACCCGCCGTTTCGATGTCCACAGTAGTACATGTATCCTTACAAAATCTGACAATTCGTACGCCGTCGCTCATTTTGGACCTCCGTACGTGTCAGAATGTTTTCCGGCAGTTAAGCGTCAGCGCTATACTGTAAAGCGTTATACATTTTAACAGTTAGGGCAAGGTTCCATTAGGGGAAAAATGACGTTGTTTACTGAAAGCCGTACTGTTTCGTACAGTGCCGTACCAAAGAAAAAAAAATGTCAGAAAAACAAGGCTACTGAATGAGGGATTTGATTCTCCACGTTTATGGGCGTAAACGTGGACCGTCGGATGCATTATCGGATACGCCGTCGTCTGACACTTTCAGTTCGCAACAAGTGACCCGGAGTAGGTCAATTCTCAGCGCCTGAACGAATACCGTCGTGCCTCGTGGAAAAGTGAACAAATATCCACGACGACCGCGCGACCAGATGGGTACACGTCGCATATGACATGTGCCTTCCGCCAGGGAGGATGCGAGGCCACCGGAAGCCGCAAGAAAATCTTTGACGGAAGATATTGTTTCACGCTTCTGTTGGTATCCACTAACCATTCTGACATTTTCGTACGCTTTTACATATCTTACGTTTCGTCCGCCCGTACATATTTAATTCAATACGTCGTACAAGTCACTTTTTACCTTTCGCTGGTACAAATATGTGGTCACAATTTGCTCTCAGAGATTCTTTGAAGATTACCAGAATCGTATTCATCTATTACGTGAACCAATCAAAATGTGCCACGCAAAACAAATGTCGGTTACTGACCCGACACAATGGAACGATCGCCTCAGTAAACGAATTTTTGACGTTTACAGAGAGCGCCTAATGGAACAACGCTCTTACATCGTATTTAACGTATATTGCTTCAACAACTACGCAACGTTGTTTTATCAAAAATGAGGTTGGTTGTCCGTTGTAATGTTATATGTTTACATTAATAACGACTATTAACTTCAATATGTCGCATTTAAGAGAATATATTAGAGTTAATTAACTGTAAAATGTGTCTTAATTCTAATAAGGTTGCGTTCAAAAACTTCTTGTGAAACACTAGCCGAAATTAGCGTTAAAGTTAGCAGGTATTAGAGTTAATGTTAACTCTAATACAGTGACAAATGTAACCAAATATCAACCAGCTCATTTAACGCGTAATACGATTGGTCGCCCAAATTTACACGTGGCCTATTTCATATCCACGTAAATGATATGGTTGTAAAAATGAGTTGATAACGTCACATTGACCGCCTATCCTATCTGTGGCGGTTAAAAAAACGAACCGTACATTCAATAAGCCCAGTGGATCCCATGGGTCAGCCATGAAAATCGCTCGGCATATTATTTCACCCGAAACTGACCCAAATTTTTAAACATTCCCGCTCTCGTTTTACTTTTAAAAAATTTGGAGAGTTTGACTTTGAAAAAAAAAAATTGAAATTTCCAAATGTTCCCGCTCTCACTAATTCGTTTTAAAGATTTTAATGATATGATTTTGAAACACAATTTTAAAATTTAAATTCTGTACACCGAAACTTTGGGAAAGGGTTTCCGTCTATTTTTTCCCGCCACCTCCACTTTCATTGCTATATATACATCTCATCCAACCAAACCATGGCACTATCTCATCAGCTTCTACACTTACATTGCCTTCTACATTTGGATTTGTTTTCTTCATATCCTTTCTTGTCCGCAATTGTTGTTTGTTTTCCGGAAATATGTGGCCCATCAATACAATGTTCGCAAAATATACGACGAGAAGCACCCTTAGGCCTGAAATTTCTCCATCGTTGTTGACGAAATGGAGGGGAGCATGCCTAAACTTTCACCATCTCCGGTTGTTGAGGAAATGGAGGGTAGCGAGACTCAAGAACCCGATTTACCGAGTGAAGAAACGTCGAACGCAGAGCCCCTCGCAGAAGGAGCTTTAATCGGAGGTTTGGACCCTCCACGCGAAGACTACAGTGGCATCTCAGTGTTGAGACAAAAAATCTAGCACGTATCCACAAAGATTTCTCGCGTGCGAGTAATCAATTGGATGATTGCGGATTCTTATGTCAACAGAGAGCATTTACTCATTCCGAGGACTGTAAAAAAGTTTCCAGAACACTTTACGGGGGTGTATATGACACGTAAGAGTGTTTACCTTTTATCCTCTCATTTATGCCATTAACCCCAGATGCACATGTTGTTTGTCGCGTGCTTCTTAAATTTGTTGTTAACATTGCCTCAAATTCATTCTTGTTATGCCTTTGTCCCCTCAACGACATTTTGTTTATGCCTGTTTTCAATTATTCGTTTTGTTTTTTCTCTTCTCTTTTCTTTTTTTGTTTTTGTTTTTTGGTTTTGTTTTCAGTTTTAAGTTTTGTTTTCAATTTTCTGTTTTGTTTTATTTCTGCTCTTTTCTGTTTTTTGTTCCCTGGTTTTTTGTTTCTATTTTTTGTTTTCTGGTTTCTGTTTTTTGTCTTCTGGTTTCTGTTTTTTGTTTTCTTTTTTTTGTTTTTTGTTTTTTGTTTTTGTTTTCCGGTTTCGGTTTTGTGTTTGTTGTTTTGTATTTTCTAATCTCTGGTTTCTGTTTTCTGTTTTCTCTTTTCTATCGCTTGCTTCCTAATTCTGTGGTCTAACTTGCTGAAAATTCATTCTTGTTATGCCTCTCTTGCCCCCAATCACCCCACCTCCCCAACCTCTGAAAAGTATTTATCTTCTATAACGACCTTTAAAAAGATTAATTTAAAAGAAAAGAATTGAAAGAAAAAAAAGCAAAGAAATAAAAAAAGATGAAAAACAAAAAAATAGCAAAAATAGAAATACAAAACTGTAGGATTTAGGGTTAGGGTGTAGGATTTGGGATTTAGGGTTAGGTTGAATGGTCCCCGTCGCAGGAACTTGGTTTTTCATACTAGGAGTTTGATTATTGTTTTTAATATTAGTTTGAATTTCATTGTTCCTTTTTTTTGTTTACTTTTTTTTGCGTAGTATGGTTTTCGTTTATATACGAATATGACATTATTAAATATAATTCCAGACTGTTATTTTTAATGCATTTTTGGGAAACCTGTATGCAAAAATGTATGGGGACAAAGATTTATGACGATGAATGGAGTATCCCTTTGTCAATTTGGAGCTATCACAATCACTTAATGTGATTGCTTTTACACAAAGGCCGAATTTGACTTCGTCCGATCAGCGACGGTTTTTGTCGCTCAACGTAAAAGGTTAAGGTGAACTTTCGACAAAACAGCCTGTTTCATTGATAGTGGTCAGCGACGAGAATGCCTCATCGCTACTGTTCTACGTCAACCAGTGCAGGTGGAGGAGCAGCAGTAGTAGTAGAAGTAGACATGATACACTCTTAGAAGATATCAAAAATCCTACCAAACATTTGTTTTCAAGTGCTCACCAAATCTTATACAAGCATTCAAACCTCACAAAGCTTTATCAAAATATAGAGAAGCATAAACACTGACAACTCCCAAAGTTGTTGCACAATTAACTCGACAACACTCAAGATATAACACTCAGAAGTTTCCCAAAAACTGTTGGCAGTTTTACTACTCGGAAGTTTGGATACATTAAATGTTCTACGTCCTACTTATTATACCTGTGTTGTACCGACGATAAAAGTGTACCTGAGAGGTACGCCAGACAACCAAGCTCACACTAATCTGTCAAGCTACCGTTGAGCTACCACTAAGCTAATCAACACTACTCAGAATCTATACTAAGTAATCGTATAATACATTTGGCGGCTAAGTCTAACGTGATCATCCTATGAATCTCGTCCGTTGACTAGATTCATATCCATCGCAGTTGCTTTATACTGTACCGAATCACGTTATGATATCCGCGGCCGCGTTGTCCGTACGAACCATATCGACATTAATCGCAGTTGCGTTGTCTTGTCTGCATCGCAGCTGCGTTGATGCATCCCAGTTGCGTTGTCCCACTCGATGTGTGAAATGTGTATGTAGATATAAGTGCGTTTCCAAAACTTGTAATGAGCTTTAAGTGACGACGCGTGTCCTTGTAGATTTGCCTTCCTGTTGTCACACTAATTTACTAAGACTTAAAGCTTTCCAAAATCAACACTCCCCTAAAGCTTTAGACTCAGTGTATTAGCGCAGATGCGATGTCACAGTTAGCGCAGTATGGCAGTATAGTAGCGCAACAAATCAACTAGTCACCTAGTCCCACTACACCCTGATTTGTGGACTAGCGCAGCATGGCAGTATCGCAGTGCAGTAACTCAGCTATTCACCCAATCCTACTACATCCCTACAATACTTCAACTTGGGAGCAAGAAGAGCTTTAGCAAGCATATGAGCAATCATTTTTGCGTCTGGCAGATAGCATAATTTAATCACCCTAGAGAACACTTTTTCTCTTACAAAGTGTAATCTTACATCCATGTGCTTACTCTTGAAGTGGTGACTTGGGTTAGAGGCAATGGCAATGGCAGCCTGGTTATCACACCAAATCATCTGTGGACCAACCTGCATGTATCCTAGTTCTTGCAACATGGATTTTACCCATAAGAGTTCTTTAAGGGCCGAGCTTGCTACCATATATTCTGACTCCATTGTCAAGTGTGCTGTAACCTTTTGAAGTTTGCTGCTCCCGCAGCAAGTCCCGTTCCCAATTTGTAGAACGAATCAAGTTGTGGAGTTCCGGCTTCGCATGTCGCCGTAGCTTGCATCACTCCACGTTTGCAGCTTCACTTCTCCTCCGCCTAGTGTGAGTTTGAGGTCTGTGGTTCCTGCCAAATATCTTAAGACTCTCCTTGCTGCATCAAGATCAGATTTTCTCCGATTCTCTAGACTTCTGCTCAGTACCCCAACTGCTGCAGCAATGTCAGGACGAGTACAGTTCATGAAATATATTAAGCTTCACACTATCTGTCTGTAAGGTATTAGTGTCATAGGATCATTCTCCCTTGACTCTAAATGCTCGCTAACAATGACACCCGGTTTCTGTCTCTTTTCCCTCTAACTTTTGCCGAAACTCCATTGGAGTTAGACATCCTTTTGCCCCCTGCATTCCGTACTCATCTAACATGTTTCCAATGGCCTCTTTTTGAGTCAATTTTATTACTTTGTTTTTTTTGTCCCTCTCTACCTAGATACCCAAAATATATTTTGCCTCACCGAGGTCTTTTATCTCGAACCGTGAATTTAAAACAGTCTTGATTTTGTTAATTTCATCCATTAATTTGCTAAGTAATAGTAAATCATCTATATACACCGCTATATACTCTATCCCATCCTCACCCTTTAGAAGGTAGAGAGAGTGATCAGAACTTATCCTTTGAAATCCTAAGCTAGTTAAGAATTCATCAAGCTTCAGATTCCATTGCCTGAGGGCTTGTTTTAGGCCGTACAAAGATTTTAACAATTTGCATACTTAGTGTTCTTTCATGGTTCTGCATACATTTCAAGCTGCTGCATGTAGATGGTCTCCTCTAGTTCTCCATGCAGAAAGGCTTTTTTTACATCCATCTGATGTATTTCTATATCTTCTATAGCAGTTAGGGACAGCAAAATCCTAACTGTCGGAAATCTTACAACCGGAGAAAATGTTTCTTCAAAATCAATTCCTTCCTTTTGATTATACCCCTTTGCCAGAAGTCTGGCCTTATATCGTTCAATGGTATTATCAAGACTTAACTTCATATTGAATACCCATTTGTTGCCGATCGATTTTCGGTCTGGAGGAAGGTCCACTAGCTCCCATGTCTGAGCCTGTATGATCGACTTCATTTCACCGTTTGCTGCTCGATCTAGTGGTTTCGCTCTGGTGATGAGAAGGCCTCTCTGATGTTTAGAGGCTCCCCTGAGGCTGGCGAGTAGGCGAAGTGAGAACTTGCTTGCAGTCGGCTACTGGATCTTCTTCCCCTTGGAAATTTTGAGGCTGAAATTGTCGGATCCCTTGCATTGCGCTTATTGCGCTGGTTGCGATCAATAGGCATTGACCGCAGTTGGTCCGGTTGGAACTAAACTTGTGGAGGAACATGGAGAATTTCAGACTCTTGTGTTCCCACTTGTGAAATTCGCATCTGTGGGACAATTTCATGAATGCAATCTAGAATGACATATTCCTGTACTTTTTGTTGCTTTTGCTGTTTTGTCATTTCAAATAAGTCTATATAGTCTAGCTCATCTTTATCAATGATGTTTCTCGCTATAGTTATTTTTTGCCTCTCAAACAGAAAAACTCTATAACCCTTTGAGTGATCATCATATCCTAACAAAATACCTAGTAATCCTTTCGGTTCCATTTTCCATCTAACATTAGATGTATCCAGGATAAGGCATTTACTACCAAAGACTCTAAAGTGACTAACATTTGGCTTTCTACCTGTATACATCTCGTAAGGAGTAGTCTCTACCGATCGTGATCCTATCCTATTCTTAATAAAAACTGCACAATTTATAGCCTCATCCCATAATTTTGGATCCACATTTTTATCTGCAAGCATCGACCTAAAGCTCTCCCTGAGGTTTCTATTTAATCTCTCCGACACCCTATTTTGTTCAGGTGAATACGGAACAGTCAAAAGATGACTTATATCTTCATCAAGAAAAAATGTTTCAAATTCCTTCGATGTATATTCCCCACCATTGTCCGATTTGAACTCCAAAATTGGTAAATTATGGAGTTTTTCAACCCATGCTTTATAGTTTTTGAAGTGATTAAACACTTCCCTCTTTTCTTTCATGAAATATTCTTTTGTAAACCTGGAAAAATCATCTCGGAAGGTGACCATGTATTTCATCCTCTGAAAGATGTTACCTTTGCAGGACCAAAAACATCCAAATGAATTATAAAAGTTTGTTGACCGATGCTCAAACACTTTAGGAAATAGCACTTGGTAGATTTTTCCTAGAGCCTAGCCATCACACTCACAATGTCTTATTTGTGCCTAACTTTATGAAAAAAATATTTTTTACCTCCTTGGTAGAAAGTAAAGGTTTTGAGGTCAATATGAAAATTCGTCGGCAGGTTGTGAGTAAAAATGGCAAGGTTGCGATTACAGGTACTAGAGATTGTAGCAACATTTACCGCATGGATATGGCTAATACCAAGGAAAATGATGTTCTTTACTCCGGTGTTTTGCATTCAAATGAGTTGTGGCATAAAAGATTAGGCCATGTAATTAATGATAGTTTGATAATTGTACTTGTTGGCAAAATAGATGGTGTCTCGATCACAGATCAGGGTACTTCCTAGGCGTAGCTGTCACTTTATTTCTCACAAACAACTACGTGACCATCCAACTTTCAACCATAACATTGGAATTAACTTGAACTTGCCACTTTTGCAACTAGACTCAAATTTTGTCAAACAATGTATTTCGCTCTCATTCTCTCAATATCTTTCAATGGCCTTCTCATAATATAAATATGTAAGCCTAAAATAAATGAGATTTCAAAACACTTTATCTCGAAAAAAGATGAATTTTGGAAGGGAATCAATGTGGCCCATTCCTCTTGCTGTATCATTTTTATATCCTTCAAAGTTATTGAGATTGTAACTCAGTATGAGACCCACCTCGTCACTCTTCGAGAATCTTCCGACCACTCACAATCGAGCCTCGACTGACAAGTAAACTAGAAACAGTACTCCACAAAAGATGAGAGAAACTTGAGAAAACGAAATGGAAACCATTTTGTCGATGCACTCCAAGGTCACGTCACAGGTTTTCACTAATGGATGTCCGAGTCTCATGAGTTACCACACACACAAAAAAGAAAGACAAAAGGAAACTTATTTATATGACAAGCGCTAAAATCTGCGCCTTGTTCCACTCCTCGTGTCTCGGCGACTGAGTTCATTGAAGCTTAGCAATTGGTCGTTCAATGGCGAGATTGTGGCCGAATTTCAACATATCGGCGTTGATGTCACTCTATGGAAACCTTCGTTCTGTACAGCTGATTACGGCTGTTTAGTGCGTGGAAACTCCTCTCCGTGTTGGCATGAGAACGCACTACATAGGGAAGCGACTTCTCCGTGGGTTGGCATGCGTTTAACATCTAAGGACCGTAGTGTAATATACAGGAGGATTTCGTTTTGTAATGTAAAGATAAAAAATCTATGGAATTTGTTAATCGCAGAGACAATTTTTACTGTGGGTAGGTAGTAGCGTCAACTTTTCAAAAATTGTACATTTAAAGTACATATTAGTACAAGTTACGTACCTTTGAGTTTATGCTTGACGGTCAATTCGTCGAAAAACTTTGACTGGCGAAATATTTTAACGACCGGTTAAAAAGGTGTACTGCTTGCGAACGATGACCGTCATAAAAAAATTAACATTTCACACGGCCAGCCAAGGTTTACTGTAACAAAACTGCCACTACCACATATATAACAAATTGTTTCGCGTAGATACTTTCTCACTTGAATTGACCTTCAACTGAAAGTTTGAAACGAAATAAACTTTGTACAAGATAAGATTACATACCCACGTAAAGTTAATCTATGAAACTAAATATTATCCTTTAAGTGCGTATTTTATTTTGCCTTTATTTTGCATTTTTCTTTTTTTGTGCGCATTTACAGTGGCAAAGTCGCTAACCGAAGATCTCAAATCTAAGGCGCAAGCTCAAGTCGTGCATCTTTGTGTGTGTTTAGTACGGATTGACACAGCAAAAACGCCACATAAAATTTTGCAAAACGTACAACACAAAGCATTTGCAATTAATACTATGGACCCGTTTGTCCGAATTCCTAACCTAGTTCACTGACAACCATATAGGTGCATCGACATCGACCAAAGAACACAACTTTTGCCGTACGCTGACCAAACGCATCACCACATCCAAAGTTGATCTAAGTGAAGAAAGTGAAGTGAGAAAGTACTTGCGCGCAACAATTTAATTTACATGTGGCTTGCGCAGTTTTGTTAGAGTAAACCTTGGCCGGCATTGTGAACTGCTGTTTTTTTTATGATGGTTGTTGTTCGCAACCTGGGCACTTTTTTAACCGGTCGTTAAAATATTTCGCCAGTCAAAGCTGTTTGACGGATTAACTGTCAAGCATAAACTCGAAGGTACGTAACTTGTACTAATATGTGCTTAAAATGAACAATTTTTGATAGGTTGACGCGACTTCCTCCACGCAGCAAAAATTGTCCCTGCAATTAGCAATTCCTAAAATCTAACCATAATCTTTGATTTTGTGAAAATCTATTTTTTCAGTAGGATCCATGTTTGTCTACGGTAACAGAGTAGTTAGAATCGAGCAGAAACCTTAACAATAATAATAAGTATCAGTCATCGTATCATTTTACAGTGGTTACCAATTAGCTACGAGTGTCATAGTTTTTGGTCGGCCTATGAAACAATATTATGCAACTTAAGACCTTGTTTTATTTTTTGTAGTTGGGCCTCTGCCCAAGCATTCAATTTTTGTGAAGTCCTTAGACTCTTACCAGTTTGTATTTATCTAGGCTTGGGTTTATTGATATCTGTTGTTGCCCAACGCTAATGATGAACCGGGAATATGCTTTCTTCGGCTTAATGATGAAGTTTTTACCATTCGATTGTCTGTAGCGTTTAATTGGTTTAACGATGTTGTACGCGTATGTTGTACAATAGGTATTATGTGTCGTTCGTTTTTTTCGTCGTTGGTATGTGTGAATGTTCTTGTTACACGCGCGTTTATATGGCTGTAACGCAGTGTATGTCTTTGTGTGATTATACTAGCATGTAGCATATGGTGCTCCACGAGATTTATCTAACAAGACGAATGATAACGAAATTGAAAAGGGTTTCCGGCTTCTTAGAGACACTCAAGGCGAAGACTTTCCTATTGAATGAGTATGCGTTGTGAGAGAGAAAACTAATTTATTTCATTTTAAAATGAGACAAAACAAATCTTATCACATTTTTAAGTCATGTTAAAGTTAGCGTATTGTACCCTAAATCTGTTTTGTAAACAATAGATTAGAGTTTCCAATTTTACTGCTATATGTTCGTTTGAACTTAGTTTATTGTGTCTTTATTTTAAATAAGTCCTTTTGGTAACATTCGTTTGTCGAATATACAATTTGTATTTCAGTGTGCTAAACCCTCATTGTCGCCAATTAAATTGCAAGAACTTGATCCATAATGAAATGCAACAAATCTATTCTCAATGAAATCGCACTAAAAATTGTATAGAATCTGATTTCGCATAGGTCCGTGCTCACGCGTTGGTCACCAAGTGTAGTGATTACGAGTGTTTAGTGGGGCAAGATGTGCTTTTAAGAGTAGGAGGCAGCGTTGACATATATGACCAAACATTTTCTTACTGTTCTTCCAACTACCTGGAAAATAAAATCTACCTACCTCTAATTTCTGCCTGACAACCCATACCCATTATGGCTCATGCAACCAAATTTGTCCCTGCTTACTCTGGAAATTTGGTAGTATCTGAAATTTTCTATTCTTTATCGGAGGAGGAAATTTTGCTTGACATCACTTCCTTGCCAAAACTTTTCAATAACCTAGGATTTGTGATTAATTCTCGTGAATTTGATCACATTTATAAACACACACTCCACATTCCCATATCCCGAGTCCCTCCTCCTCCTCTCATTTGAGTGGAACCTTTGGTTTTTTTCAATTAATTGGAAACCAATTCAGCTTAATCCCCAACAAGACAGTTTAGTCATTTTAGATCTATTTGCAGGCATAAGTACGTCTCTCTTTTCATGCTTTCGCAAGGCATTACTTATCAAACACTACTGCTCAGTCAACACTAACCCTTTAGCTCTAAAGCTTAAATAAACCACCGTAACCTGTTACACGGACAATATCCACATCTCTTTCCCAAATCTGCCTTTCTTCATATGCAGACAGCCCTACCCTAAAACATTTGCATTATAAGCAATCAACTTCTTCTTAATTTAGAACCAATCGATCTACTCTTTGACAGTTGGGAGTGTCAAGGGATGTCTCGAGCAGGTAAAGGTCTTGGCTTGGCTGATCCTGCACTAATTTTTTTTTTGAACTACGTCGGATTATTTACAATCTTTAGATCAGCCCTTGGGATATATTTTGGAAAATGTAGCAGCATTTAACAATCCTCGGCCAACGGTTTTAGCTGATTATAAGCTGATAGAAGCATTAATTAGTCCTCCTCTCATAATTGATGCCGCTCGTCATGGTTCCTTAGCCCATCGAGTTTGTTCTAAATGGACCAACCTGATTGATATTGGTCGACTACGAGAAAGAAGTTTTTTTGTCAGATCTCCTTTTCGAGATATTCAGACAACCCTCCTTCCCTTCCATAAAGTTTAAACATGTCTCCAGCCTGATCCCCCGCTGAATTACAACATTAACGACTTAGGTCAACCACTCAAAGCTCTTCCCACTCTAGTGTCTTACCCACATTCTCACGCTTTTTCTAACGATGGGCCCGCCTTCCTTAGAAATATTCACACCGGCGGCCTTGATGAGCCTATATATACAAAACGGGAACACCTCATGAATTTCATTCCCAACACTACAGCTTCCCACTGTCTCACAAATCGACACCGCTGCATGTTGTTTGGTCGTGTCATGGAACCCCAATCCATCTCATTTGTCTTTAATAGTTTACAACAGGTCGTTACGCACAAACCCATCTGTCTCAACAAGCTGGGTGGGGATACATCATCACCAATTTTACCAATTTAAACTTCTAAACACACACCTACACGATCTCTTATCACCATTAGAGGGACACCTTTTCAATTTTTCCTCTTTCCATCCCCCATACAACCTTCACCAATGGTCACAATCTACGACTTTTTAAATCCCAGTCATATATCACGGCCCATTCCGGCCTACACTGCTGCTCAATCTGCTCCCTCTAGTCATACCTCAACATCTCCTCACAGTACTACAACCTTTCTTTCCTGTAGCTGGCATCATTGGAAAAAATCTTTTACACCAGACACCTATCAGCTACTCTTTAGGCTAATCGCTCATCGCGGATGAACAGCATCATTGGAAAAAATCTTTTACACCAGACACCTATCAGCTACTCTTTAGGCTAATCGCTCATCGCGGATGAACAGCTGGTTTTTGCACAGGCCATAGAAGCAATGAGAATTAAAAGTTTTAAACCCCCAAAATGGAAATTTTGAGCTAATCTCTCTCAATTTGAACATGTTTTACTAAACAAAGTGATTCTCCGGAATATTGATGCTTTGGCTTTCTCTATGAATGATCTTGGTTGCCATACAACCTACGAAATGTCTATAGATCTCGAAGACGATCGTCCCATTTTCAAACAATAACACTGTTCATCCCAAACAAAATGGAAATTAGTGGATCAACATTGTGCTGAATTTTAGGAAGCTGGCCTCATTTACAAGTCGGACTCTACTTTCTCAGCACCCACAATCATGGCTCAGAATTTAGATGCCGAGTGAAATTTTAGCGACTGCCGAATGTGCGACGATTACAGTGAACTCAATTCCAAAATCATACAAGACTTAAATCTGATGCCATTTGCCAATGAGATATTTTATCATGTAGAATGCGATAAATATTTTAGTATTCTTGATTTGCGACAAGGTTTTAACTTGATTGAAATAGAGGAGAATGAGAGGCATAAAACTGCCTTTTGGGGTAGTGATGGTTGTTGGGAATGGGCCGTGATGCCTTTTGGACTAAAGAATGCCCTGGCAGTTTTTCAAAAAATGATGGATTTAGTTTTAGGTGGTTGCAATTTGCACGATGTTATATCGATGACCTTCTTATCGCCACTACCACAATTGACAATCACACATCTCATATCAAATGGGTCCTAACTAAATTGAAGAAGGTTGTTTTAAAATGTCATCCAGTTAAGTGTACGTTTGGGTCCGAAGGTGTGCCTTACCTTGGACATTTAATTTCATCCAAGGGAATTACACCGCATGAAGCTGAAACCGTGGCAATCAGCAAATTACCAACCCGCGTTGATCTCACAATTCTTCGGGCCATTTTTGGATTGGCCAATTACTATCGCAGATTTGTCCCGCGTTTTAGTACAGTCGCGGCACCATTGAACAATTTTCTCAAGAAAGAGGTCCTTTTTGTATGGGGACTTGATCATATTTTAGCATTTCAAAAGCTGAAAGATGCCCTCTCTAATGCTCCCATCCTTCGCCCTCCTAATCACAATCTACCTTTCTGCTTACAATCACCCTTTGGAAAGCCTAGCATTGCGGCCATCTTAACTCATCGAGAACTAACAGAAGAATACGTGGTTGCTTACGCAAGTAGAAGTAATGATCATGCCGAATCAAATAACACTAGTTATGAAGAAGAATGTCAAGCGGCAGTTTGGGGTATTGTACATTTTTGTCATTACCTTTACGGAAAACCGTTTACACTTCTAACCGACCATCAGGTTTTATATTGGCTGATGACAAACAATAAAATGTCAAGAAAATTAGCGAGATGGGCATATTAGTATTACAAGAATACGATGTGGAAATAATTCACCGCCCATGATTACTAAGTCTGAATGCAGACAGTATTTCTCGAAATCCTTTGCCATGGATCAAAGAAAACGGGGTTTGGTAAGACTTTGATGACAACGACCTACCGACAATATCAGCATGGTTTTATATTACACATTCCTTAGCTTTGCTGCTCAACTCCCGTTCTTCCCCAGATCCATGGCGGGACGGGCTGCTAATTCTTTTCCTCTCCTCACAAACTTTCCGACCTGGCACTACATCTGAGGAGGAGGAAAGAGTGAAGAAAAGAGCTAAAAATTATCTCTGGTTAGGTGGGTCTTTAGTTCAATTACTAGCGGATTGTAGCCATAGACACGTGCCTCGTCGAACCGAGCGCCTTTAGCTTATCAAACAAATTCATACCGAGCTTTGACAATATAGAATCAAGCGCACCTTAAGCCTGTCGCAAGCACACTATTCGTGGTCTGGGATGCAATCTGATGTCGCGGTAGTATTGCATAAGTGTGCAATATGTTATTTTTTGCGTACCTCATTTAGCTACTGGCACACTACTCTCCAACCACTCCCTATTATAGGATTATTTTACCGCTGGTCGTGCGATTTGGCATGTCTTTTTTCTATATCTCGGAGGGGGAAACAATATATAATGATCATGATTGAAAATTTCAGCAAATGGGTTGAAGTAGTGGCGTTTCCACACAAAATTGCAAAGCTCACCACCGCAGCTTTTAATGGAACATGTTCTTATGAGATACGGAGCCTTGGCCAAAGTCCTCACAGATCAAAGGACTGAATTCCGCAAGGAATTCTAAAAAATGTTAGATGACGCGCTCATACAACACCATCAAACTAGCCGAGATCATCCATGAAAAAGGAAAGAAATAGACTTTTTAAAATCAATTTGTTTTTTCAAATAATTTGACGAGGTGATTTTCGCAATGCTGTTGCTAAATGGATTTTGCCTCACTGTTGTCGCAAATATTAGGCCATTAACCGACTAATGTGGTGGTAAAGGTTTGAAATCTGAAGTCATCAAAGCCATTGCATTCATAAACATTTGATTAAAAATCAAGAAACCAGGAAATTTCAATTTTCTGAATTGAGTGTTGAACATTTAGGTTTGTTGGTACGGACTTCTTTTTCCGACATTAGTAGTTAATCAAACGGTTGTTGCAACAGACCTAATGCATTTTTCACCTGTTATTGAACGAGCGCTTCCCTTGTCAGTCTTTATTTGAATTTATTTTTTAAGTCTTCGCATATTTTTGACACATTTTGGTCGCATAATTTCTTTTGGATTTTTCGGTGTTTATTGTTTAGGTAGATGGTAGATACCGTACGGCTGGTATGCCTCTGTAGATTCAGTAGTGAACTCTTTGAGTATAACTTGTAGGACTTAGATTAATTTGATTATCACAATCAAGTATATCAAAGCAATGGCAAACT
This sequence comes from Zygnema cylindricum, assembly GCA_037447655.1. NCBI lineage: Eukaryota > Viridiplantae > Streptophyta > Zygnematophyceae > Zygnematales > Zygnemataceae > Zygnema > Zygnema cylindricum. The sequence goes on from JBBHKE010003487.1 coordinate 22,815, forward strand.
ACTTTCTTCATCTTTGACCTATTGGTGTGATCACTCCTTTTAATGCATTTAAGTGAAACTTTGTGGAGTTATTCTTTGATATAATATGTATATTCGTGTAAAGTTTCATACTTTTCAGAAATCTCTGTAAGATTCTGTGAGCATTCTAAGTGGTTAGTTTGTGAAGCTAACAGCTGTTTTTGTGAAACTTTAGAGCTTATATCTTCTAAATTCTTTGGTGGATTGAAGCTTAGAGTGTCTATAGTATACTGCCTATTAGTGCCGTTTGAGGGGATTTTGTTATTTGTGGAGTAATCTGTGCTGTCTAAAACACGGCTGTTTGAGGGGCAGTTTGTGGTGCTTCCGAGAGTAATCCATGGTTGAAATAAGCTATGGACAATAGGTTATGGGCCCACACCCATGGCTACCCATATTTGATGGATAAAAATATCACTACTGGAAGGATGCACTCAAGAGCTACTTCGAGATGATGGAGCTAATGGATGTGGTGGACGGTACCTTGGCCGAAACATCAAATAGATGGAATTGGAAAAATCATGAGTGTCTAAGGGTTATCAAGAACTCCTTGACTGAGGATTTAGTAATGTCATACCTAAGTGTTAAAAGGGCAGTTGAATTATGGAAGTGCTTGGCTTAGTAGTGTTACCAAAATAGTTGAACACAAGTATGTAGGAGGTAGTATGGAGAAACACTGTATTGACTTACAAGTATTATTTGGAGACAAGTATTATTTGCAGAAAATAATTTGGCATGAGAAAACTTTAAAGACGCTCAACAAGCTATCTTGTTAATGAGAAGTCTACGTAAAGAATATAAGAGTGCACTAGATCGATTGAATTTAATTGATAAAAAGGATTGGAGCTTAAATGTAGCTAGACGAGTTGTTCTTGATGAAGAGGCTAATAAAAGGGTTTTATCAAGTGAAAGGAATATAAAGGAATCTAAGTCCCAGTTTCAGAAAATTAAAGGTAATGGTGAGTTTGGAGATCGGCCTAAAAATTACTTTTACTGTAACGCTTTAGGACATACCTTTAGGGTATGCCCATCGTATAAAAGTGCATGTGTAACAGTGAATTTCAGAGATGGATGGGACAACAACCTGGTTCTAACCCCAACAAGAAGGGAATCGAGTGCTTTCTTCAGTACTAGACAAGACTCAACAGATGACAAAGGGGATACACCGTGTGTTGACAAATTTATTTATTTACCGACCTTCTGTGTTGTTAGGAATGGTGTGAAAAAAGAGGTGACAGAAAAGGATTTCGTGTCTGTCCCTTTTCTCGACGACAGATTGGTGAGTAACAAAGAGTTACAGGGGGAAGAGTTTATTGAAATAAGGAAAAAGGACAAAAAAGAGAAGGACACAATTTTTGTGACCTTATCAGATGACAAATCGGTGAGTGAAAATTGCTTACAAGAAAGTTTTTTAGCTGAAGCAAGAGGAGTTGAAGGAAGAGATCGACACTTAGAAGCAGAAACTAGAAATAAGGTGGGTGTGGAAATTGGAGAACTAGGAAAAAAAAAAACAAAGAAAAATTGTTCATAATATTTGAGTGCGAAAAGAAGTTTGTGGGAGTGAAAAATGTAATTGAAATGCAAACGTTAGAAATATAGGAAAGGAAAACAGGAAGAAAAGAGTACAGCTGAAAAGAAGAAGAATCAAAATTAAAATTTCTCAGATGAATGAAGTTAATGGGAATAGCAAATCTATGAAAAAAAACATAAAGGTAAAACATAAAAATATTTTTGGCAATTATACGAGTAGAAAACTGTGACAGAAATGTAAACTTTCAGAAAAGACAAAAAATAATGAAGAAAACAAAGAGAAGATGCAATATTCAACGGATCAAGGGCAAAAGAAAACATGCTCAAAAAGTGATTAAGAGAAGAGAGCGGGAGAAATGATTTTATGGAGGACATTGTTGGAGAACGTGAATTTAGAGAAATCTTAATTTTGGAAAAACTTTTTTACAGGGATGTGTTATAAAGACAAGCTCCTTTTGACATTCAATATTTTTGATAGGATTTTAGATTGAATGTTATTCCTTGTTGATTTAGTTGAAAAGAAACAAAAAGTGTAATTTATATATTTTTGAAGACGAAAGTGGTAGCGGAAGCAATGGCTTGTTCAGGAAGGAAAATTTTGGGAGACATGGCACAACCCAACGAAAGCAATGGTGAATCATCGAAAGCAGTTCACAACGCGAAGCAGCAACGCAACATATCAGCGCAGCAGATGGCGTGGATAGCCTGGAATGGCGTGGAAGTATCTGAGAGGGGAGAAGGTACAGCAATTGTTTGATGAAAGTGTGAAGAAGATAGATTTCTTGACAAGTCTGATAACATGGAGGTGTGACGAATACGAGTGGAAATTCAGAGTTACTGGAGAGGTGTTATAACATTAGTAAAAAGACAGTCTGGCCCTTCATGGGATATGGGGAGCTATTACAAGATGATATTAATTCTGTATGAATGGGTAGAATCTGCACTGAAAACCAAAACAAAACGGGATACAAAAAGGCAGCAAAACAATGTGCATTCAAGAAGAATGAATTTTTGCAAGGGGTCAATTAAAGAAGTCGAAGAATGGAAAACATGGAAAGAAGCAGCAAGAGCAGTGGCGACGTCAACAAAAGTAGTAATGTTGTGATTGTTTGTGTAAAGTTTGAATTTTTAGCAGTGGAGGTTCTGAGAGAATTTTTTTTAAATACTGAATATTATATACATCCTTGCATTTTGTATGTACGTCCATTGGAGTCTCAATGTCTATAGACAGAATGAAGTAATGAGTCTAAAGCTTTAGGGGAGTGTTGTTTTGAAAACTTTAGTCCTCAGTAGATGAGGCTGTGAGGGGGAAGTTGAAAGTAGAATAGAGAAGCTGCTACGGCTGCGATGTCAAAGTAGCATAGCATAGCAGCATAGCACTGCACGCTGCATATTGTATTCAGACTGGGCTGCGATAGCAAACTAGCGCAGCATAGCATTTCACGCTGCATATTATATTATGGGTGCATGAAACTAAATTTTCACGGGAGTGTTGTTTTGAAAAGATTGTTTCGTGCGTACGCGACATTTCGTGCGCAATGGAATTAAATGTGGAGGTTCGAATGGATTCATGGATTGGGGGGAGCAAACGAACGGATATAATTTAAGTGATGTAAAAGACTCGTTGAGTGGCGTGAACAAGCATTGACAAATGGACGGCTGATCGCGAAGCGATCCCATGTGGAATAAGCCAAATGTTGAAATAGGCACCGCCGGTACGGCGCAGCTGCGACGCAGACAAGTCAACACTGCTGCGGTTATTTTGGATAAATACGCGCTGCCGGTACGGAGGAGCTGCGACGCAGACAAGTCAACAGAGCTACGGTTACCTTGATATGATCCGTACGGACAAAGCAGCTGACGCAGCTGCGGATTATATAACTAGTATAGATTGTGAGCAATGATATTTGTTTAGTGGTTGCTTAGTGGTTGCTTGGTTTTTGAAGTACAAAGATTGTGGAGATGTCGGTGTAAATATTACGTACAACATAGGTTTGTCTTTTTGCTAATTAATTTATTAGTGTAGATTTGTTCAGTCTGACATACCTCGAACTATTCGGGTATACATACACTAGTTTAGGTAGATGGTAGATACCGTACGGCTGGTATGCCTCCGTACATTCAGTAGTGAACTCTCTGAGTATAACTTGTAGGACTTAGATTAATCTAAGTTATCTTGTAGGACTTAGATTAATTTGATTATCACAGTCGAGTTTATCAAAGCAACGGCAGACTGTTTTCTGCATTCAGCATCTTTGACCTGTTGGTGTGATCACTCTGTTTGGTGCATTCATGTGAAACTTTGTGGAATTATTTTATGATATAAAATGTATATGTGTGTAAAGTCCTATACTATCCAGGAATCTCTCTAAGATTCTGTGAGCATTCTAAGTGGTTAGTTTGTGAAGCTGTCACCTGTTTTTGTGAAACTCTAGAGCTTATATCTTCTAGATTCCTTGGTGGATTTGGCTGTTAGTTTGGGAGCTTATAGTGTCTATAGTATTCTGTTTATTGGTACAGTTTGATGGGATTGTGTTATTTGTGGAGTAAACTGTGCTGTCTAAAACACGGCAGTTTGAAGTGTAGTCTTTGGTGCTTCCGAGAGTAATCCATGGTTGAAATAGGCCATGGACAACACTCTGCTCCGAAGATCTCACACTGAATTGCATACAAAATTTTGCATGGAATTCCAAATTCCGGTTCATAAGTTCTCAACAATCCCTACTCTCATGATTCAACATTGAATTGCATTCAAGATTTTGCACAGAATACTAAATTCAGGTTCATAAATTCTCAATAATCTCTGCTCTCATGATTCCCCACTGAAATGCATACACAATTTTGCACGGAAATCCAAATTCTGGTTCATAAATTCTCAACAATCTCTGCTCTGATGATTCCGCACTGGATTGCATTCAAAATTTTGCACCACCAGAATTTGGAATTCCGTGCAAAATTTTGAATGCAATCCAGTGCGGAATCATCAGAGTAGAGATTGTTGAGAATTTATGAACCAGAATTCGGAATTCCGTGCATTAACCTGAATTTGGAATTCCGTCCAAAATTTTGTATGCAATCCAGTGCGGAATCATCAGAGCAGAGATTGTTGAGAATTTATGAACCAGATTTTGGAATTCTGTGCAAAGTTTTGAATGGAATTGAGTGCGGAATCATGAGAGTAGAGATTGTTGAGAATTTATGATCCAGAATTCTAAATTTCTTGCAAATATTTGAACCAGAATATGCAATTCAGTGCGAGATCTTTAGAGCAGAGATTCTATGCATTGCCAGTCACTCACAGTTGATACACGCGACGGGAATCATCTTAGGAGAAATACCCTCCGTCACATTTGATCTCCGGAAAGTTCCCCTTGTTCACGACGGCCGCCTTCACCGCCTCCAGAGCAAAGTCTGTAGCAGCACAATTGAATGAGAAGTGTCAGAGGAGCGAATTTATTTCGCACGTGTGAATTCAAAAACAAATAAAGGAAAAAAGAAGGTCAGAGGAGGGGAAAACTTACTTTATGGCTTCGGCATGTCTCCATGGTAATCTCCCATTATGAGTGCGACGTTACACACTATCATCAGCACGGTCACGATAACCATGGTGAGGGCCATGGCTACACTCGCCACGTTACACAAGCATGAAATTTTATAAACCAAAGGCCACGTGGCAGTGTTTATTAGACAAAGATCCGTTTTCCATTTCTGTTTGGGTTTGGACTGCGAACAAAGTTTCGTTCTTTTTATTTCTTTTTATTTTATGTGTTGAGCATCTTTTAGAAGTACGGTACGGCCTGTCAAAAGTGGGATCTTCCCAACCGCTTGTTACATGGGGACATGCCCTTAAGTAGAAAAGACTAACCGGATTGAGGCGTCCGCTTCATCAAGAGCCAAAACTGCCAAAAAGTGGTCGTTCGGATTATTAACGTTGTGTATCGGGTAAAATTATATCGTGATAAATTCGAAAATCGACCAGTGATATGCGTCGATATATCGCACCAGAACCAATAAATTACATCGCGATATATTTTACAATATATAATATTTATTTAAAGCTAAGGGTACAGCCCCATGTGGCTAAGTACGGGTTTTTTTCTGTCGTTTTCCTTAAAACTTTAGTACCGTACTGCCTTAATTGCAGCCGTACGAAGAAATCGCAAATTTGTAATAAAAAATTTGCGTCATCCGCGAACTTAAGATTTACGAAAATTTGTCGTCTTGTGTTTTTTCGATTCACTGTCACGTCATCTTCAAACTTATCATAAAACACATCGCCAATGTGTTTTAAGCAAAGTAAAGCCGTTTACATAAATAGGAAAACATATTCCCACGTGTGAAAAGTTTTTAGAAGTTTTGACAACTTAGGGTGAACTTCCATTAGCGAAAAAGTGGGGCTTTTTACTGACGGCCGTACCGTTTTGTATAGGTTCGTACATAAATTTTTTTTTCCAAGGAAAACATCATTACAGAAAAATATCCAAGGTTGTAGGCGTAAATTCAGACCATCGGATGCTATTACACTTTTTATCTGAGACGCCATGTCATTAGCCCTACAGTTTGTTCAGAACCTGCACTGGGAGGACAATTCTCGAAAACAGAACGAGTAAAAATGGGTCGCGTGGAAAAGTGAACAAAAAATCCACGATGACCGCGCGCTTATGCGCGTACACGTCGCAAAGGCCACGTGCCTTTTGTCAGGGTGGCTGCGAATCCGCGTAAATTGTCCCGTCACGCTCCCACCATCAAAGTTTGCCGCCGCCATTTTGTGGTTGCGTTTTGAAATTTTGGGAAGTACAATTAATGCCCTCTATACGAGTCATTAATTACTTGTGGTGGTGTAGATATTACCTCCGTTTGTACAGATATTGCGTTCAGACTTTGCATTTTAGAATTCTTTCAAGATTCTAAGAATCTAAGTTTAACCTACCTGTTATAATCGAGAGTTAGCCACGCAAACAAAAAGTTGTTTACAAACGCGACGTAATGAAAGGCACGCCCTTCAGTAATATTTTCCGTACAATTACTAAGACGCGTAATGGAAGTCCACCCTTAGGGTAAAATTCCATTAGGCGGTCCCAGTAAGTGTACAGAAAATTCTACTGGCAACGTTTACCGGAAGACTATTCCATTTTGTCGGGCTAGTAATAAAAATTCCTCAATTATGATTGGCACCACATAGGTTAGAGTTCAGATTCATAAAATCTTAAAAAAATCTACAAACATAAAGTCAAAAAAAAATATTTGTACGACTGGAGGTAGTTAATGATTCATACGTAAAGTTTGCGGCCAGATTTTGATTTTGAAAGTGAGAATCAAAATATCGAAACGGAATGGCAAAAAAACGCGGCAAACTTTGAAGGTCGTGGCATACTTTGATTGTCGGTGGATGTCAGACGGAGCGCGCGAGGATGTTTTCAGCTCACTTACATCCAACGTGGTAGGTGGCACATGGCCTGTAGGACATAGGCACATGGCGTGTAAGACGTGTAGGCCTGTGATCGCTTGTTCAAATTGGATATTTTTCCGCTTTTTAACGTGTACCAATGGTACACGACCTTATCATGAGCAGTATCATACAACTCTCCTCGCGAGGAGAGTATCGTGGCACTGGAAAATGTGCGCGATTGCTTCTTTGATCTGAAAAAGTGGAATATCCAACGGCCAGGAATTACACCTACATCATTGCAGCCTCCCGACAGCTTTCCAGTTACGATGTCTCGGCTGACAAAAAAAAATTAAGGTACGACTCTGTACGAAAACGGCGTCCAGTAGCGAACCCCACTTTTCGTCTAATGGAATTCTACCCTTAGTTGTCTCGCCCGTGGTGTGAAGGGTGTGATGGGGTCCTACACAAGGGGAAATGCTCCGTAACCTTTACACTTTGCAAAATACCGTCTGAGTACCGCGGATTTTTTGGGTCATAGTGTTGTTGTTTGTGTTTTTTTTTATATAAAAAAAAACATGAATGAGAAAAAAACCCTAAACATATTTATATTTGCGACACACCGCGCGGCGCGAGGCGTCGTAAAATTAAATGAGGAGTGAAAGGTGTGAAGGGCGACGTGGACGCTTCACACGCGACCTTCACACTTAAAAACGCAAGATTCATGGTTTTTTGTTTTTTTCCGCTTGCATGTTGTACGGTTTTTTTTTTTGCAAGGGTCTCGTTGATGTACTTTCATTTCACACAAAATTGAAAAAACTGCGAAATCACGGATGACGGCCGGATAGGAGAGGTTTACACAATGGCATGTTGCACAGCCACGGCTGCAAGGCTATACGTCTCTGATGTCACGCAATGACATGCAACATACAAAATCCGCAAATTGTTTTAAAAATTACGATGTGTCTTGCGACGCTTCAAAATGTTTCGAAAAAATACGGTGCGACAAAGACAGATTGTACACGATGACAACCGTCACGGGTATTGTCGATGTATACAATCGTCACAGACTCGAGTAACAATTTTGACTAAACACATAAAGACACCTGAAATCTGGGTCCGCCGGATCCGCGCTAAAATACAAAGTAAGTTCGCTAAGTTACACATACATGGGGTTGTACCCTAATACTTTATACATAGTTGTTCAAATCGCACGATTTTTTCATTTTTTCTGACTTTTAGGTATTATTCGTGACTTTTGAAAAAATCGCAAAAAAACGCGATGCACTTTCTGTTCGGTAAACTGAACGGATAATTTACAGAAATTGTACGGTATTTTACGGTAACTATATTTTTTTTACAGGAAAATGTATGGAATTTGACGAAAATATATGTTGCACGTATTAATACTTTCTGTCTGGTAAACTGAACAGAAATTTCATGGATAATGTACGGAATTTTATGGTTCATGTACGGACAATTTCGAAAAGAGATGTTGTAACGTCACACTATTTGCGCGCTGTAAGTTTGAAATGTGTAGGAACGTATGTTCATGCACGGAATTGTATGGACAGAAATTCATTAACGATTTTTACTAATTTTTCAAATCGACCTCTCCAATTTCTACGTATTATTCGCTCGTTTGAATCGGTCGTAAAATATGATTTGAATAACTATGTCTTTATATCATATAGTATTTTACCAAAAACAATAAATAGCATGGTAGGTCACGTATGTTGCGAATTTGTTATGTAACTTCAATCTAGACGGCGCAACATGTAACCGCAAAAAATCAGTACGTTTTACAATTAGTACCTATTTACTTACAACATTTAAAATTTCGAAACGAAAAAATGATATTAATTTTGTCAAATGAAAATGATGATCTGAGAACATTGTTTTTGCAACGTTTGTTTTGCAAATCTAGAGATTCTGGTTGGCATTATATTCTATTTAAATACTAAGCAACACTAAATAAATAATAATAAATAAATAATAATAAATAAATAATAATAAATAAATAATAACATATTATATTGTGACACTAAATATAAAGCCACGTATAAACCACACATGTGAGTTGGTGATGACAGTTGTTTTAGTGATCAATGTACAAAAAGAATATCTTAACTATTTCTTGGCTAAATTTAAGATAGTGAATTAAACGCCTGAATTATTTGCAGCATTCTGTTATTTTTAGGCAGTGATACCGACATGTTTTTATCAACTTTTCGTATGACAAACTAATCCGGTCAACATACTTTGAAAATCATATAAACTACAGTATTTTGCTTGTGTGGCCACTATGCGTGCCCATGTCCGACCACTACGGCCACTACACCAGTAGCACTTGTCTTCTATTTCAGGAAACATATTTTCCAAGCATAATGTCAGAAAAAACCACACAAATACTCTGAAAACCAAAGAAGACAACTTGGCAATAGTATGGGGGCACAAACACTTACGAATAATTAAAAAAGAAAAAAAATCAAACTTTGATATATCGCGATATAATATAGCGGCATATCGGCCCCATATATCGACGAAAAATTGCGATATCTAGCTCCTCGATATATTGAAGCGATATATCGAATATCGGGTACTTAGAATTCAGTACATATAGAACACTACGCAGAGGTCGCAAACGGTCCACCGAAACCGTGACCGACCGTTAACCGACCGCCCGCGCCGGATCCGGAACGGATTCGGTTGCCAAATTTTGGGGGTCGGGCGGTTACGGTCGGTTGACTCACCAGGAAAAAGAAAACGGTCAGTTACGGTCGGTCAAACAAAAAACCAAAAAAAATGAAAATCTTGTACTTTTTTTTTCCAACATTATTGTTCTTTGTACTTTTGGTATCGTGGAGGAGCGTGGCATCATGATTTGCTTCGCAAATCTGACACGGTACTGTAGTAAGTTGTTTATTTCGCATATGAAAGGGAACGCGACGAAGCGTCGCAAATCTGACACGGTAGTATACTATTCATTTCGAAAATCTTAGGGAAAGCGACAAAGCGTCTCAAATCTGACACGGTAGTACAATATTCATTTCGCAAATATTAGGGAACGCGACAAATCGTAATTATTGGCTTATTCCGTCGTACATTGATTAATTTTGTACTTTTTCGGTTACGAGCGGGCACGGTTAGTCGCTAAAAATCAAGATTCGGTTAATTTTTTTACGTAAACGACGGTCGGTTAACGGTTAACAATTTTGGAGCGTGACAAAACTCAGTCGGGCGTCGGTTACTCAGATTTTGAAAAAAAAAAAAACGGTCGGTTTCGGGTATGATTTTTTTGACTTTTGCGACCTCTGACACTACGTTCAGGTCAGAGGTCACAAAAGTGAAAATTTAAAATACATTTGGGAATGTGTGCTTCGCAGTCAGGGTTTAAAAATCAGGGTTTAGAATGGAGGTGCTGACGTGGCAGTTCTTGATTACCCTAATTTTGGTGTTTAGATTAAAAATAAAAAACATGTAAATCGAGAATCCACACTAAATATGGTGTGCAAGGCTTTAGGGGAATAAGTAAATAATGAGAAAAAAACTAGGTTCCTCCTTTCATGTCTGTAGGAGGAAAGTAAGGCTAAAAAATAAATTGTATATAATTGAAATTTCAGAGGCTAAAATAAATGTAAAGAATTACTTCTGAAATTAGGATTTCTTAAATAGGGTTTAGTTTGTTTTTAAGAACCTTAACAACAATTTAAGTTTTTTGTCAGCTAGTTTTTTTGGGTTTTTATACTTTTTTAGGGTTTAACTTTCTTCAAAGCTTTTCGGGTTCTCCAAGTTTCTAGGTTTTCTTTTCTAGTGTTTTCTAAAAAATAAAGTTCGATGTTTCTTGCATTTTTCTAAAAACGAAAGATCGATAAAATAAAAATGATAATAAGAAAATCAACTGTTGAAAGCTTAATTTGATTTTCTGATTTTTGAGAAATTTCTTTTTCCATGTGTTAGTTTTGTTTTCACTCATTGGTATCATTATCTCATTCTTTTTAGATTTATTGACGTTTTTTTTTTTTTTTTTTTTTTCTAATGCCATATTTCTTTTGAGTCGGCGGCCGCGATGGGGGTCGCAGCGAAAAGAGGGCAAACGGAAACCTGAAGAGAGAGAAAGACCACCAAATAGGAATGTGGATGCTATATAGTATACTGGGGGGATGTGGAGGGGGGGGGGGAGGGGAAGGTGAGGGGGAGGGGGGGGAGCGAGGGAGAGGAGGTTAAAAATGTGGATGGGAGTCCTAGGGTCGTTATTTGTCGCCAATTGGAGTTGTGTCGAGTTTATTTTTGGAATGCTATGCTGTTTAGAATATAATTTAATATAATATGATATGATATAATATAATATAATATATAATTTAATATAATATAATATGATATGATATAATATAATATACTATAAAAAAATCATAAAAAACCCTAAAAAACCCTAGAAATCGCATGGAACCACCGCAAGGGAAGATACCAAACTTTAGGGTAACATACTTTAGGGTGGATGGGGAGGGGGAGGACAAGGGGGAGGGGGAGGGTAGGGCGATAGGGAGGGGGAGAGAATGGACAAGAAGGGGGGAGAGGGAGGGAGAGGCAGAGAGAGAGAGGGAGAGGATGGCCAAAGTGAGGAGGGGGACAGAGTAAGTAAGGGATAGGGAGAGGATGACTATGATGGGGAAAGAGAGAGAAAGAGGGAGCGAGAAAGAGAGGGAAAGAGCGAGGATTGGCAATGTTAAAGGGGCTAGAGAGAGAGGGCATGTGAGAGAGGGAACAGTCAAGAGTGGGGGGGAGGGGAGAGCGAGGGAGGGAGAAGGAGAGCGAGGTCCTGAGAGGTGACGTCGAAGGTAAGGGTGGAGGGAGGGTGAGAGAGAGCGGGAGAGACAAGGAGAAGGAGAGAAATGTAGTGTTAGAAAGTTTCACAGCTCCAATAGTGTGGATGGGGCTACTGTATGCGAATTCGGCGGTGGAGGCCTTCAACCAGGCAAGTCTCTCACTCCCCCCCTTTTCTCTCTCTGCTCTCTCTCCCCCCCCCCACTTCTCTCTTCCCTCTCTCTTCCGCCTCTGACTCTCGTGTCCCTCTCTCTCCCTCTCTCCCCCCCTCTCTCTTTGCCCTCTCTTTCCCTCTCTCTCTCATTCCCTCCCTTCTTTCCTCCCCCCTCGCTTCCCTCCCTATCTACCTACCTCCCTCCCTCCCTCCCTCCCTTTTTTCCCCGCCCCCCTCCAACCGGCACACACATCCTATCCCCTCTGAACAGGATACTGGATTGTACTCACTTTAATATCGTGCTATTTTGATAGTAATTTTTGCACTAAATTTATCAACATTAATGTCGCACTAAACTAGACCATAATTACTAAAATAAGACTCTAAAAGTGCGCTAAAGTATTTTTATTTAAAACAACACTAAGTTGAACTTATGGGTTCGTTATAGTTTCACGATTTCAAATTTCGATCGAAAATAATACATTGTCGAGGGAGAATGCAAATAAAACTTCATTATAAAGTGTGAGCATATAATTTTAATAAAACAACATTAAATAATAATAATGGTAAAAAAGACATAGGAGGAGAAGGGAGAGAAGGGGCGTGGGGTGGACAAAAATCCTTCTCGCCCTTTGAGTAGAGGGAGAGGGAGAGGGAGAGGGAATGGAGTATAGTAGTGAGTCATGCCCGACGAGGGAGAGGATATGTACTTCAATGCTCCCTGTAATCCCTGAGAAAATGTAGTTGGAAAGGGAGGGGAAGGAGGGTAATATTTACTTGTCGCACAAAGAGAAGGAGACGGAGAGAGAGAGTGGAAGAGAGAGAGTGAAGTGAGGACTGGAAAAAGAGAGGAAGGAAGAAGGATTCCATTCCCTTATGTAGGCAATTCCTGTGGCCTCCCTGGACCTAAACTTAATTGGTGAGGGGAAGCTCAGGGATCCCATTAGATCTGAAGGAGGAGAGGCAGAGGGACAGGAGGAAAGAGGCATGGGAAGGAGGGCAGTATGTGGTCTCCAGGTTAAGGTGAGGGGAGCAGAGGGCCAACTCTTGCCTTAGGCGGGTGTGCGTAAGTGTGCTTCCCTCTAGCTATTGTCCCCCTCCCCATGGGTCGCTCCTCCCCCCTCCCCCGTGCTCTACTCTGCGAGGCGCTGAGTTGGCCCCCTCATTGAATTTGCCAACAGCTGAACCATACAGTAAAACTTCACTATATTTACCACACTATATTTATTTACACTAAAACTGCTGTAAATTTATCAGCAGCGAAAGGGCAGTACATCTATTAACAAAGAAATCACAGTAATTTTATCAACACAGCAAATTTATCGACAACAAAATTGTAGCGAATTTATCGACAATGGAATTGCAGTAATTTTCTGGATTTGAAATTCCCAAAAAAATCTTCAATGAAGAAATCATAGTAAATTTTTTGAGGACGAAATCCCAATAAATCTATTCACGACGAACTCGGAACAAATTTATCCACAAAGAAAATCGCAGTAAAATTATTGATATTGATATCGCAGTAAAATCAGATATCACAGTAAAATCATCGATATTGATATCCCTGTTGATGTATCGAATATGGCAGTAGATTTATCGATATTGATATCACAGTAGATTTATCGAATATGGCAGTAGATTTATCGATATTGATATCACAGTAGATTTATCGAATATGTCAGTAGATTTATCAATATTGATATCACAATTATGTTATTGTTTGTGATATCGCAGTAAAATTATCAAAATTGAATTTGCAGTACTGTTATCGATATTGATATCGCAGTAGATTTATCGAATGTGGCAGTAGATTTTTCGATATTGATATCGCAGTAAATTTATCGATATTGACATCGCAGTAGATTTATGGAATATGGCAGTAGATTTTTCGATATTGATGTCGAAGTAGATTTATCGATATTGATATCGCAGTAATGTTATCGATACCGATATCACAGTAAATTTATCAAAATTGATATCGCAGTACTGTTTTCGATATCGATATCGCTGTAAATTTATCGATATTGACATCGCAGTAGATTTATTGAATGTGGCAGTAGATTTTTCGATATTGATATCGCAGTAGATTTATCGATATTGATATTGCAATAGATTTATCGATATTGATATCGCAGTAATGTTATTAATACTGATATCGCAGTAACGTTATCGATACTGATATCGCTGTAAATTTATCAAAATTGATATCGCAGTAGATTTATCGAATGTGGCAGTCGATTTTTCGATATTGACATTGTTGTAGATTTATCGATATTGATATCGCAGTAGATTCATCGATAGTGACATCGCAGTAGATTTATCGATATTGATATCCTAGTACATTTATCGATATTGATATCTTAGTGAATTTATCGATATTGATATCGTTGAGTACATTTATCGAATGTAGCGGTAGGTTTATCGCTATTGATATCGTAGTAGATTTATCGATATTGATATCGCAGGAAATTTAGCGATATTTAAATCGCTGCAGCCTCCCTGCCTCGTTGATGTTTATAACTCGAATCTCTGAAATATACATGTAATCTATATGTGTATGTGATGTTTATAACTCGAATCTCTGTAATATACATGTAATCTATATGTGTTTGTGCGTTGGCAGTTCTGACCTGCTGCAGGCAAGTAGGATTTACTTCTTGGTTTCTACCCCTCATTTTGTTTTCATTTTTCTTGTGTGTATATATATTATATGTAATGTCTTTTTTTATAAAGTATATCAACAACTTATTTTCTCACCATAATCGAACATGAATACTCATTAAGAGAAAGTGTATTTAGGTTTATATTTTCTCTTAATGAGTATTCATGTTCGATTATGTCGAGAAAATAAGTTGTTGATATTATTTATAAAAAAATACATTTTACTAAATTTATTATCATAATGTATTATCATTATATTTTATTATTATCACATGTATATTTTTTTAATTGTTGTTGTTTTTTGTCCATAGAATAATGGAAAAGGGAGAGTTTCAAATTCTCTAGAAACAAGAATCATTTTTAGCCAAACCAGACCATCTCCCTTTAGAGGAAGGGAAACGCGGGGAAAGGGAGAGGGAGGGGAAGAGGGAGAGGAAGAGGGCAAGGGCCCTCTCCCTCTCTATCTCCCTTCTCTCTATATCCCTCTCCCTTGCCCCTCTCCATCTATCTCTCCTCTTCCTCTCCCTCTGTTCTCCCTCTCCCTCTCCTCCATCTCTTGAATCTTTTCATTGTTCTTTCTTGAAAACGCCGACATAAAAGAATATCCTAATAATATGATTATTATGATAATATAACATAATATAATTATCGAGTAATCAATTGGATGATCGCCGACAAACAACATCAGACCTTGGTTTTAATTTAGACATTACTATTTATTTGAAATGCTGATAACTGAAAGAAATGATAGTCACTTTTTCCTCCTTATGACGATTTTATGCCTCCCTTTCTCGTGATTTCTTCCATAAACCTCTGACTTCTTCGAATCCTTCTCTCAATCTCTCTCTCTCTCTCTCTTTATCCTTATCCCTCTTTTTCTATCTCTCCCTCTCCTCCCCCTATACTTCTCCTCTCCTTATCACCCGTCTCTCACCCCCTCCTCTCATATCCTTACTCTCTCTTCCACTTAAAAATTGCAATGCTTATCATCTCTAGTGCATCGCCAATGATGTTTAACCCTCCTCGAGTACATTTTAATTGATGAAAGTGTGTTTTATAATAAAAGCGACGAGAGTGACTCTTCGCTTTAATCATATCCTAATGCATGGGCGACGACGTTGTGTCCTTGCCTCAGCGTAGTTACGGTGGTTTTAGGGTGGTGCCGAGGATATGCTCACGTTGCTAAATAGTGGGAGTAGTCGAAGCGGTGACGAAAGCGCGTCGCCGCCACAATGTTGTGAGGGATTGTTTATTAGACGACGTGTTTCATTTTTTTGCGTGATGGTATTATGCACGTGTACGCCTTTGTAGGGGAGACGAACCTGTCATTGTTTCAATGTTGAAATCCGGTAGAAATTTGTACATGTCGAGATAACGTTTTGTTTGGCGTCGCCTCAATGTTGGACTCTTTTTGAAAATAATACAACGTGTTCAATGAACAGTTTGTTTTGTTTTGTTCTATGTACATCGTTGGAATAAATGTATAAGCGACAGATTGGTCACGTCGCAAATTACATGTGTTGTACGTAATTTTCTAATGTATACATCTGTATAAATATGTGATAAACCTATACGCTGCAGACAATCTGCATTTTAGGTCACTCTGACATACTACAATGTCTCTTTCGTAGTCGTTTACTATCTCACTCTTTTTTCCACTCTAGTGTGACTCGTCATGGTGAAGGGTGGTAAGCGACCAACCAAGCGCCCAACCAAGGGGCCAACCAAGAGAACACGCAGTGCGAGGTTTGTGCATCTTCGTTTTCCGCCATTACAACCTAACCCTAACTAATCACCGAAAGAGGTAGAGAGGGATCGAGAGGCAGCGGATGAGAGAGTTAGGGTAGGGATGACGGCGGAGGAGTTGGCAAGAGAAAAGGCGGCAACAGAGGTCCTATCGAATCAATGGGAGCCACCGTCGGATGCACCATGACAAAGAGAGGCATCTGTGGAAGTAGGGAGGGAAAGGGATTCTTTGGTAGAGGTACAACAGGAAGGGAAGGAGGAGGATGAGGTAGGGAGGGAAAAAGAGTCTTCAGTAGAGGTAGAAAGGGAAAGGAAGGAGTCGGATGAGGTAGGGAGGGAAAGAGAAGGAGGGAAGGGAGGGAAGGATAATTGGGAAATGAAGTGTAATTTTGTGACCTCCATTGGTACACTGAATGTCCAGCTTATATGAAGCCTCTAGGATAATATATGCACTTTTGAATTTGACAACGAATAAGTCCCACCTTGGGACGCAAAAACTCTGACCGACTACACCTCTGTGTAGCATGGACTCCCTTGAGTCCACTACAAAAAGGATCACTGAATTTGCTCCTTTGAGCATTAAGTTATGGCTGACCAAAGTTGGTCCATAAATACAAGTGCTCTTTGGGAGAGAGGTTGAAAAACCAAAAATATTCTAAGTCCTAAACTACCTCTCTAAAACTATTACTAGGGTACTCAACCAATCATTGGACTGTAAAGTACAAGAACTTGTATGGCCATAGTACGGCATGGCCGCTTTAGCGACGCGTGTTAGTTCCAGGGCCGTAGTTGTTCCTCTCGCGATATCCGCTGTCGAACCATATGTTGTCACGTGCCATCCGCCGACATCTGGTCTGCAAACTGCCAAACTGCTACTCCGGCATTCCGACTCCACTGTGAGCCGTTCGATGCCGTTCGATGCCGTTCGATGCCGTTCGATCATATCCAAACATTTTATTTCGTCCATCAAAATTAAATGTAGATTCGTATATTTCGTCGGGTCTCGATTTCGTGCGAACCGGTATGTTTCCATGCCTAAATTGTACCGTAATTAGTTAAATGGGATATGCGACAATGTACATCTTTAAATAAATATCGCACAATATATATGTATCGCTTTCTACAAGGCATACCGGTTTTATCCGTACGGCGGTCATCCGGAGGTCACCGGATCAAATCCCATAAGTGACCGCCTATCTTTTGCAGAAACCTATAGAACTATCTGCCTGTCCCCTTGTTAGCAAGGGACAGCCATGGTTTCTCCGCACAATTTCAATCTCTGCTGAACAATCTCTGCTCTCATGGTTCCGCACTGAATAGCATACAAAACTTTGCACGGAATTCGAAATTCTGGTTCATAAATTTTCAACAATCTCTGCTCTCATGATTCTGCAGAGAAAGGTGGAAGGGCCACATGCATAGAAGGAGGTAGACTTATTATGAGTAGTAAAACAAGACCATTTGCAGAGGGCATCGTAACTAAAAATATGCAAAGTAGGTTGATTTTTCAGAAACCAAGAAATAGGACGCGCCTGCTTTTACGGAATACCGTAAAAGCAGCGGATGAAGAAGGGCACCTTCACTCGGTTAGTGGCATAATCGAATGTGTCACACTTTAGAGAGTTATATCAAGGAGATGATTGGTCATGGTGGGGTTTGAGTACTCGACGTGGCAACAAGAGAGTAAGTTATTGGATGTGTAGGTTGCACAAAAGGGAAGCATAAAAAGAAGCCTCATCTGGTGAAAGATCTTTAGTTCAAGGCAAATGCCCTTTTAGGCCTAGTCCATGTAGAACTTTGTGGGGACATATATCTAAAAACTATTGGAAAAAATAAATATATTATGGTGATAGTTGATGATTTAATTAGGAAGACATGGGTGTATCTTTTAAAGGCTAAGTCAGACGCATTAGAGACATTTATTTGTGGTCATGGCTGAGAGGGAAAGTGGGAGGCAGGTAAAGGCAGTACGATTGGACCATGGGTGAATTTCTTACCTTCACTAGATATTGCAAGGAGACGGGGATTAAGCAGCAGTTCACGGCTCCTTATTCCCCACAATGGAAAACTGAATTTCTTACCTTCACTAGATATTGCAAGGAGACGGGGATTAAGTAGCAGTTCACGGCTCCTTATTCCCCACAATGGAAAACGGCTCCTTATTCCCCACAATTGAACAGCTCTTTATTCCCCACAATCAAATGGATATGCAGATAGGAAGAATCGGACATTAGAAGAGATGGTGCGGTCCATGCTCCACACGACAAAACTCACACATCGTCTTTGGGGAGAAGCAATTAGGGCGGCCAATCATGTTACTAACCAGAGAATCAACTCAGCTCTGGGCTACAAAACACTGGATGAACTTTGGAGTGGACAGGTGCCTACTATGAAACACTTAATGATATGGGGATGTGAGGCTATGGGGTATTTAAAGGAAAGAAATCGAGAGGGGAAGTCTGCGCCACGGTCATGGGAAGGATACTTTGTTGGGTATAGTTAAAATTTAATGCAGTATCGGATTTATGACCTCGTTACTAGAAGGGTTAATGAGTCTTGAAATGTGGGGTTTAATGAAAATTTGGAATGGATGGTGAAAAGAGCTAATGAGTCCAAATGGGCTCAAGATTACGAGGAGAGTCATTATGAGAAATTCGCACGTGAGGAGGAAGAGGAAGAAGTTTTGATGGAGGTAGGGACAGAAAAAGGTGCGATTAAGGAGTTTAATTATGTGAAAGCAAATGGGTGTTTTGAAGAAGCAGACTTACTGGTTGGTAAGAAGGCGATAGACTCAAAGTGGGTTTTTAAAACAAAGACGGGAGCCTCGGGAGAAATTCTTAAGCATAACGCACAGTTAGTATGTAAAAGCTTCTAACAAAAAAAAGGTTTTTACTATTCAAAGACTTTTGCTCCTATAGTTAAGTTCGATTCATTGCGTGCAATTATTGCAATGGCGGCAGCAGCAGGAATGCATATCCAATAGATGGTCGTAGAGACAGCCTTTTTAAATGGTGGATTAGAGGAGGTGTATATGAAAATTTCCAAAAGAGTTCCTAGAAAGAATGTTAAGGTATAGAGATTGAGGAAGGCTTTGTATGGTTTGAAGCAGGCACCAAGAACATGGAATCATAAGCTTCACAAGGTTTTACTAACTTTGGGATTTAAGAGGCTTACTCCAGATTGTGGAGTGTATATTTGGGGAGAAGGTTGGGACATGATAATTTTCAGTGTAGACGTAGATGACTTCTTTTCAATCTCTCACAACTTGGAGTTACTTGGAGAATAAAAAATTGAATTTAGAAAACATTTTAAAATTACAGACTTAAGGGATGTACAATACATAGTGGGAATTCAAATTCAAAGGAGGAGGAATGGAGAGATTAAGTCAAGCCAAGAACAATATGCAAAAGAGATACTAGAACCACTTGATCCTCGTGACAAGCCTTCTAGCTTTCTTAAAAGTCTTGAGGCTGATGCTCCATATAGGGAGGCGGATGGAAGCTTGATGTATTTAAGTGTCGGAACTAGGTCAGACATTAATGCCACAGTGAGTGTTGTTAGTCGGTATTGTAGCAATCCGAAAAAGATACATTGGGAGGCAATGAATAAAATCTTTAGATATTTGGCTGGAACACTTAGTCTTGGAATTGTTTATAAGAAAGGTGAGAGCTTGAGTTGATATGGATATTGTGATGCCGACTATGGAGGGAACCATGATATAAGAAGGTCTACGTCAAGATATGTGTTTTTACTTGCAGGAGGAGCCATCTCTTGAAATTCTCGGTTGCAACCTACTGTGGCACTCTCATCTACGGAGGCGGAATATATGGCCGCATGTGATGCTGCGAAGAATGCCGTGTGAATTAAGGAATTTTTATCGAAGATTGGAGTGGAAAAAGAATGCATGCAAATATTGAGTGATAATATGTCATCCATTGCACTTCGTAAAAATCCCATTTTGCATAAGCACACAAAACACATTAAAATTCAGTTGCATTTTGTTTGAGATTTAGTTTCGGAAGAAGAGGTTGAATTTGTGTTTGTACCTACAGAAAAACACGCTGCTGATATGTTGACTAAAGCATCATTGTAGGAAGTCTATGAAATGGGGAAGAAGTTAGTGGGCATGGAGTAAGAGGGGGATTTGAGTGTCTTAGTAAGGGGGGAAATGTTAGGACTAAGTAGTGAAAACTCATTTAGCGATGAGACATTCTCGTAGCTAAAGCAACGACGACCAGCGATGAAGTAGTTTTGTCGCTAGATATTTGAAGTGACGTGGAAACTGTATGTTCCTTTTGTTTCACTTAGGTTCTAGTTGTACCGTGTAGATCAAGTCGGTAAGTGGTTGACATTATTTGTTGTTCGTTTCGTTTTGCGTAAGTTCTAGTCGTACCGTGTAGATAAAGTCGTTTGGTGGTTGACTTTTTTTGTTGGTCAAGTAGTTCAGGACGGCTACCTATTGTCGGTCGCATAGTCTTGTGACGTTTGGCCAAGTTGACTCTTAATCGTTCCTAGTCTTGTACATTTTTATATTTGTTGAGACTAAGTAATTGGTTTATCTTTTGGAGGCGTAGTTTACTTTGGAGGTGTTGAAAGATCAGAGAGTAAAGAAGCTTTGTACGAATGTTGTTTTTTAAATATATTGAATTTCGGAGGAATACATTCTTGGTTGAGTATTTACTATGCAATTTTGTTGTCGTGTTAACTTTCACCATCGCCCTCCACCTTTGCCTCCATACTATACATATATATATATTGAGGTAGAGCACGGAAGACAACTGGCAACCGGGCAGTGGGCCCGGATTGTGAGAGGGGGGAGGGGCGGTATCCTGCCAACATGTATATATATATAGTGTTGCACACATATGGCACGTGCAGTGAAGGGCCCCACAGCACAGTGGCGCCTTCTCGCTCTCTCACAGGGCCCGAGGACCAAAGGAACCAGAAAGCAGGCCAGAGGCCGGAGGTAAGCTGGGGGGATGAGAGAGGAGAGAGAGAGAGATGTGGCAAAAAGATGAAAGATGCAAAAGCAAATGAAAGACTGACGAAAGAAAGACGAAAGAGACGAAAGGGACACGAAAGAGATGAAAGAGAGACGAAAGAAAGAGGAAAGAAAAAAAGTTGAAAGGGAGACCAAAGAAAACCAAAAAAATATTGGAAGAAAGATAAGAATGAAAAAGGAAAGATGAAAGATAGAGAAAGAAAGGACAAAAGACAGAACAAACGTAGATGAAAGACGAAAGTAAGATGAAAGAAAAAAAAAGACTAAAGAAGAATGGCCCAAAATACTTCTTCAAAGTATTGATTACATGGGTGACACTTCCTGAATAACATGAATATAAACTCGTCTTTACATAAGTCTTTCCTCTCATAATGATTAACGGTGTAGGTTTCAAAGAACAATCTTTCGTTACCCTATTCACATTTCATTTTGCTTGTTGTCAAGAAGGCAACCAACAGAAATCGAAAAATTTCGCATATGATACACCCATTCAAAAATCCTAACCGAAATCACAAAAGTAAACTCGTAACGAGCTTTCATCATGCTATTTTTGTTAGCGCACATTCGGCACACTATTTGTGGCAGCGCTCATTCGTCACGAGAAAAAACAGAAAGCTCAAAAACCCTAAAAAAAATTGAGCTGGTATCTGACAAAGCGTCCACAAAGTGTACAAAAATTATGTTGTACGATGACCTGATCCACGTACATGGTACGCAAATGAAGATTTCAAGTTGAAGTTGGTCGGTGAGAAAAATACTTGACGAATTCCAATATACGATCTTATCTTACGTGGTACCATTCAATTTTGAGCACGTGGATTACAGACTCTACGCGATAGAACATCGTTAAAAAGAAATCTTCCTGTGATGTTCGCCGTACAAAATTTCTTGATAGAACACCACCCTAAGACGCTCCGTACCGGCGACGTTTTTTTTCATAAATGCCGCTGTCGCATACTGTTCCGTACGGCTGGCGTACACTTTATAACATTTCGAATATTTAGCATCAGATCCCTTCGCGATCCGCCGTCCATTTCTCCAACGCATTCCGTATTTTTTGTACGCTTCTTGCGTCAGTTAATTTGTGATTCCGTACGTTTCAACCAATTCATATATTTCATATCGGATCGCTTCGCGATCTGCCGTACATTTTCCAATGCTTGTTCGCGCCACTCAATTAGTCCTTCACGTCACTTTAATTTCACTCGTACAATTACTCCCCGAATCCGCAAATCCAATCGAACTACCACAATACTTTCAGTAATTACGTACGCGAACACGCGCACACACGAAACGTTGCGTACGCACGAATCTAACTTTTCAAAAACAACAAATATCGGCAAGGGGCCCTTGATACCCAACAATCGAAAATTGAGCTGGCCAGGGGTTGAACGTGGGACCTTTCACTTAAGCCGTGAACGGGCTAACCACGGTACCACCAGCTCGATGCTGAGCCTAGCGGGTACGTACCCATTTATTTCGGGTGCCACATTTATTTTTGGTACCACATTTATTTTGGGTACCACATTTATTTTGGGTACCACATTTATTTCGGGTACCACATTTATTTTGGACATACCACATTACACCCCGTATTGAACCGGCATTCATGTTCCAATCCAACATATAGACCATACTATCCGCACTATTGCTGCGAAAATAAAATCTCTATAAAAGATACAACAAAAAGGTACATCAAGAAATAAAAATAAAAATTGGAAAAAAGAAGAAAAATATAAAAATTGAGAAAAAGAGGATACCAATATGGAATTTGAAAGCTTAGAAAAATGTGTTTCGATTTCATTTAAACTTAACTTCATTTTTTCCCACTCAGTAGAAAATAAAATAATATACTGTTTTTTTTAGAAACTGTTTAACAAAAATAATCGGAAACACAATAAAACACGTTTGTCACGTTGTGTGCATCATATCTTTCCATCGCCCTCCGCCTTTGCTTCCATACTATACATATACATATATAGAGGTAGAGCACAGAGGACAGCTGGCAACCGGCGGGCAGTGGGCCCGGAGTGTGAGAGGGGGGAGGAGCGGTATTCGGCCAACATGTATATATATGGTGTTGCACACATATGGCATGTGCAATGAAGGGCCGCACAGCACAGTGGCGCCTTCTCCTTCTCGCCCTCTCACAGTGCCCGAGGACCAGATGGCAGGCCAGTGGCCGGAGGCAAGCCGAGGGATGAGAGAGAAGAGAGAAAGAGAGGTGGCAGAAAGATGAAAGATGCAAAAGGAAATGAAAGACTGACGAAAGAAAGACAAAAGGGACAAAAGAGAGACGAAAGAGAGATGAAAGAGAAATGAAAGAAAGAGGAAAGAAAGAGGAAAGAAAAAAAGTTGAAAGGGAGAACAAAGAAAAACAAATAAAAAATGGAAGAAAAATAAGATAGACAAAGGAAAGATGAAAGATCGAGAAAGAAAGGACAAAAGACAGACAAAACGTTGATGAAAGAAGAAAGGAAGATGAAAGAAAAAAAAGACTGAAGAAAAATGGCCCAAAATACTTCTTCAAAGTATCGATTACATGGGTGACACCCCTGAATAACACGAATATAAACTCGTCTTTACATACGTCTTTCCTCTCATTATGATTAACGGTGTAGGTTTCAAAGGATAATCTTTCATTACCCTCTTCACATTTCATTTTGGCTTGTTGTCGTAACTCTACAAGGGAGCCAACTTTAGTCGGAGTATTACAACACCATGTAAAAAGTATGTCTTTCGGAGTCGTGCGTCTCATTCTTGTCTCAAAAAAATAATTTGGCTACGCAATGGAAAACAAATACTGTAAAAGCTTCTATTAGAAAGAAACAGCGGGAAACCACCTGAGAAAATTGGAAAAAGGGAAAAAAAGCCAAAAACATAAATATTTAGCGGATATCAACCTATACGATAAATGAAAATATATGAATTCATTTATAAGAGTGTTGTACTTTCTATTACAAAAAGGAGCGTCATTTCCAATGAAGAGGCTTTCACTGGAACAGAGAAGTTTTTAATCGATGTGAATGGTGTAAACAGTAAACTTAATTCATTTAATATCTATGTGTGTTGAAAATAAGAGAGCAATCAACTTTGAAAGCTAACCTTGTATACCAAATTTGCTCGATGATATAATTATTGATTTTGTAATGGACAAGTGGCATACTGTCCCCAACACCGTCAAGCATTATTAATGTCAATGTTTTCTTTGTCGCTCAATACCCCTTTTCTTTGTGCACACCTGTCCGTTTATGAACCCAACAATTGTGATGGAAAGTTAAAGATCTTCCCGATTGCTAGTATCCAACGGGAGTTAAACACATGCACAAAGAAAAGATGATTGACGTAGTGAAAAACCCACTGTCACTATTATTGATTAACGATGTTTCCTTTTATTTTCTATCCCTTATTTCCAAGATAACCATAAATGCTTTACCAACACGGGATTTTGATAAAGCTTCTTACTATTATTGATATTACTATTGTTATTATTCATGAAGAAAGGAAGAGGTTTCATATCTAATAATTACTACGATAAATCCTATACAACTGTGCAACTTACAAAAATTAGCCTCAATGAAAAATAAGAACAGGAAGAACAACAAAACAACAATAACAATTAAAACGATAGCAACGATTAAACAAAAGAAACTATGTATTTGTAATTCTTCATTCGCAAAATTTTACGGAGCAAATGGTCTTTCGCCTTTAATTATTTTGTTACTTATTCGCAAGAGGCACACCAGGGCTATTATAACAAAAGAAACTTCACCAAAATGAATTTTTTTAAACAAGAATTTGGTTACATGTTATTTGATCTTAAACAAAGAAGCCATCAACAGCCATTGAAGCAAAAAAAGCAAACACCCGAACACAATTTTTCCAACAAACAAAAATGCTTGCTGATTTTCCAAGTCATTTTTAGCATTTAGCACCCTTCAAGTTTTTGGTAGGTCTCTCTCTCGATCTCTCACCCCCACTGTCTTCCTTCCATTATCTTTCCTCCTCGTCGTACTACTATGTGTTTGTTAAGGGATAAATGCTCTTCTAAACTCATCTTAAGTTACTGAATATCATTGATAACTGAATAGGGTTAATTAGACCATCTTTAAGAGATGGCACCAAACTGTTTCCTCTAAAAATATGACCAACTTGACCACCGTAACACAAAGTACCAAAAGTATAACATTCCTACTTAGTTAGTTGACCGTCTTTTGCCTCAGAAGTAGCATCACCTAAGCAACCTCGAAGGTAAATAACAAATCACATGTTCAGAAAGGATGCCAAAGGGGATCTTCAAGGAGGTCAAACCTCCACACACCCCTCTCCTCTGCCCTCCCATCCTGCCCCTCTTCCTCCACCTCCTCTTCCACTTTTTTTAGGTAGCCCAACTGACACCAGAGACATCAATTTTTCATGTGGTGTTACAACTCTTCCCGAATCGTTTCGCCGGATCAAGACAAATAAAATAATAAAGAAGCACTCCTGTAATATTCTCCATGCTCCTTAACATGGTCCAGCTTTGGAAACACACATAGTGGGATTTGGTTTTTTCCAAAGAGATCCCAAGTAGCAGGGTGTGCACTCATCTGTTTCACCCTTTGAATGTGTCCGACTATAGGCCAATATGAATAGCAATATAATGATACCAATATAAAGATACGAATACAAAACACCGTTAAAACTATACCAATATAAATGTAAATAAAACTATACCAGCTTAAAGCTACCAATATATATATATTAAGAATATAATTGGATCAATACAACTATACCAATATAAATCTTACCAATAGAAATATATCAATGTAAAATTTCGATATAAAAATCGATTTCATAGATGGAAAAACTTTCAGCAATATCTCCCGTACGGGATACAAAGTCGAGGAGATGCATTTATCCATCGAAGTCGTCGAAGATATGCTGCCGTACACGGAAATTTATTCAATCTTTTAAAAGTTTCGGTCTTTGTATAACATCCCTTGAGACTACTACAACTTTTTGTGCTTGGCAAATAATAGACCTCTCCTTTACACCCTTTTTGAAGGCCACCGCCACCAGGGCTAGGCCTTGCGGGGGGTCCAGGGGCTCTAGGGGTTTGGGGAATACCAGGGGTTTCTGGGGGTTCCATTTCAAGGCAAACCTGAGACAGATGTAACACACAACAAAAGAATTCGGATCCCTTAAAAATTGTAAAAAACGCTAAAATCCTGTAAAAATCCCTTGAAAACCACCCTAAAAAACACACGTTTAACCAGAAAAGGTGACCATGTTACTAGAGGTTTTTTAAAATCATATTTTTAAGCCTGATTTTGAAGGGTTTTCGATGGTTTTTTGAGGGTTTTTATTTGAAGTGGGTTTTCTAGGGTACTTTTTGAGGGTTTTTTTTTCAGGGTTTCGTTGAGGGCATTTGTTAATAGGCTTCTTTTAAGGATATTTGGTTTTTCTAGTTTTTTTTAGGGAATGAACCACAATCTCAACCAAACATTTACCATATTTAAAAGAAAAAGTTTATGACGATTCAACCGAACGTTAACTACAATTCATACTTTTCAACGAAAGTTAACCATATTCTGATAAAAATTTAACCCAGAAGTGATAAAAAGCAAACATATGCATATCAAA
>JBBHKE010003488.1:0-27736 GCA_037447655.1 Zygnema cylindricum
GTTAGGAATTAATTAGAGTTAAAGTATGCGACAGTGTACGAATTGTCAGAATTTGTACTTTTACCTATATTACTGTGAATATCCTCTCGACAAATCAGCTGTACCCATATTGGCGTTCGCTGAAAAATTAGTGTATAACTTTTTTTTCAAACAAAATCTAAGTCACAATTAGTGTACATGACACTAAATTATTCTACACACTAATAATTTCTACACGCTAAATACGATCGACGGTGTACTGTACAGTACACCGTCAATCGCTATTAGAGTATATAACGCCAATTCGGTGCCCTTTTTTCAAGAAAAAAAACCCGAAATACAATCCATAATTCTATTTTTTCCATTATTCTAATTAGGGTTTTTTTTCAATTAGCGTTAATAATGGAAGTACACTGCGATGGAAATAGTGTGACGTACGGACAGGATATTACCGTACGAAATGGTACTTTTTGAATTACAAAGGCATAAAAAGACACTTAACATTATTGCACACACATGTGAATGTGCACTGGAAGAAAGAGATGCAAACTCGTCGAAAAAAATCACGTTCTCATATGCTCGTCCGTCGACCGTGTGAACAGCGCGACCGCGTACGAATTGTCAGATTTTGTACGAATACACATATTACTGTAGACATTGAAAGGGCGGGTATTTATTATTCAGGACAACCCAAATTGCAGTTAGGGATTAATTAGTATATATATTTTTTTTCAAAAAAAAAAAATCCCGATTAGTGTTAATAACACTAATTTGTTTTTTACGCTATTTATTCCTTTACTCTAATAGCGATTGACGGTGTAGTACAAGTTCGCTGAAAAGTGCGAAAAAGTGTGTCCGGATTCGAATTGTATGGTTTTGGTGCGTATGGAATGATGTATGGAATGTTTATTGTAACCGTTTTGTGCGGCTTCGTTGAATTCGAGTTTAAAATTTTATATTACGATATGGCCGCATTTTTCGCACTTAAATAACTACAGTACAGTAGACACCTTAGAGCGTCTCGTTGGGTCCATGTTTGGAAATGTGTGAAATTTCAAAGTGTCAGGTTTGAACAACATGTTGCCTTAATAATGTGAGGTTCAAATTCAAAACTCTCAAATTTTAGTAAAAACGTTAAAACTAGAGAAAGAAAACCTGCAAATCTTTAAACCTTAAGGTGAGTTTGTCTCCTTTCTTTGACGCTAAACTGAAATGTTTTAGTGGTTTATGATTGTCACTAAAAAGAATTGATGACCAACAAAGGTAAAAGACCAAAATCCCAAAGGACTAAAAACACAACAAAGGTGGTTTAAAAGCCCTCGGAACCATCGCTAATTTTGTTATGTCGCATTTTGTCACAGGCGTTATCTTTCGACAACGACCATGGCGCGACTCTCCAATACTTAATGATTGAAAGAGGATTATTCAAAGAACTCGCCCAAAGAAGCGCCGAAGCAGTCCAAGGATTAAACCCTAAAATAAACGTGTGGACCACAGGAAGCGGAGAAAACGGCGGGGAAAACGGAATCGGGGGTGTAAATCCCTCTATGAAGCCGATACACGATATTTTTCAGTCGTTGCCGCCACTTCTCAGCTCGATTCAAGAACAAACCGGAATTTCCGGACCGGCTTGGCTTTCTTCGCCAAATCTTGGGACTATTGATGTGAAAGAATAGTCTGAGAGGTTTATGTGAGAAACTCTTAAAAAACCCTTAAAAAACCGTAAAAAACCGTAAAAAAACCATATAAAAACCGTAAAAAAACCCTTAAAAAACCGTAAAAAACCGGTCCTGAAGATACGAGGTACTACTAACTAGCTCATTAGTCGGAGGAAAGTTGTTAATTTTTTGGATAAGGGTGGGATGCTTTTGTTCTAAAGTTTGTTGGATCCTAGGAATTAACGGGTTTATAGAAATTCCGTGTTTGGTTGATATTATTTTTTGTTTTTCCATAATCTACCTCTTCTAATTTTTTTTAATTAGATCCATGTATGTATATGTAAAATAGTATGGGGATGTTGTGGCGAGGAAAGTACAATTGGAAACATTATTTTTTGTATTTTCAATGGCTTTTGGTGCCATGCATGCTTGTATGGACGTGCATAACTTTGTAAATGTCCATTGGCCTTCCCCTTTTTGTTTTTTTCTTCCTTTTTCTTTTTAGTATTTCTGAACTGTACATTGTTATTCGTTAACTGCTATAAGTATTACCAGCATCATCAACTCAATATTTTTTTGTTGAACTTTAAACCAAGATAACCAGCCAATCACGAATGCCCATTATAGTTTATATTTTTGGTTAGTTTGAGGATATGTATAGGCTAGAAAATACTTTAAATTCCAAATAAATGCCTGTATATATGAGATACAACAGGCCGACTAATCAGATGCAATCAAGGTTCGTTCTCTTGATTCAGTTTCACTTTTTAATTTCTCATACTAAAGCAATTACAAGCGTGTGCATACCCAAAAACTTTTTTCAATTTAAGTTGCTTGCATTACAGTTCGTAGAGCGCCACTAAAAAAAAATCTTTGATTTAACCACTTATGTAGTCATGAATGTCCACATAACATATAAAGCCAAATCATGTATGTAATCGTCATTTTGTAGGACACACTATTATGTTTTATGCCCATAAGTTCGACGAAAAGATACTTGTAGCTTGGGCTTTCTTGCAGTGATTATCAGATGAAAAAACAGTCACAAAAAACTGATATGATTCTACAACTCATATTGATTTATTTCTTTTTTTCCTAAACTCCTTTTATCCTGATATACTGGTTGATGAAGAAGCTCTGGCGACATCAAAGAACCCATTCAAACAGAAGTGGTTAAATCAAAGATTTACTGTATATGGTACCTATATTACCTTAGAAGTTAATATTGCTGACTGGCATATTTATTGCAGACAATACAGTATGACTTCGTCTTCAAATGGTCAAAATTCATAAGAAAACACGATGGTAAACAATCTGAGTACATGGGAACCCAAAAAAAAAAGGGGGGGAAAAAACGTAACGAAAACCGAACGCGAATGGAAGAAAACAAAAAGGAAAAACACATTGAAAGGAAAAAAAAAGAAAACACTATTTAAGGCAAATCAACTAAAGACATTAAAAGGGACAAGTAGCACAAAAACAACCACATATTCCATCAGATATCATCTATTTTGACAGCAAAACCGTGAATCGAAGGGACCAAAAACAGGTACAACGAGCTTGTTTCAGGAGCTGTTCAATATGCACTAATGTTTAATAAAAACTTTTGCAAATGGAGAATAGTGTCACTAAAAAGGCTACTTTTGAACTCTGCAAGACTAAGATGGTGAGGGTTCACAAAGCAATTATGTGTAAGCTGTGAACGCTACACCGCTAATCGTTATTACTGTTAATTCTTTTTAGTTATTTAATTGGGTTGCGGTTGGGATTGTAGTTCTGGCTTTGTCAATTGTCGTGCTTTTCATTTTGAGTTTGGGTGCTTTTATTTTCCTTGTTGTTGTTTTCTTTTTGTTTTTGTTGTGCTGTTATTTTATTCCCCTGCTGGTAGTTTTTCAGTTTCGGCCATGCCACCCCTTTTGTACCCCCGGACTCAGATGGTTTACCATCGTGCTTTTTAATTTATCCTTCTTCCTCCTGTTGTTTAATAAAAACTTTTGCAAATGGAGAATAGTGTCACAAAAAAGGCTA
Source organism: Zygnema cylindricum (assembly GCA_037447655.1). Classification (NCBI taxonomy): domain Eukaryota; kingdom Viridiplantae; phylum Streptophyta; class Zygnematophyceae; order Zygnematales; family Zygnemataceae; genus Zygnema; species Zygnema cylindricum. Next base: position 3,666 of record JBBHKE010003488.1, read on the forward strand.
CTTTTGCACTCTGCAAGACTAAGATGGTGAGGGTTCACAAAGCAATTATGTGTAAGCTGTGATCACTACACCGCTAATCGTTATTGCTGTTAATTCTTTTTTGTCATCTTAAAACATCTTCTTCATGCACACTTGTCGGATAGTCAATCTGATGGTTACTAGTGGAAGGCAAGATTTTCACCTTCCTATTGGCATCCTCTGATTGACAATCCGACAAATGTGCACGGAGAAACGATGCTTTAAATGGAGAAGAAAAAGTTTAACACCAATAACGATTAGCGGTGTAGTGTCCACAGTACACTATTTAACAAAAAAAAAATGGGGTTGACTTTATCAAAAAGCGCGATGGTAAACCATCTGAGTCCATGGGAACAAAAAGAGGCGGCAATGCAAAAACTGAAAAACTACATGTGAAGGGAAGCAAACAAAAAGGATAAGCAAGGCAAAAGCAACGAACATACAAATCCGGCGTCACAAAAGCCCACAGTTTTCTTTCACAAACCTCCAACGCTTCCCATTCTTTCTAGATCGACATAGTAACAAAAAGGGAACATCGCAAGCTTACACAATGGATGAGAAGAATTGGGGCATTTAATCAAATGCAACATGAAAAATCGGTTTTCATCTTTCAAACATTTTGCACCCAACACCAACACTTACCAAAGTCAAACACATATCAACGTGCACCTTATTGTCCAATCGCATTCCAAATGCTGTAATTGTATTCTCGATCACCCAACACACTTTCCAGTGACAGTTTTTCATCGACATAAAAACAGACCATGGTGACAGAAATCGAGAATTTGCTCAAATTTAAAAGTGAATTAGAAAGGTCATCATTTCTGTACCGCGCGATTCACAACCATAGCAACTAACTTGTCCTTCCCTTGTCTTTTCCTGGAACTACCATACACAATCCTGTACAAAATTTCCACATCGAACGCTGCAAAAGTTCAACTGGAAAACCTAATCGGCACAAATCCCAACAAAGAACTGTTTGCTATTACACTATACACATTCATTTCCCCATCGCCGTATCGCTTACAATCAGAAACTAAAAAACTAGAACTTTTGCGATAACACTTTTGCATCGATGTCAATTGCACAAAAACGAACTGAAAGAAGAGGAAAGGCGAACAGACAAAAGATAGATATCCTATGTCGCTTGTCCTCCGCACTTTTTCCCTATACATATTTGACTTGAATATTGAGATATTTCTGGGTCAAAAAGTCTCACAATACCTCATGATACCGAAGAAAACGATTCAACAAGAGGTTTATACCAGGGTTCATGTACATAAACAGTCACTTCTGCAACTTTCTCGATTTCCTCAGAAAGGCTGACAACGTCCTCCAGTAAAGAAGCCCCTCCGCCCTTTTTCAAGAAAAACTGCGCAGCTTTCACACCCACATTCCTTGTCCCAAGCAGGAGTGCCCTTAAAGCACTGGCAATCATTGCCGATACACGGACAAAAATGACATCATCGGGCGTGAGAGCTTTCGTAAGAAGCCTCTTCATCATTTCTTTGTCAGGAGAAGGCATTCCTGTGGCAGTGGACGGCTTGGTTTCTTTCTCACCGTTGTTTGCGACCTTCACCGAAAACGAAAAGGCTAAAATTTCCGCAATCCGATCCATATTTGCCACGGGAGACTTGAGAAGCTCAGGAAGCTTTGTTCGTGTGAATTCAAGAGCGCCTTCTACTTGATCAGACGACAGAAAATTTGTCCCGACCATTCGAACCAACAACAGCCTGGAGACAATGAACCAGTATTAGTTACAACAGTCATCACACGATAGCCATAGTCTCATGGAAATACCATGTAAGAGCAATTCCTTCCGAACTCGTTAACAAAAAACTGATAATGGTCATAACCCGGTTATGTTATCACACATGTTGATCTAAATCTCATGGAGATCGACTCCAACGACACTACAAGATTAAGAATTCCGTATGACAAATTAAAAGAATGCCAAAAAAAACATGTGCATAGAGACTTATACATGCAGTTCTCTTATTTATATTAATATTTTTATTTTCTGGTTCACTCTCTGTCAACAAAGAAACCACCCTAGTTCAGGCATTCAATTTTCATTTGACCAGGATTGGTTATACTTACGCTTCCAGTCTTTAAATATTGTAGAATAAGACCATAGTATTAGTTTGAATTCTACTAAATGTGGTCATACTGTTGAAATACACAAGGAACAGGAGCACTCAAAACTATCTTTAAGTGAAAGACAAAACAGAACCTATCAAATTGATTGCAGCTAATGCTCAAATGGAAGACAGGAGAAAGGTTCAGTAAACAAAAAGCTTATCTTACTGTGATGAGTCCAATGAACACCAAAACCTTATGGGCAGCTTTTCAGACAAAATGGGGAACAAATAGAACATCTTTACTGGAAAGGTTCACCTATATACAATAGTAGCTCACCGCCTCAGTATACAAATTAATGTAAGATATTTCCCCTTCAGCCCTCTGAATACCAAACTCACAGATTCACAGACTTCTTTTATTATATTCTTCTATCAACAATCCAAAAAAATTCTGCGCTATTAGGCCAAATTCTGGTGAAAAACGTTACCCAATTGCAGTAAGAAGAATATGTTGAAAATCATTCTGAAGATTCCGAATTCGCATCAAGTCCAGTCTAAAAGTCTCCGGTACATTCTCCTCAGTTGTACCATTTGGACTTGTTATGATCTGAATCAATCCGAGACGTACAATCGCAGTGGTCGATCCCCAATCTGTCGGCTGATTACGGTTCATCATCGGAACTGCAAAAAATAAAATAAAAAACACAATGAATTTCCACTGACATTGAAGGAACACCAACCACAGGGGACTGGAAAACGGATGAATCCACAGTACAGTTTTCTGCATATGGTAAAGCGCTATCGTCACTAGAGTCAAAGTTAAATGCATTTATTGTACTAAACTCAGAAATACATGTTTTCCTTGACCGACTCAGAGCTACCAACATACGATGACGGACAGTATAAATGAAGAAGACCAAATGGTCATTGATATATCAAAGCTAATAGAATAATCAAGCAAGTGAAATCGAACAAAAACAAAAGAAAAATATTTCTTGCACTTCAAGCTAAACAGAAAGAAATGACATTATACAAGCATCCAGAAACGACTTTTGCATCTTTCATGTGACAAAAGACACGTCATTTAGAAAGATTTCTATCATATAACTAACCTTTCCCAAATGTATCAACAATAAAACCAGCCTCCATCCTCTTCGATTCATATCCTTTTGCTACCTTTCCTCCTGTCTTCATACTTGCCATTGTCCCTAACAACAAACTGTTTTCATCTCGGCTCGAACCCAAAGTTCCACAGCTTTCATAACTCGAGAATACCCCTTTTCCCTTGGAACCATCCACACAAGATTCTGAAACGGAAACTGAAACAGAAGGGCCTGTGTCTGTATATGTGACCAACCGTACTGCCTCTTCTAGTTCTTGTTTTGCCGAAAGAGTTATCTCTTTAGCACTAACCAGCCAAGAGAATGTTTTTGGAAGCTTCACAGATACTTCTTTCCCAGAGTAATTCAACTTTTGGTCTCCGTTAAAACTTGGCAACAAATTTTCCCCGGCAGCAGCGTATTCTGTTCCTTTGTTGGACAAGCCAATGTTGGATGCGGAGTGTGAATCTGAGGGTAACAGTTTGAATCGTTTAGTAAATCGGTCACGTTGAAAGTTTACTCCATGTTGTCCTTGGACAAAGCTTACAAGTCGTGACAGTTGAAACTGTTTTACATCACGTTTTAAGATCTGTAGCACCAGAACAAACCCGGAACATAGAAAGGAGTCGGTTAGACAATTTCGGAACATAGGAACACAAAAAAAAAAAAAAACAACACGGTATTTTAACATACAGACCTGGGTCAAAGGGTAAGTTCCGGTAGCCACAGATGAAATTAAAATGATTGATGACATCACAGAAGCAAAAACGAAAAGAGCATCTACAAAGAAACAACTCTGCTGGTTTCCATATGTTGAAAAATAACTGCTCGACTTATCTGAACGAAATTATCCGGCTCATATCAACTGCCCTAATATTTCTATCTCCTGATTTGACAGTCCAAAATTCTCAAACTCCGACGATCTTCGCCCCAACCTTACCTTTAACTGCTCAAACATAAACCAAAGACCTTTTGTTATAGCCGACGCAAATGTTTTTCTCGCTCCTTTCAAATCCAATGCAGCGACATCAGCTGCCAGCTCAGCAAGTACTTTTTGGTAAGCTTGTTCGCTCTCGGTATCACGTGCAGGGGCTCCAAGACGAAGAAAAATTCCCGAAACGTAATCAAGAATTTGACGAAGATAGTTAAAGTCGAAGCTGCCCGAATTCAATATCTGCACATAATAACATTTCACAAGAAATGCAATGATAATAAGAGATAAAAAAGAATTGAGGCAGCATGCGAAACAGACAGTAATAAAGAGTCAAAAATTTGGAAAGTGACATCGTTACAGTTCCCAGATAACCAAGCATGGTATATTTCCAATATGAAGGACATACAAAATTGCACGCTGAAAGAAAAAAAAAAAGTTATAATTACAGTACACATGCATAATCATCTCCATTATAAAAGGATTGACTAAAAAGAAAGAATTAGCACATTAGTCGAGACACTTAAGAATTTCAACTTTCAGAACGTTTAAATGTCTTGCGAATTGTATTGCCCTTACAGCTTAGAAACAAAATTATTTCAGGCAAAAATTGTCCGAGATTTGCTGTCTAAATTAAACACATTTCTATACCTGACCAAGAATTTCTAGATCGAGGTTGTCTCGTAGCTCAGATTGCCAGCTGGCAGGAGATAATGCCTCCAACTCGTTCCGCAGCTCCAAGACGAGATCAATGATCGGTTGTGTTTGAGGAGGATCTTCAAGAAGATGGTCGCGAAAGACATCCCAAAACGCATTTTCCACCACTTTCCGTGCCTCAACCTGCAATATACGTTTAGCAGGGTATCATAGAATGGCAGGGAAAGGAGAAAACAACACATGAAGCGAAACTAAAGTTTAGACATACGAAGGGTGTTGAAAAAAAAGAAACAAGAAAGAAATACCCGATAGGCGAAATCAAGAAATAAGCAAAACCAGGAAGATATGGAACGCAAAACTTGAAAAAGGCAGATCAGACAAATGATAAACGAGACCGTTTTTTTTACCATAAAAAACAAGTAACCATGAAGGGATACCTATCCACAATACCTTTGATGTGAATGTATCTTGCCTAAAAACACTTAATGCACCGACACAAAGATCCATAAAAGTTCACAGCAAAAAAAATGATCAGAATCAGGAGCATCAAACGAAGGCATTATTTTTTTGAAAGAGATGACGAGGAGGGAAAACCAACAAGTGCACCACCTACCGAAATGTTTGCGATTGTCCTCTCTTCTTCTGTGCCCTCCAATAAAGGTCTGTCACCTGACATATTGATATGACTAGGCTTTTCTGATTTCTCCTTAACACCTGAATGCATATTCGCCTTTGCCCCGTAAAACATCTCCTGTACCATCCTTTCCATTTCCTCGTCCGCGGGTTTCTCTTCTCCACCTTCTCTTTCCCCAGAAATTGATGCCTGCATTTTAGGACCAGAAGGTTGTGGTGGTTGCAAGGGAGACACCATATTGGAAGACTTCAAAACTGGAACAGTTTCCAGGACCTTTCCATCTCCGTTTAATGCCCCATTATGACCGGCACTGGAACTAATCTCCACAACTCCTGTTTTCCAGATTTTCCCGTCTTTAGAGACATCATTTTCGCTTATCGGCTCACCTTTTTCAGCTTTTTCCTCACCTTTCGCCGCAGTGGCCCTTAACACCTGTTTGGCCTTCGGCTCTGGAAACCTAAACAGTGATCTCCTTGTCTTATTTGTTGAAGGTGGCGGTGGTGCAGCAGGACGTCCTTTTCCCACATGTAAAGGTACAGTTTGTCCGGTCGGTCCTACCAAAGAAACAGCCTCACTACTATCATCACTACTCTCAACTGGAACAAGCGAAGAGGCAGTGGGGGGTTGAAGAGAACGACTGGTTGAGTGCATTTTTGAGGGAGGAGAGAAGGATAAGGCTCGACTTGAGGCTGTCAGACGAGAAGGGGAAGGGGATGGAGAAGGAGAAGGAGAACCAGAAGACAAGGGAGAGGACGAAGGGGGGGAGGAAGAAACTTCCAGTTCCTCAAAAGCAGACAGAGGTGGATATCGGTTCCTGATTCTAGCCAATGCGGTTTCCATACGTGCCACACCTGGCCCTCCACACAGCCGGCGAAGGCGATCTCGAAGGAGCTGATGATCAATCTTTACCTGTTTGATCACAAACAAAAAGGAAATTCAGGGGTTCGATAGTCGCTAGTGGCTTCCTTCACAAGTTACATCTGACATTTCAATACTTTGCAAGAAAGAATAAAATCTGGGATCCCTTCCCTGTAGCTCTCCCTCTCCCTCTCCCTCTGCCTCGTCCTCTCTCTCGTTCTCTCCGTTCTTTCTCCACCTCCCTCTACCTCTCCCTTACTGTGTCTAAGTACCATCAAAATGACGACCGAGGTGATAGATAACAATCGATTCACTTCTATCTTGAGTCATACAGGGTTGAAAGCATTAGAGAAAAGAAAAAGGCCTACAAGCAATAGAAAATCGGAGAAACATTAGGAAATAATGGCTTATGAAGAGGGCTGTGTTCGAGTATTACGGACCAAATGAGTACACAAACTGAAATTTCATTGTCATCCCTTCAAAATCCCAAACAAATTACCACTCACACCCCACCTACCTTCCCCTCCCCTCCCTCTCCTTCCTCTCTCCCATTCCCACTTATTCCTCGCCAAACTATCATTCATTTTCAAGCCACTTACTTGTCGCTTAATAGCCAAGAAGTCATGTGAATTAATAGAAAAAGCTGACATCCTCTCTCGACACTGAAGCATAGACTCCTCCAACTGACATGCAACGCCCACAAGATCCTCTCCTAGTACCTCGGCATCTTGAACCTGTTAAATACCCTCCAAACATCTCATGAGAACTCAACCAATTTTATCAACGACATCAGTAACTTCATATCCTTGAACGTCAGGAAAACAAAATATAACATGGAATTGTGATTTCTAAAATCAGCCTATGTCCCAGTGTCTAGTGACCTCAACTTAACTTCCGAACCATGGTTAGAAACAAAATGTTTTCACAATAAATGTGCTGACAATCTAACCTCTAATCCCCTTATTCTGATGACAGCCCTAAAACATACATCTTATATAAAGGAACACCCATCTTGACTAGGGCATTAACTAATAAAAAATGGTGCACTGTGAATCACATAAAAAATTCAATCAAAATAAAGGCATGTGTCCGTTCCCAACAAGTACTCCTACGACGAAATTTCATGGAAAAAAAATTGACATGACGTTAAGTTTGTCGTTTTTACAGCAAAATATGGCATGGCCCTAAACCAAACAAGTTGTTGAAGAAAAGTCAAAATCAAAAAGGTGAAAAGGAGGACTAATCGGTACCTTCCACTTCACAAAAAGTTCAAGATAGTCAGACCAAGCATCATCAAATGCTAACAATCGCTCAGCGAATGGGCGTCTTGATGATCTCCCATCTGTCACTTCATGGAGTTCTCTAGATAAAGGTGAGTCAAACAGAGAAGAACTGTTTTGCGTGGGAGAACTCGGAGCTGACTTAATCAGGTCCAGGTTCAAAACGGGTGTAATTGAGGTGATTTCTGGTTCAGAGGGAGTGGGAGTGAGAGAAAGTTTCATTGAAGTAGACAACATATGGGTAGAGGGACTGATGGGGGGAGAAACTCCAGATTGGCCAGTTGCTGAACAACTTATAGGTAGTGTGACTGGCTGAGTTTCTTGCACTGTGGTAGATATTGTACAGGTCTCTCTCCCCTCTTTACTCGCATTTTGACGCTTTGTTTGAAGGATGAATGCAATAAGCATCTCAAAGTTTGTCACCAATAGAGCTGCTGCCTTTGCTAAGGCTTTTTCTTTGTTTCCTTGTGATGAAAAAACAGCATCCGGATGGCCTAAAATCATGTATGCACATAGAAAAACTCTCGCTGGGTACCTCTCCAAAAATGAATCATCTGTGGTAGGTGTTGTTGTTCCTTTCTTTGAAACAGCTGGATTCTCCAATTCTCTCATTGATTTTTTATTCACAGGTTCTCCTACTTCAACTTCACTTCTCTCAATTCCACCCACTGAACATTCACCAGTCTTTTTCAAGTCTTCCTTCCCTCCATTTGAGCCGAACAAGTTAGAAGTCAATCTCAAGCCCACTTCTCCACTTCCCAAGTTTGTCGATTCTGAGACTTTCTTTTTACTACCTGAAAGAGGAGGGCCTCCCTTCTTCGAGGCTCCACGTAGATGAGGCCTTGACATTGTCTTTTTTGGTTGCTGTAACTTCCTCAACAAATGGTCTAAATTCCTCAAACCAGTCATCCCTCCAGGAGCCAGAGCTGATGTCATCACTTTTGTCGTTTGTGCCAGTGATGATGTCAAGGCTGACATGACAGGTGTTGTGTTCGCAACCTTGCTGACCTCACTTGGTGATGGTACTCCACTTTTAGAAATTGATGATGATGTCAGAATTAGTCTAGATTCGACCCTTTGTAGGAAGGCCTTCACAGCTTGAAGGGTGGTAGGAGAAGTAATTCTTGCTGCCAAATTGTCAAATGGAAGTCGTTTGACTGCCTCACTACTAATGTGGCAAGCTATGAAGGCTTCAGCTAATGTCAAGGTCGTATCGCGAGACCTTCGAAATTGTCTCCAACACCTGTCACAGATTTAAAAAAGTGAAAGTGAAATCAATTTTTTGTCACAAAATTTTTCACAAATTGCCTTGCTTAAAAATAGTCCCAACCTATCCCAACCCTCACTATCATTAGAAAACTCCATCTGTCAAAATAATTCACCTTGAGAGCTTCTTGGAGAGTCTCTCTCCAGCATGTTTTCTGCCATGCCTGTGACAGCTTCCAATGCAACCTCCCCTCTGACGCAGAATTTCAGCTCGACGACATCTCGCCCTCACTAGTTTTGCTTCCCATGTCTCTCTCTTTGCCATACTTTGTGCCTCTCTTTTCTTCCACACAGATGTTGCCACTTGTCGAGATCGTGCAAAAACAGCCGCAGCTCGTGTTTTCTCAGCCGCGATCCATGCACACCGTTTCCGTTCAGCTGCCGCTAAACGGCGCATAAGAGCTGCATGGATTTGGGCTAATCGTTCATCATCCAGCCTGTCAGAAAAAAAGTTAGACCACATCATGGAAAGAAATTAAAACATTCTCCTTAAAATTGGTTTAAGATTGGCAAAATCAGGATTCAGCCTCCTAAACCGCGTGCATCTTTGGAACTGTTTGCGAACAAAGTTTCCGGATGTAGAGCCACAGAAAAGTTTTTTGGTTTGGAGCACAGGAAGCTAATACCAGTCCTACAGTCAGAATAGTCAATCGCAATACTGGCCAAGGTGCAAAGAAAACACTGCTTATCGACAAGTTGAGTGCCTTGGAAAACAACTCAGCTTTCCTTGGCATGGACATGATCTGCATGAGGTGCAGCTATGAAATGCACTCAGATCTGCTTCCATGTATGTTCACCAGAAAATTTCAGCAAATTCCTTTCAAGAGAGAAAGAAATAGCAAGGTTACTTTGGACCCCCTCCCCCTCCCTCCCTCCCCCTCCCCCTCCCCCTCCCCCTCCCCCTCCCTCCCTCCCCCTCCCCCTCCCCCGCCCACGCCCCCGCCCCCCCTCCCCCTCTCCCCCTCTCCCCCTCTCCCTCTCCCCCTCCCTCCCTCTCCCCCTCCCTCCCTCCCCCTCTCCCTCTCCCCCTCCCCTCTCCCCCTCTCCCCCTCTCCCTCTCCCCCTCCCTCCCTCCCCCTCTCCCCCTCCCCCTCCCTCCCTCCCCCCCTCCCCCCCTCCCTCCCTCCCTCCCTCCCCCCCTCCCTCCCTCCCCCCTCCCTCCCTCCCCCCCCCTCCCCCCCTCCCTCCCTCTCTCCCTCCCCCCCTCCCTCCCTCCCTCCCCCCCTCCCTCCCTCCCCCCCTCCCCCCCTCCCCCCCTCCCTCCCTCCCCCCCTCCCCCACTCCCTCCCTCCCTCCCTCCCTCCCCCCCTCCCCCCTCCCTCCCTCCCCCCCTCCCCCCCTCCCCCCCTCCCTCCCCCCCTCCCTCCCTCCCCCCCCCTCCGTCCCTCCCTCCCTCCCCCCCTCCCCCCCTCCCTCCCTCCCCTCTCTCTCACCTGGCAATGGCTTCTCGTTGCGCATTTAATTGCAATATTCTCTCTTGCGCCGCAGCCCTCCTCCTCTTTCCCCCCTCCAACATAGCTGCTCTTTTGGATTCCATCAACGCAATTTTTGACTCATAAAGGGCTAATTTTTTATCATGACGAGATTGAGCTTCCGTTTTTGCTAACTGACGAGTCGCTTCAAGCCGTGCCCTCCGTTGCCTATCCAGTGCTTGTCTTTTCTCCCTGAAGCCCACAAAAAACCTTGTCATTAACCATCTGTTTTTATCTAACATAGCGAACAATGACAACTGCAGTCAGCAACTTACCTCCATAATTCATATCTTGCACCACAAGGGAGGTGAACCCCACCATCAGCCTATTCTCAATCATTAGAATTATCAACAGCAATTAACATATGATAGACCTCTCGAGTATGGAACGACAAGAAATGGAATCCTTAGAATCTAAGCAAATGCTCTCTGAGTTTCCCATATCTATATACATCTCTACCATGGGCACTACAATTCACACAATAAAATGTTTATCCGCAAGTACTTCAAAACGAAACATACAAATTCAAGGTGGATAAGAACGTAATTCCAGTTCTCATACCTTTTTTTCTCGGCAGCGAGGAGCCTCTCTTCTAACCTTTTCGCAATATCCTCCGGCGAAGTAACGGGAATAATTCGTGGACGAGGTTTTGCCATTTCTGATAACCATTCCCGAAATTCCTGCACAGCATTCTAAACTACGTTGAAATAAAAAAAAGGAACTGCGTCATGGAAAAACAACACAGACAATGTCTCGAGATAAAACAAGGGGTTAAAACAACAACATACGCCATTTGTTGAATAGCAGCAGATGTTTTTCTTTTCCATTCCATTCACATAGGTGCAGTCAATAAACAAAATGGTTTGCGAACCCAAATTCAGACAGTTTATTTCAAACCTACACTCGGACACATTATTGACAATGGAACTATAAACAACAGTGGACAGCATTCCCATCCTACTCTTAGCACCAACCCTGAACATTATCCAGCAATTTCTCCATAAAATCCCTTTTACCTGTCGTCGAGAGGTCACCTCTTTCAGGTTCACATCAGTATCATCCTGAGAAATTGTCTTCGTTACCACCAACTCCTGGACAAGGAGATAAAAATCTCAAGAGAAGATCGTCAAATGTGGAAAATACAAAAAGGCAAATTAAATCTACTATGACATGCATAAATGAACTTTGAATAACATTACTGACATCATTTTATGACAAAGGTGAGGAAGAAAACAGACTTGCATAGGTCAAATTGCAATCAGTTTGTACAAGTGCCCCTAATATTCAAAACTACAGTAAGCAAAAACAAAAAAAGAAACATTTAACAATTTAACTCCACTGGCACACGAGGTTTGGAGTCTCATATATCTATCTCATTAACTGACCCTCCTTTTTACCACTAAAATCTGCATCAATTTGAGGGATAAATTTCTTGAAAAATAGCAACAAGTCTCAAAAAAATACCTTTTGCTGGATTCCTCCATCTTCCGACATCAACAGAAGGTCTTCACATTCATCACTCTCCATCGAGGACTGAAACCTTATCAAGTCTTTTGAAGGCTTATCTGCAACCCATATTGAACTCGTAACTTACACCTACAGCTTTTCCTTTTGGCTTTCTATTTGGAACAGGAAGAAACAGGCAAAGGGAAGTGACGCTGGAAAAGGAGACTCTTTAGCTTCAATACTCTTGATCAGCATTCTCCATTAGCAATCTGCAAATAACTAAACACCTCTCCACGTTGAGGAAATGAATATTATTAGCTTAATCAAGGTTTCTTCTCTTTGGAATAGAACAACAACCAGTGTGTAATAAACCGGTCTATTACCCCAAAGTGAAGGCTTATGAAAGCATAAAAGAATCCCTTGTCGCTTATATAAAGAATAACCAGTTGTACTTTAGGATTTCATACTTGATTATCGCATATTGAAGTTCCAAGCATGATAATGTTTCGGTCTTATTTACTTTCTGAGGTATCCAGCTAGTTGTGAAAGAGAAGAATAAAATCAAATAATTAAGCAAATAAGATAGAGATGGAGAAGAGCTGGACGTGATGCAGACTGGAGTGTCAAGGGTTTCCCTCTTCGTTATTGACGAACCTCATCCAATATTATCTGCCTGTCACTAAAATGGTGTACATACAAACTAGGATTGCCTTAAAAATAAGCGATGGCCTGAAAATTGATTAATCAATTAATTGTCCTCCGTAATGTGCACCAATTAATAGTTATGTGGTGTTATGCAACCCAGCATTAAGCATTAGATAACTATCGTTCACAAGATAACAAATGGAAATTCTGTTTTCTGACAGAACAGCTGGAAAGAAAATGTAGAAAGATACCGATAAAATTTTGATAAGTACAACCTTCCAAGATTCCCTTACAACAAAGATGCCTGCAAAGGACACTTGCAGTCGTTACTGCAATCAAGAACTCCGCGCTTAGGTAAGATTAATTTCGCTATACACCTGCCTCGCATAATGTGATGCTTGCATATGCTGCATAAGTCTAAATGCGTTTTCTATGCTTCAGATACAAGCTTTTTACCACACTGCCCAGCAGTCTTGAGTATGGTTGCTCAAAATTATTGTTGAATCAACATTAACAGCGTGCCTATAGGTGAGAAAGAAAGAATCAATCAAAAAGTGTGACAGCGATTAATGTAAACCACACTTGAGAATTCTAAACAACTGTGATTTACATGAAATACAATGGTGTAACCGTGTAAAATTGATAAGGACTTTTTATAAATGGAACATGTTACTCAACATGTGTTATTCTTCATGTGGCCACATGAAGGATACAGCAACAAGTTATTCAAAACCTGCAAGTATTTTTATGTACAAATTTTACAAATTACCATAAATTGTATGTATGCGAGACAGCTGTTGTGGCTTACACAAGATAATACAAACAAACAATCATGTAGTGATGTAAACGTTTATGTACAAAATACCATAGATTCTATAAATTAGTACCGAATGTGAGACAGCTGTTATGGGTTATATTTGATGCTGTGCATTTGAGTTTTCTAACGACAGACGTCCAATTTCATAACTGATACAAGACACATATAATTACTCCACAAAGGTTGGATAAATTACAGATTCGATCACCATGAAGTCGGTACATTGATAAATACAAATTCGAAACTACAGTAGTACAAATGTGAAGGCTCTGATAAAAACCTCGGAATTTTAAATTCGCAAAATTTTCATTTAGTGATTGTACAATACTATTTTTCATTTAGAATTTGTCGAATTTCCATCCAGCATTGATATAAATTTCCAATCAGAACTCGAAGAACCTCCACTCAAAATTGTAGAGCTTCCGCCGTCAGAACAATTACAGACGTTTCCACTGGCCCTCCAAAACGAGGAGGTCATAAGAAACAAGCTCGGCCACAATACTTTTGGTGCAAGGAGCCTGTGAAACAGTTTCAGCCATCTTCGCCTGCTTCACAATTCTGAAACTTCTATGTTGGCAGACGTAATTTTTACAGAATACTGTAAAAATTGCAGAATACTGTAACGTACAACTGACCATTTCTTGTGTTGAATAAAAAGGTTTGAGAAAGTCGTGTCAAACAATAAAATTAAAAAAAAAAAAAAGTCTCACGGCCTTTACAAAACTGTCAACAACGCATGGTCAAATCTGCCATATCAATTACACTTCGACGCACATTTAAATTTCAGCAAGGAAGCAACAATTAAAACTAGATTCTGCACTGTATGCATACACAAAAACATACTGAAGAGACAAGTGAAAAACTAAATTGTGCATTCAAGGACAACAAAATTCAACGAAAGAGAGACTGTTCTTTTCTTTTCCTACAATAAAACTCTGAAGCCTTACCAAGAAGCCATGGTCATAGGGTGCTTCGCGCGAACTTTCTATACTTCAAGACCTGGGCGTGTCACCTGGCAACAATTTCCACTTTAGCATCAGCTTTTGCCAGCTGTTTCCCGTGAAAGTTACGACTTGTTCCCTTGGGTTGCCTGCCTGCCTGCTTCTTCGGCCTCTTGCACAGCTGTGATTGCAAAAGGATCCGTAAGTTCGCAACAGTTTCACAAAAAGTTACATAAATAGTTGGTTGAACGCAATAGAGGGGAATAAGGTAGGTGCTGCCCAATTTTAGATTTTACAAGTACAGTTCAGCCGTACAGTGAACTGGAACACGGTATATTGTACTGTACTGTGGTGAAATCCTACAATTTTTACATTTTTTAACAATATTCAAGCCGTCCAATATTTCTTGATAACAGTCATGCCGTCCGATTCAACTGTGCCGGATTCTGGTTCTGAAAGGAGTGATGATTGGCGAAAGGTCAAATGGAAGTTGTCTAAGTTGATGGGTGTAAAACTGTAAACTGCTGTTGCAGGAATTTGAAAAACACTGACCAACAGGACGACATTAATATTGAAACAATCTGAGAAAATATTGGTCATTAGGAACGTATTGTTAAACATTTACGAAAACGTTCGAGTCCCTCAATCAGGAGCTGCCAGTAATTGTACGAACGGGTACATTTACTGGAAGTACAGTACAGTGCAGTAGTACTGTATTTTCAGGCCAAGTTTCCATCAGGCCGTGCCAGTAAACTGTCGCTCGAGCATACGAGTTTTATTTTTCAATCCAAATTGTACGAACAATTGTTTGATTTGTACGAACTTTCGTCAAGGATTTTTCAAGCATACAATGTGAATGCTACAGTACAGTACTGTGGATTTGTACAACGTACTATCTCATTTGTACGAACTTCAATTTTAAACAGCCTACATCTAATAAAAATAAGGGCGGCAAATCACGAAGGTCAAACGGATTAACGGACGGTAAAGGAAGCGTGACAAGATATCTCATGGCAAAGACTTTCTTGTATATTTTGGTGAATTTGCGTCCACTCTTTCCGGGGTAACCTCGCCTCTATGACGTGGACAGGTATCGTTGGCGGTCCACTGAAGCACTTAGCTTTATTAGACGGCAGGTACAATAGCTAGCCACCACCCTCCTTGAGGACGGTTGAAAAAGGTGGTCAACTGTGGCTGAATGAAGTTCGCGGATGCGGAAAGAAAATTCAAATGGCCAATATTTTCGCCTGCACCTCGTACAATCTTGATAGGTTCCACAACAAAGATGTTTCTCAAAAGCATGTAAAGTACAAAAAAATACGAAATCTACTAAACTGCAGTACAGTACAGTCAGTAGCCCATTTTTTCGTCGATGGAGTTCACCGTAAGCCAATGGAACGAAGGACACTATTGAAGTTTTTAGGGTTAAAGGAACTGAAAATTGCATGCGTCATTTTGGTTGAATTTTGGTTGGCACGTTCGTCTGAAAAAACGTACAAAAGTCGTACAGATGTGTCAAGGACTTAACGGTCAGTCCTATGACTAACATTGACCATAGGAAAACAAATAATCTGCCGTACAGCTGGTTAACTTTTTCAGGAATTAATCAACAAACAAGCCCCCGATCCAAATGCAACACCGTGAATCAGAGGTCGCAAACGGTTACCCGAAACCGTACCCGACAGTTACCCGACCACCCGCCTCGGATCCGGAACGGATTCGCTGCCAAATTTTGGGGGCCGGGCGGATTCGGGCGGGTAATTCACAAAAAAAAAAAAAAGGTTACGGTCGGGTAAGCAAAAAACGAAAAAATTGAAGGTTTTATTACTATCCAACTTTATTGTACTTTGTACTCTTGGTATCGTGGAAGTACGTCACATCATGATTAGCGTCGCAAATCTGACACGGTCTCCATGTGCCAAAGTGAGGGTTTTTTCCTGTCGTTTTCCTCTAAAACTTAGCGCCGTACCGCGTAAATTTCAACCGTACAAAAAAATTAAAAAAAATTAGAAGTACATTTTGCGTCATCAACTTAGGATGTACAACATGTTGTCATCTTGTGTTCTTCGACCCACGGCCACGCCAAAAAAACGTCATCTTCAAACTTTTGTTTAAAACACAAGGGCGATGTGTTTTAAAACAAATTATTTTCAAAAAACAAATAGGAACACGTATTCGCACGTGTAAAAAAAATCACAAAAACTTCAAACGAATTCAAGCGACGGCGAAAGATACACTATTCCTTATGTTTTGTCCGTTTGCGTTCATTACAAAGAAAAAAATACACAATTTGTTTAGTTTTGTCCGTTTTCGTCCGGTGCGGATTTTTTTTTGCAAAGGTCTTAAGATTTTGATGCCATTTCACGTCGATCCGACAGCTGACGCAAAGGCAAAGAGAATATTTTTCATCCGTGAAGCGGCGCAAGCTGGAAGGCAGTACATCTACAATGTCACGAAAAGACATGCGACATCACAAGCAGCTAGAAAAACTTGCGTGCATCGACGTCACAAGCAGTTAAAAAAAATTGCGTGCATCATCACAAATTGTAGACACTGACAGCCGCCACGAGCATTGTTGACGTGTACAATAGTCACACCATTAAGTAACAATTTCATTGTTACACATAGGGACACCGGAAATCCGGGTCCGCCGAATCTGCGCAAAAAAACAAAGTAAGTTTGCTAAGTTTCAAGTACATGGAGACGCACCCTGACACTATTCATTTTGCAAATCTTAATGGAAGTTAAAGGCCGTAAATCGTACTCTATTGTAAAGTGTTAATTATGAACTTAATATTGTGTTTCCACAAATATGTCAACATGTCAATGTCAAATATCACCATTTTCGATAGTCGACGGTTCAGTTATGATATATTTTGAATTCTATTTAGGATGGCTTTAATGTATATATCATTATAACTTGTTTTGTTAATAATTTTATATATTTGAGCTTCATCACTATTTTCTTATCAATAATTTATATTCGCACGCTTATTTTTATTTTTTATTATTATTTGTTTGTCATGATGTTGTTTTTTGTTTGTCTATCCATATAAAAAAAAACGTTTTGGTAGATGTTATGGTCCGCTGTGGAAATGAGTAGTCACGTTACGTCTAACGTTCAGTTTCAGGTTTGGTCTTAGTTTTATGTTTGGTTTCAGTTTGGCGTCGTGTGGATTATTTTATTTCGTCATTCGTCCGTTGCATATTGTCCGGTACGATGTTTGATGTTATTTAGTGCGACGTGCTTGCTACGTTCGTTTCGGTACGCGTCATATGTTGTAAGAAGGATCTCCAATTAAATAAATCTCGTTGGTTGGAGAAATCTGTGGGCTTCTATCATGACTGATTTCTTCCGCACGCTCTTTGAGATAATGTAATGTTATGTTCAATTTCTGGTCGTGCTCCTTTTCTATCAGTAGAAACCTTGTTATTGATCATGGTTAGTAATTATATGATATTTTTTACTGTTTTCTCTTTTTTTTCCAGGTTTTCAAGCATTTTGTCAAGCATTGTTTGATGTTTGTGTTTCGTCTACCAAGAGTGTTGACATCGACCAACTACCCCCGTCCGTAAATATCGTAAAAAGCTACATTATATCTTTTGCCAAAGATATTTGTAGTTTGATCATCCTAGAACTTAGAGAAAGTATAGATAACAATATTTTTGTCGCATTTACCACCGATCTCTGGACCAAGACAATTGAAAGAACCTCATTCATGTCAGTAACTGCTCATTTTATCGACAAATAATTTAAACTTCATGCACGCACGCTTCTAGTCGATCATTTTCCGAAGGAAAAACATACTGCCGAAAATGTTTTAACCGCTTTCAAAAATTGTTTAACCAAACTTGAAATGTCCAATTTTGATGTTTTGGAAAATCGTTGTGTTGTTGTGACTGACACTGGCTCTAACATGTGTGCGGTTGAAGGGGCTCTAACATGTGTGCGGTTGAAGGTCTACCGAGTATGTTTACTTGGGTACCTTGCGCGGACCATAAAATTGATGCGATTGTGACATTGATTTTGAACAAGAGTGGAACTTCCAAAAAATACAAATACGATGTAGAAGTTCCTCGATTGTTTGATCTAATTGACTATTGTAAATCAATGGTCACGCTTTTCAAACAGGGTAATTTACAAAATCTTTTGAAAAACACTTTAAAACAAAAAAACGCAACGCAGTGGAATTCTTTGCTCCAAATGCTTAAGTGTATCTACAATACATTCAATAAGATAGGATTAATCGCTCAAGCAAAAAATAAATTGATACTTTTTGCTTGTATCAATAAGACTCATCTTACCGAACTTATTCGATTTTTGAAAAGGTTTCAAGAAGCGACCCTAAAGTTGGAAAAATTCAAAGAACCAATTTTACATCTCGTTGTGTTTGGACGACCGTCTCTCCATAACCACTATAAGATAAGAAAAACAAATACAATGACGGTGAAAATTAATGCCAAGCCGATTCCCCAAACTTGCAGAAACTGAAACAACTTTTTATGAAATTTGCACTACCGAAGTGGGGCCTTCACGAGTATCATATTGTCGCGGCTCTTTTAGATCCCCGACAAAAACATAGGCTTAAAATAATCGGGGTATCGAAAACCGAAATTGAAAGCGTGAGGGTCAAACTTCGAGAACTCGCAAATGATCTTGGTGATGACGTTGATCTCGGTAGTACTCAACGTATAACAAAAAAAACGAAAAACTTTGCAAAGTATGGACGGTTTCCGCAATTTTTGTTGGTGAGAGCGATGACGAAAACGAGGTTCTTATTATCAACGACAGAAAAACGTTCATTAATGATGAATTGAAACGCTACTTTGTTTTTAAAACCAGCGACGAAAGATTGAACTTCAACATACTCGAATGGTGGAAATTTATAACTTTTTCATTATGCTTAACACTAATAACAATGATTTCGTAATCGCATATCGGGTAACAGGTAACAATTTAGGAGCGTGACATAACGCGGTCGGGTGTCAAGTACTTAGGCCTCTAATCCATTAGGTTGTCCAAGTAAACATGCGGAGACGTCTATGACGTATATTTGTAGAGTTTATTGGCATGGTGTTCCATTATGTCGTGCCAGTAAACATCGTTTCTCAATTATGATTGGCGCCACGTAGGTTAATTATCACATTCTTAAAATCTAAAAATATTCTTCAAACTGAAAATCTGTAAGTAATATTTGGACGAGCGGAGGTAGTAAATGATTCGTACGGAATTTTTGTGACCAAATTTTAATGTTGAAATTGGAAATCAAAATTTCGTAACAGAATGGCAAAAAGGCGCCGCAAACTTCGAAGGTCAGCGGATGTCAGGAGCGTGCGAGGATATTTCGGTCGACACGCATACACCGTGGCGGAAGGCACATGGCGTGTACGACGTGTTTGTTTCTCATAGTTTGTTCGTGGTAGATATTTTCTTTACTTTTCATGTGTACCAATGGTACGCGACCCGTGTGAAGAGACTCTCCTCGGCAGTCTCTTCACTCTGGACGATTTGCGCGATTGCTTCGCGAATCAAAAAAAGTGAAACATCCAACGGTCGATACTTACGCCTATAATATTAGAGCAAATCCAGTAAACATGTTTCGTCTGACAAAAAAAAAATGGTACGAATCTGTACGAAATCGTACAGCGTTTAGTAAAGAACCCCACTTTTCCTCTAATGGAATTTCACCCTCAGATTTTGAAAAAAACAAAATTGTCAATTTCGGGTATCTAAATTTTTGACTTTTGCGACCTCTGCAGTGAAACCCCTATGATTCTAGTGTTGTATTGGTAGCTTCTTATCGATAGAATCGATATATTAGTTTGATATAGCATCAAAGAAATAATCGCGATGTTTTAGCCATATATCGGTTGTATATGCCTATAAAAAAATATCGCGATAACTCGTACTGAGTTCGAAATAAAATTCTGTACTTTCAATCAGAGGTCGCAATCGGGCACCCGAATCCGTACCCGATCAGTACCCGGTCGTCCGCGTCGGCTCTGTAACGGATTCGGGTGCAAAATTTTGGGCGGCCGGATTCGGCCGGGTGAAAGAGGATAAAACAAAACAATTTCGGGTACGGCCGGGTAGGCAAAAAACGAAAATAATTGAAGGTGTTGTAGGTACATTCCACTACACTGCGAATCGTTATTAGAGTAAAGAAATAATTAGAATAAACAAAGAAAAAAATAAAAACGGACTAAAAAAACGCTCTAGAAAAACGGACTAAAAAGCGGTTTGAAAAACGGTATAAAAAACAGACTAGGTTTCTTAAATTTTGGCAGGCGGTGTGGACCGCGTGGACATATGTCCACAGGTTCAAAAAACGAGGTATTCCCACACTTCGCAAAGTACTGCCCGGGTACCTTGCGATTTTAGGGTCATAGGGTTATTGGTCGTGTTTTTTTTTTAATAAAAAAAAACACGAATGAGAAAAAAACCCTAAACATATTTATACGTTGGACGTCTGCGCGGCGCGGCGCGTCGTAAAACGAAACGAGTGTGGACGTCGAGAGTAAAACTCCCACACGTTGTCGTTAGCGCGAAAATCGCAAGGTTCAGTTTGGAATTTGCGATGGCAGTTTCTGGAAGGTCCTGTGGCAGGAAAAATCTCCTCTGTCAGGAGTATTTCCCTATTGCTAAACCCTAATTTTATTTTATTTTATTTTATAAAGCTTTGTAACTGGACTAGAATTTTCGCATTCAATTTATTTTATCCGTTAGGGTATTCTCACTTGAGCGAAGTCGTGAATGTGTACGGAATATTTAATGAATCGAACCCGATATTTGTAGGTTATCGGGATGAAGTGATGAACATCAGAAAAAATCGAGAAAGATTTCAAAATATTTATGAAAGACTTGTATAAATATTCGCCAGCTAATAAATCAAAAAATGTCGATTGCGCCAAAAACAGTGCCGACACCGAAGATTTTTACACAAATTTGGAAAGATAAAAAACCCTAATTTCGAAAGCTTTGTGATTCTCACAAATAAATTCTGCCCGAATCAGCGGGCAGCATTTGAAATTTCAAAAGCGCCTATACGTTTTTTTTTCATTGGTCCGATTGCGTTTCCTTCCTTTTTTGTACTTTTTAGGGTGGCCTTCCATTAGCGAAAAAGTGGGGCTGTTTACTGAGGGCCGTACTAATTCGTACAGATTCGTACCTTTCTAGTTTTTATTCGAAGGAAAACATCATTACGAAAAAATGCCCAAGGTTGTAGGCGTAAATTATGACCGTCAGATGCCATTATACTTTTTATCTGAGACGCCACGTCACCAACCCTACAGTCTTTGACGACCGTGCACAGGGAGGATACTTCTCAGAGACCAAACGTGTAAAAATAGGCCGCGTGGAAAAGGATAAAAAATCCACGATGAGCGCGCGCGTATGTGCGTACACGTCGCAAGGGCCATGTGCCATACGCCAGGTGGCTGCGAATCCGCCGAAATCATCCCGTCACGCTCCCACCATCAAAGTTTGCCGCCGCCTTTTTGTCGTTCCTTTTTGAAATTTCGGGTAGTACATTATAATGCCCTCTGTACGAGTCATTAATTACCTCCGCTGGTACAGATATTGCGTTCAGACATTGCATTCGAAGATTCTTTCAAGATTTTTAGCATCGAATATTATCCTACGTGCTACCAACCAGAATGAGCCACGCAAATAAAAAGTGGTTTATTGACGCGACCTAATGGAAAGCACGCCTTCAGTAAACATTTCCGTACAATTACTGGTTCGCATAATGGAAGGCCACCCTTAGTATTCTTAGATTACTGTTTGATAGGTCGGTCAGCCACCTCCTAAAATATTGTAATCATTAGATAGACGGGTCCTTACATTGAACCAGGAGATTTGCGAATCGAAGTATTCTGCGCGTGCAGAAACTGACAGACTGTCAGAATACCAAAGAAGGTACGAATAATCTGATTCGGATGATACGGATACTCTGATTCGGATGGTACGAATACTCTGATTGAGAACCTGATATGATTCTCTTTTGCCAACATTGCAGAACGTACATCATTACAGAAACATTCATTACTCCGCAAGTGAGAATGAATATCCTTCATGCCTCATTAATAAATGTATTTCTCATTTGACCATTTTTTGCGCGATTATTGCGGGATATTTGCGGGATTTTCGCGATTCTTCCCGTTATTCGTGACAGATCTTTACGGATTTTGGTCACTGATTTGTGAGGAGTCGTTTTTACGGAATAATTTCGCACCTAACATCCACCCTGATGGCTGATGTATTAGGGATGCGTATCGGATCGGGTCACCCGATACCGGATGTGACGACAAATTTTCTGTGACGATAAAAAGCCGATGTTATAACGTTTTCAATGTGACGATGCAGCCGAGGAGGGACTAAACACGAATGCTATACATTGGACCGCTATTAGTGCAAAGAAGTATTCCGTATGGATTTAGTGTTATTAATTTTAGAGTAAAATATGAACAAATTTTATTTTTTATGGTGAGAAACAATAGTAACTACACCAAGACTAGCATCTTAAAGCATATTTTTTGTATTTGTTTTTCAATTTTTTTTTTTGTATCCACATTTCAAAGTGACATTTAAAATGATGTAATTAAACATCGAGGTGACACTTGTCGCTCAAACTATACGCACCTTTTACAAACTACTATTTTTTATTTTAATTCTCCAACTTAACACTAAAATGGAAAAACTATTTTGACTAAGGCATTATCTTTTATTCATTTTTTTTACTAAATAGAACACAAAGGAACAGCTTTACTCATAAACGATAAAAAATAAAAAATCATAAAAAAATTATAAAAACCAAAAACTTTTTTCTGGATAAATTTAGTTTGTCCCTAAATCCAAAAAACCATAAATACATTCCTTTTTATGTACTTTTTATGTACTTCCCAACAAAAAAACATAACAAATAAAAAACAATGATAATAAAATAAAATACTGAATTCAGCAAACCAACAAACTGAATATCTTTAGAGCATCACATCCGCAAAACAGAAAAGAAAAATAAAATCAGGAAAAGATCAGAAAATTATATTCCATATTAGTCACTTATTTCACAATTATGATTTTTCTTTTTTCTTTTTTCACCGCATATTATTTTCCTAAAATTTACCAGAATTCGAATAATTGAGTGATAAAAATCAAACATCTTTTGACCTAAATCCTATAATATTTTGGTCTCGAATAGGACAAAATACCTATAATAACAAACATAAGTAACTACGATGTGTAAATAAATCCCCTTTTCAAAACGGAAAAATATGTACAAAGTCTCCACATTATTTAAGAAATTCTCTATTTACCACTTAATTACAAAAAAAGAACCCAGCAAACATCTTTCGAGTTCCCTTTTTTTTTCCGAATCTCGTTCCAAAGCTTTGGTTTGAAACTTTTTGTTTTTTTCGAAAAGGAAAAAAAAAAACAAGCCTTTATCTATCGTTTCCCACGAACTCCAACGAATGAAGGAAATCGAAAAGATATGTTTTCGACGTCCATTTCCTTTTTTTTTTTCTTTCTTTTTTTTTGCGTTCTTTTTTGTGTCTTTTCGATTGATACGATAACACGAAAAGAAAAAGAAAATAAAAAATTATACAATTTTTTGTCCCGTCACCACACCCTCTTTGAAAGGATTTGCATCCTCGTCCAAAATCGCGAGAGTCATTTTCATCTTTGAAAAAAAAGAGAGGGAGAGGGAGAGAAAGGGAGAGAATGAGCGAGAGGGAGCAAAAGAGTGAGGGATGGAGAGAGGGAGAGGGAGAAAGGGAGCCAGGGAGAGAGGGAGAGGGAGAGAGAAAGAGGGAGAGGGCAAAAGGAAAAGAGGGAGAGGGAGAGGAGGGGGGGAGAAAGGGAAGGGGGGGGGGGGCAGGGGAGAAAGGGATAAAAATTAGCATAACTAAAAAAGAAAAAAAAAAA
>JBBHKE010003489.1:0-13896 GCA_037447655.1 Zygnema cylindricum
TGAATTTATACGTAAATAAAACAAATCAAAGCATAAAAAACCGAGAAAGACAAACAAAAACTGAAAATGACAATATGTCTGACACTTATGAGGTTTGAGATAACCACACCACAAAAGATTCACATAAGCCAAATAGAAATAAATACACAATCACAAGAAATAAAAACAACAAAACGATAATCCCAACATACAACTTCCACACTAACTAAAATTCAGCCACAGTCGGGAAAGAAGTTTGTGTTGTGAGATCGCGGTCGAAATCCACTCAAAAGGACGAAGAAAGTGAAGGGATACTGTGTAGGTCTTAGCCGAAGCCGTATATATTTATATGCAAGGCTTTACAAGATATTGATATTGTAATACAAAACTAGACGCTTCACGCAAAGGCAGAAAATCGCCTCTAAGCTGTCTGCAGAAAATACTCAATACTGAAAATAAATAATTCTCGCACTTGAAAATTGTGTGCAGGAAATGATCTAAAATGAACTAAGTAACAAAAACTACGCCTAGCGAAAACATGCCAATCAAAGTACAACGTGCTATGTAAGTATTTGCGTCTTGTTCGGATTCAGCCAAAAGGAGGCCGAAATCCTATGCCCTACGTTACAGAATATATAACCTACGGATTAAAACCCTTCCTATCTACATGTGAATGTGTGAACCTCTTAATGGTTCATGACTTAAAATAGTCCTATTACGTCGCTTCGTCAGAAACTGTTAGTCGCTTTGTCTGTCACACGCGTCAACGGTCTAGATGTCACCTTTCGAAATTGTATATTTCCGCATCGAGGATCGAGATGCTCCCGCGAGTGAAACGATTCAAAATTGTCGTGGGCGGGGATTTCGGGAAATGAAAGTAGGTACGGTAGGACCGCAGGTAAGGTCCAATTTGTAGTCGCGGGAATTCCGGGTAATGTAAGTCGTACGGTCGACGTAAAATAATCGAATCCACCGTCGGCGGAAATCGCGGAAGATATATATGTAATCGCGGAAGATATAAATTCGGAAATGAGTCGTCGGCAAAAAATCCGGGAAATATAATTAAGTACGGTCGATGTGAAACTGCACGATTCACTGTTGCCGGAAATCTCGGAAAGAATAAGTCGTACGGTACAAGTCATCGCGGGAATCTCGGGAACTATATGTAGTAATATACAACTCGTACGGTCCTGCAAAACCCAAATAACACCCAAATACAAATTAGTAAACAATTAAAATGGCCGACGAGATGCGACATGACACAAATTCGGTCTGGTATAATTCATGAAATAAATCAGACTGCCCACTACCTGTCTGTATGGGATAGTCTTCATGAACTTCCTCTCTTCTAGACCTAGTTCATCATCGAGAATTAGGATGTCTCCTTCCTCACTCCCCTCACTTCCCTTTTTTAGATCCATGGGAGTAGTACAACTGTTAGTTTTTTCCATCTGAATTTTTTCCAACATGTTTGCAATTGCCTCTTTCAGAGTTTGTCTAATTATTATTTTTTCTCTATCTCTCTCTACTTGTATCCCCAGAATATATTTTGCTTCCTCCATGTCTTTCATCTCAAATCTTCCCTTCAGATTTGTTTTTAGTTTGTTGATTTTCTCCATTGACTTACTCAAAACAAGCAAATCATCAACGTAAATTACAATAAAAATGACACCTTTCTCATCTTCAAAAACATAAATTGAATGATCTGAACTGATCCAAATGTATCCCATACCAGTAAAGAACTCATCAAGTTTCTTGTTCCACTGTCTGGGCACCTATTTCAAACCATAGAGAGACTTGATCAGCCGGCATACCTTACATTCTTCTCTTTTTTCCACGAATCCTTCCAGTTGTTGTATGAAGATCTCCTCATCTAGTTCTCCATGCAAAAAGGCAGTTTTGGTTTCCATCTGGTGTACTTCGATGTCTTATAAAGCTGCCCGATTGAGAAGTATCCGGACTGAGGGAAATCTGACGACCGGAGCAAAAGTTTCTTCGTAGTCTATTCCCTCTTTTTGAGTAAAACCTTTGGCCACTAACCCGGCTTTATACCTCTCAATAGTGTTGTCAGGACTGAGTTTTAATTTGAAAACCCACTTACATCCGATTGGTTTTGGATCAGGTGGACAGTCCACCAACTCCCATGTATCAGCCGCCATGATTGAAGCCATCTCTTCATTGATGGTTTTCTTCCACCGGCTTCTCTCCGGGCAATTCATTGCCTCTCCGTATGTTTGAGGTTCATCCGGGTGAGAAAGATTAGTAACCTTGTTGTTAACTGTTTCTCTTGAATTCTTTTGCTGTTTTTTCTTCCTCTCTCAAAATCTGCGGCCGGAATAGATGGTTCCTGTGGATTCTTTCGAATCACCACGGCTTCTCCCCTGTCCCTCGGATCCATATCCGTTTCCACCACGTCTTCCGATTCAAGTATAGGTGTCACTGGTGTTTCCAAGTCCTTTTTGGTATATTTTGAGCCTGCAAGGATAAAGTCCGACCCTGCAATAGTATTATCTTCTTGGAGACCCGGATAGTTAGCAAGGTGAAAGTCATCAAAATTGCCTGACTCAAATTTGATTCTGACTTACTTTGAAGATTTGAATGGATCTACCGACTTCCCTTCATCCATAGCTACCAGATGTTTTACTATAATTATATCTTCTCTTCTTAGATCATACACTCTATACCTTTTTACATCCTCATCATATCCTAGCAAATATTCGAGTTTCACTTTAGGATCTAGTTTCCAATAGATATGTCTGTATCCAAACTAAAGACTTTACTACCAAAAACCTTTAAGTGAGATAGATTTGGTTTTCGACCGGTCCATCTCTCATATGGAGTTTGGTCTTGTTGTTTTTGGAAATCCACTACTACTGCTGATGCTCCACCTCCTCCAGTGGTTGTAGAATAATAGTTTATGGGCTTGTCATCAAGAATTCCTATTTTCTCAAAGAAAAATACCCGTATTGGGCGGATATGGTGGAAACACACTTCGAAAATGTTAATCTTTTGGATATTTTGGATGGTTCACTAGCGAAATCGGATCCGTCTTGGTCAAAGATAAATTCGCAGGCTCGGTCAATTTTGAAGTTCTGTATTTCAAAAGAATTGGCTTTGTCACAGATAAAAAAAGAAAAAGGCGATCAATATCTGGAAATCTCTCAAGGATGATTTTGAAAAGGCTAATGTTCAGGAAGAACTATTTTTGGCTAGACGAATTTGGGACTACAATTACACGAGTGGCACAATGGCATAATATTGTAATAAATTTCGAATACTAATAGATTCTTATGCTTGTGCAGGCGGATCTTTTCTTCAGTTTCAGGAGGCTGCTTTGCTAATGAGGGGTCTTCTTAACAGTATGAGAGCAGCATCTGATAGGAAGAAGCAAAAAGATAAAGCTAGCTGGACACTACAGTTAGCTATTAATTTGATATTCGAAGAGGAGACAGATTCTAAAATTCTTAATGGTGAAAAACAAGTAGAGGCATTTAACACAGAATTTGACAAAAAAAGTCACATTAATCAGTAGAGAAATCAATTATAAATCAGAATCAGAATCAGTTTAGACAGTTTAATCCAAGAGGAAATAGACTATCTTTCAATGATTGTTTTTATTGTAATGAAAAAGGTCATGGATACAAATTATGTCCTATGCTTAAGAAAGCTAATGAAACAGGTCTATATAGGCCTAGATGGAAGCAGAGCCAGTTTCATCAAGGCTTCACGGGATCATCACAAGAAGGAAATACACTATTTTTAGCGTCTTCATCTTATCACGACAAGTCTCTTTCACTCTCTAACGAGGAGGATGATGATCTTATTGCTATGGCAACAACGATGGAGGGCGCTAAAGACAATGGATGGATGATGGACACGGGAGCGTCGGCCCACATATGCTGGAACAAGGCAGTTTTCAAAAATCTGAAATCAACACCAGAGAAAAATATTACTATCCATGTGGAATGAGTGTGCAAACGCGGGTTGTAGATGATTTCTCTTTGCTAGTTGATGTAGAGGGCAAGGCGGTTGAGAGAACTCTTCATAATGTTCTCTATGTCCCAGATTTTAAGAAAAAATTGTTCTCAACTTCTTTGGTAGAAAGACTAGGGTTTGAGGTCAATCTGAAACATGACAAGCAGGTTGTTAGCAAAAATGGGAAAATTGCAGTTACACAAAAACAAGAGATGCCAGCAAAATGTATCGAATGGATATGCTCGATAATAAAAAAAGTGATGTTTTATATTCTGGTGCATTATCTTCATATGAGCTGTGGCATAAAAGGTTGGGCTATGTAAATTATGATAGTATGAAAAAGATGATCAATGCTGGTAAAATAGAAGGAGTCACTTTGTCAAACCAGTCACCTAAAACGTGTGATGGATGTGCACTAAGAAAAATACACAGATTACCGTTTCCTCAAGAGTTTGAACATAGGTCTACTAAACTTTTGCAACTCATTCATTTTGATGTTTTCGGCCCTGCAAAGGTACCATCTGCCGGGGGATGAAATATATGGTTACACTTACAGATGATTTTTTGAGGTTTACTAAGGTCTACTTCATGAAAGAAAAGAGTGAAGTCTTCACTTATTTTAACACTACAAAGCGTGGGCGGAGAAACTACACGACATTCCAATTCTGGAGCTCAGATCAGACAATGGCGGGGAATATGCGTCAAAAGAGTTTGAAAACCTCTTACTCAATGAAGGTATAAGTCACAAATTGACTGTCCAATACTCTCCGGAACAGAATGGGCTCTCAGAAAGACTAAATAGAACTATCACAGAAAGCTCTAGGTCCATGCTTGCGGATAACGACGTAGATCCGAAATTTTAGGCTGAAGCATTAAATTTTGCAGTTTATATCAAAAATAGGATAGGTTCTAGATCGGTAGAAACCACTCCTTGTGAGATCTCGACGGGTAGAAAATCGGATGTCAGTCACTTCAAAGTCTTTGGAAGTAAATGTTTTATTTTGGATACGTCTAATGATAGATGGAAAATGGAACCTAAAGGATTATCGAGCATTTTGTTAGGATATGATGATCACTCTAAAGGATATAGAGTGTTTGTTTTTGAGAGACAAAAAATCATTGTAGCAAGACACATCTTTGTGAAAGATGAACTAGCCTCGATAGACTTATTTAAAATGACAGAGCAGCAGAAGCAGCAAAAAGTACAAGAATATGTCATTTTAGATAGCATCCATAATATTGCCCCATAGATGCAAAATTCACCAGTGGTAGCACCGAAGTCATAACATAATCGGATTCCACAACAAGTTTGTTTTGAAACGCAACAACAGCAGTCACTGCCTACGGATTGCAACCAGCGCAACAAGCGCAACGCACGGAATCCGACAATTTCATCCTCAGAATTTCCTAGGGAATAAGATCTAGTAGCCGCCTGCAAGCAAGTTCTCACTTTGCCTACTCGGCAGCCTCAAAGGAGCCTCTGACCATCCGGGAAGCCTTTTTATCACCGGAGCGGAATCACTAGATCGAGGCGGCAAACGATGAAATGAAGTCAATCATGGAGGCTCAGACATGGGAGCTTGTGGACTTTCCTCCGGATCGAAAAGCGATCGGCAGCAAATGGGTATTCAAGGTGAAGTTAAATCCAAATAATACCATTGAGCGATACAAGGCTAGACTTGTATCAAAGGGCTATAATCAAAAGGAAAGAATTGACTTTGAAGAAACATTTTCTCCTGTTGTAAGATTTCCGACAGTTAGGATTTTGCTATTTCTAGCTCTTAAAGAGGATATAGAAATACATCAGATGGAAGTAAAGACGGCCTTTTTGTATGGAGAACTACAGGAGACCATTTACATGCAGCAGCCTGAAATGTATTCAGAACCAGGAAAAGAGCAGTTAGTATGTAAACTGCGAAAATCATTGTAGGGCCTAAAACATGCCCCGAGGCAATAGAATCTAAAACTTGATGAATTCTTAACTGGTCTAGGTTTTAAAAGGATATGCTCTGATTACTCTATGTATTTTTTAAAAGGTGGGGATGTAATAGTATAAATAGCGGTATACGTAGATGATTTATTATTAGTTAGCAAATTAATGGCTGAAATTAACAAAATTTAAAATGTTTTAAAATCACGGTTTGAGATGAAAGACCTCGGTGAAGCAAAATATATTTTGGGTATTCAGGTAGAGAGGGACAAGAAAAACATATTAATAAAATTGATTAAAAGGAGGCTATTGGAAAAATGTTAGATGAATATGAAATGCGGGGGGCAAAAGGATGTGTAACACCAATGGAGTTTCGGCATACGTTAGAGGGGGAAGAAACAGAACCGGGTGTTATTGTCAGTGAAATTTTTGAGTTAGGGGGGGATGATCTTATGACACTAATACCTTACACACACATAGTGGGATGTTTAATTTATTTCATGAGCTGTACCCATCAGATATTGCAGCAGCAGTTGGGGTACTCAGCAGAAGTCTACAGAATCCGAGGAAATCTGACCGTGATGCAGCAAGAAGAGTTTAAAGATACTTGGCAGGAACCAAAGACTTCAAACTCACACTAAGCGGAGGAGAAGTGAAGCCACAAACATAGAGTGATGCAAGCTATGGCGACATGCGAAGTCGAATATCCACCACGGGATTAGTTCTGCAAATTGGGAACGGGACTTGCTGTTAGAGCAGCAAACTTCAAAAGGTCACGGCACAATCGAAAATGGAGTCAGAATATATGGCAGCGAGCTCGGCCCTCAAAGAAATCCTATGGGTGAAATCCATGTTGCAAGAATTGGGATACATGCAGGTTGGTCCACAGGTGATTTGGTGTGATAACCAGGCTGCCATTGCCAATACTTCTAACCTTAGTCACCACTTCAAAAGAAAGCACATGGATGTAAGATTACACTTTGTAAGGGAAAGAGTGTTCTCTAAAGTGATTAAATTATGTTATTTCCTAGATGAAAAAATAGTTGTTGATATGCTCACTAACTGCTCTTAAGCTGAAGTACTGTAGGGACGCAGTGGGATTAAGTGAATAGCTGAGTTGTTGCCCTGCTATACTGCCATGTTGCGCTAGTCCAATAACGGGAATATAGTGGGACTATGTGACTTGCTAAAATTGCTACGGTGCTATGCTGCGATGCTACGCTAGTTTGACATCGAAGCTGAGCTGGCATACTAAGTCTAAAGATTTAGGGGAGTGTTGTTTTTGGAAAGCTTTAAGTCTCAGCAAATTTATATGACGGCGGAAAAACAGATCTATAGGGACACGCGTCGTCACTTGAAGCACAACGCAGGTTTTTGAATGGTACTGACAACGCAGCTGCGGCGCAGATGGAACAAGCGCAGCTGCGGTTATTTTTGATATGGTCTGTACGGACGAACGCAGCCTGCGACACAACGGGACAAACGCAACTGCAGATATTTTGATTTAAGACAACGCAGTTGCTACGTAACAAGACAAACGCAGTTGCGGCGATTTTTGGTATGGGACAGCGTAGATGCTATGAAGCTGTAGATATTTGAATGTGATTAGGAATCAAACTGCACTGCTACGGTTGATATGAATCAAGTCAACGGACGAGATTCATAAGAGAATAATTAAGTGACCCAACAGCCGGATAGACGTACCCAGACAATTGTCACTAAGCCAAGCGACAAGTATTTGAACAAACCACCCGTATAGGATTCTCAGTAATATTGATTGTACAATGATAGATTAGTTTTAGCGTGATTAGGAGCACTTAGACCTTAGTGGCAGTTTAGTTCTTTTAGACGTATCTTTTAGGAACACTTATATCGGCGGTACAGCACTATGTAGTAGGACAATTGAGTGAAGAGTATAAGACTTAGGACGTAGATCATTTTATGTATCCAGACTTCCAGACTGTGTAATCTGCAAACTGTTTTTGGGAAACTTTTGAGTTGCATATCTTGGTGTATGTTGAATCAATTGAGCTGAAACTTTAGGAGATGTCATTTTTTGTGATATTCTTTACTGTGGTATTGTTTGAAGCAGTTTCGTTCATTGTATCAGATTTGGTGAGCTGTAGAAAACAGCTGTTTGATAGGATTCTTGATAAGTTTCTGTGAGTGAGATTATGTCTACTTCCACTACTACTGCTGCTCCTCCACCTGCACCGGTGGTTGTAGAACAACATCATCGACTCAGGTGCATCCATGTATATGTCTCGTGACAAGCACCTATTCACTAAGCTTAGAAAGATCCCTACTTTGGAAATAGAGTATGAGGATGGGAGAGTAGTTACCACAGATCTAGTGGGCTCGGTAGATCTGAAAGTCTTAGTGGAGGGTAAGACTTCCATTCTCACCTTCTCAAATGTGCTCTACATTCCTCAGTTGAGTAAGAATCTTGTGTCTACTTCTGTATTAGATGACAAGGATTTTGATACTTTCACTAGAAAGGGAGTCTTTACACCTAAGTATGGAGATGAAGTTTACTTCACAGCAGATAAAGGTAGCCAAGGAATGTTTAGGCTTAACCTGAGTAATGAAAAAATAGTGCTTCCTATGGTGGTGTCTCGAGCTTGATGATCTTGCATAAGCGTTTGGGACATGTGCATTGTGACAGGGTGAGGGAAATGAAGAAGCTGGGTGTAGTAAAAGGCATTCAGTTTGGGGATAATGAAATGATGGATGATTCTAGTGGCTGTGCCCAAGGTAAGGCTCACAGACTTCCCTTTCCCAAAACTGCCACATATAGAGGTGAGAAAGAACTAGATCTGGTCCACAAAGACATATGGGGACCAGCACGAGTGCCTTCGGTTGGGTGAAAGAGATATATGTTGACAATTACCGATGATTGGTCCAGATATTCCAGAGTCTACTTCTTGAAAACAAAGTATGAAACACCAAAATACTTTAAAGAATACAAAGCCTGGAGTGAGAAGTTGCACGGAACCCCCATTAAGGGAATAAGAAGTTATAATGGGGGAGAGTACACCTCTAACTAGTTTCAGGACTATTTGAGAGATGAGGGAGTTCAAAATGGGGTAGCTGAGAGGTTAAACCGGACTTTGGGAGATAGTGTGTGCAACATGGTGGCAGATAAGAAATTACTTCTAACCTTAGTCACCACTTCAAAAGAAAGCACATGGATGTAAGATTACACTTTGTAAGGGAAAGAGTGTTCTCTAAAGTGATTAAATTATGTTATTTCCTAGATGAAAAAATAGTTGTTGATATGCTCACTAACTGCTCTTAAGCTGAAGTACTGTAGGGACGCAGTGGGATTAAGTGAATAGCTGAGTTGTTGCCCTGCTATACTGCCATGTTGCGCTAGTCCAATAACGGGAATATAGTGGGACTATGTGACTTGCTAAAATTGCTACGGTGCTATGCTGCGATGCTACGCTAGTTTGACATCGAAGCTGAGCTGGCATACTAAGTCTAAAGATTTAGGGGAGTGTTGTTTTTGGAAAGCTTTAAGTCTCAGCAAATTTATATGACGGCGGAAAAACAGATCTATAGGGACACGCGTCGTCACTTGAAGCACAACGCAGGTTTTTGAATGGTACTGACAACGCAGCTGCGGCGCAGATGGAACAAGCGCAGCTGCGGTTATTTTTGATATGGTCTGTACGACGAACGCAGCCTGCGACACAACGGGACAAACGCAACTGCAGATATTTTGATTTAAGACAACGCAGTTGCTACGTAACAAGACAAACGCAGTTGCGGCGATTTTTGGTATGGGACAGCGTAGATGCTATGAAGCTGTAGATATTTGAATGTGATTAGGAATCAAACTGCACTGCTACGGTTGATATGAATCAAGTCAACGGACGAGATTCATAAGAGAATAATTAAGTGACCCAACAGCCGGATAGACGTACCCAGACAATTGTCACTAAGCCAAGCGACAAGTATTTGAACAAACCACCCGTATAGGATTCTCAGTAATATTGATTGTACAATGATAGATTAGTTTTAGCGTGATTAGGAGCACTTAGACCTTAGTGGCAGTTTAGTTCTTTTAGACGTATCTTTTAGGAACACTTATATCGGCGGTACAGCACTATGTAGTAGGACAATTGAGTGAAGAGTATAAGACTTAGGACGTAGATCATTTTATGTATCCAGACTTCCAGACTGTGTAATCTGCAAACTGTTTTTGGGAAACTTTTGAGTTGCATATCTTGGTGTATGTTGAATCAATTGAGCTGAAACTTTAGGAGATGTCATTTTTTGTGATATTCTTTACTGTGGTATTGTTTGAAGCAGTTTCGTTCATTGTATCAGATTTGGTGAGCTGTAGAAAACAGCTGTTTGATAGGATTCTTGATAAGTTTCTGTGAGTGAGATTATGTCTAGTTCCACTACTACTGTTGATGCTTCACCTGCTCCAGTGGTTGTAAAACAACGGTTCTTTCACCGCTGATGTAAGTACTCTATTTCTCAAATAATTAGCACAATTTATAGCTTCGGCCCAAAATCTTCTTCCTATCCTTTTATCTGACAACATACTCCGGGCACTATCATTCAGTGTCCTATTCAATCTCTTAGCAACACCATTCTGTTCCGAGTTTTTCGGAACTGTCTTTTGTTGTTGCACACCATCCTCTTAAGAACTCCTCAAACTGATTGGAGGTATATTTCCCTCCATTGTCAATTCTTACTCTATTTATTGAGGTCTCGTGAAGCTTCTTGGCCCATGCTTTATATTGTTTCAAATACTTCAGAGTTTCTGATTTCTTTTTCATAAACTATAACGGGGAGTACCGAGACCAATCATCGATAATGTTTAGCATAAATCTTTTTCCTCCGAGTGATGGCACTCTTGCCGGTCCTATAGGTGTGGTTTTCTCTTTTCCCTTCCCCTTTTCCATCACGATGCTTTCTCCGTCTTCTCAGTCCTCTGATGGCGGTGGATCTGGTTTCCTCACAAATCTGCATCCTGCAAACCTTGGAGGGATAACAGGACCGGATGGGCGCTTTACTCGCCCACTCACTATTCCCCAAAATCTTTTCTCACATAGGGCTCCTATCATCATACTCTCCCAGTAGATGAACCCAATCCCATTGAATATGGGCACCCTAGAGGGTGGGCCCATAACCTGCAACTGTGAGACCTCCATTGGTACTCAAAGTAGGCAACTTATCAGAAGCCACTAGGATAACCTCAATCCCTAAGTCTTTGTATGAGTATTTCTGACACCCTGACTGAATACAGACTGACCAAATTGCACCCTTTGAAAAAGCTGACTCCCTTGAGTCTGCCACAAATACGATCTTGGAAATTTCTCCCCTAAGCAGTTAATAATCAATGGTCAAAGATGACCTTTTAAACAGATGCGCTCTGGGAGAGAGGTTACTACCTATATTTTCTAAGTCTTGAACCCCCCCTCTTATCCCTCTACTACTGAAGTACGGAGCCAATCAATTCAGTGTACAGTACAGAAAGGTACTTGGCCAGGAATACTTTCTGTACGGCCATTGTAAAACATGGCCAAGAAGGCGACGCTTGCCATATCCCGGTTCGCCATGGTATGTCTCGGAGATGCCGCCATCCAATGTCATGTTGCCACGTGTGACCCACTGTGGCTGCAACCGCAAACCGCCAAAACATCCATTCCGTGATGACGGATTCTTCCTTCGCCGTGAGATATATATCGGCCTTAACTTATGGCCATTTAAAATACAAACAGTACTTTTCGATGTGATTTTATCTAACTATGTCTAGGTGATTGTGGTCCGTTCGTCAATTAAATGAACATTCATATTTAAACAACTTTAAGTAGCTATCGTACCATATATACTTTGACACACGTGCTAGGCTACATGATAACGACGTTGGGCTATTCAGATGGACAGTAGGCACCAAGATCAAATCCTGGGTCAGTTAACCTTTTTGGTAAGTTTAACAAAGGACTGCCTTCTGACCCTAGGAGAAGCATAGGCACTATTGCTCTAGCTTCTTTCAACCTCCAAACGAATAAGTATGGGGGCTAGGGAGAGAAGTTAATAGCAGGTTGCCTCCGCTTATCCTTCCTCATTTTAGATTATTTAATATACCTAGAAAGTACATAAGAAAACCTTTTAATTTCAACACCTTTGCGCTTTCGGTTTCTACCTTTCTGGCACACTCTTATTCCATGAAGAGTATAGCCAGCTCATTGGAGAAATCGAGCATCTTCTCTCCTTTGTGAAAGTATCCATTGATCTTTTGCTCTGCCAACTTCTGTTCCTAAATCAGAGAGCTCCGGTACATCTCTATAAGTGCATCCCATAGATCGGATGCCCTTTCCACCTGCAAAGGAGGACCTGCAAGTCCTTGTGTGAGATGACGGAGGATAAAATGCTTGGCCGCCACGTTGTTATACTCCCAAGTATCAATGTCATTCTCCTCATTCCTCGAAATATGAGACATGAAAACAGAGCCGGTTGATATAGGTGTGGTTTTTTATTTTTCTTTCCCCTTTTCCACCACGATGTTTTCTCCGTCTTCTGAGTCCTCTGATAGCTGTGGATATGGTTTCCTAGCAAATCTGCATCCTGCAAACCTTGGAGGGATAGCAGGACCGGATGGGCGCTTTACTCGCCCACTCACTATTCCCCAAAATCTTTTCTCACATTGGGCTCCTATCATCATACTCTCCAAGTAGATGAACCATGTTCCATTGAATGTGGGCACCCTAGAGGGTGGGCCCATAACCTGTAACTGTGATACCTCCATTGGTACTCAGAGTAGGCAGCGTACTAAAATCCCTTAGGATAGCCTCAATCCCTTAGTCTTTGTATAAGTATTACTAACACCCTGACAAAATACAGATTGATCAGACTTCACCTTGTAGAAGAACAAACTCCCCTTGTTCTGTTAGAAAAAGAATCCTTTTATTTGCTCCCTGAGCAGTTAATTATCAATGGTCAAAGATGACCTTTTATATAGGAGCTCTCTAGGAGAGAGAGGCGGCTACCTCTAATTTTCCTAAGTCTTAAACCCCTCTCTAGTCCCTCTACTACTAAAGTATGGAGCCAATCAATTCACTGTACAGTACAGAAAGGTACTAGGCCCGAAGTACTTTCTGTACGGCAATTGTACGACATGGCCAAGAAGACGACGCCTGCCATATCCGGGTTCGCCATGGTTTGTCTCGGAGATGTCGCTATCGAATGTCATGTTGCCATGTGTCACTCGACGTGGCTGTGACCGCAAACCGCCAAATTGCCCATTCCGTGATCCCAAGTTGTTCCTCCGCCGTCCGATTGATATCAGCCTTAATTCATAGGCGTTAAAAATAGAAGCAATACTTTTTGATGTAATTCTATCTAGCTATGTCTATGTGATTGTGGTCCGTTTGTGAGTTAAATGAACTTCTCTATTTCTACATCTTTAAGTAGCTATCGTACCCTATATACTTCAACACAGGTGTTTTTCTACATGGTAACAACACTAGGCTACTTGGACGGACGGTAAGTACCAAGATCAAATCCTGTGTCCGTCAACCTTTTTGGTAAGTTTACTATAAGGCTGCTTTCTGACTCTAAGGGAAGCATAGGCAGCTATGGCTCTAGCTTCCTCTCCAGCCTTCAGTGACTACGGCAAGTATGGGGGCTAGAGAGAGAAGTTAGAAGCAGGTTGCCTCTGCTTTTTCCTGCTCCTATTTAAATCAATTAAGTAACCTATAAAATACCTAAGCAAACCTTTGATTTCAACAGAAAAGGTTGAACCGGACTCTATGAGATAGTGTATGTAGTATGCAGGCCGACAAGAAGGTAGGGAAAAAGTTTTGGGTAGAAGCCTTAAACTGTGATAACTACATTAAAAATAGAGTCATTACCTCAGCCGTGAAATGAATGACACCTTATGAGAGATGGGTTGGAAGGAAACCAGATGTTTCTCACTTAAAGGTATTCGGTAGTCAAGTTTATAGTCTTGATACGAATAAGAAAACTAGAAACTAGATGCTAAATGGAAC
>JBBHKE010003490.1:0-39596 GCA_037447655.1 Zygnema cylindricum
ATTTCTTCGACCGAAAGAGAGTAGAAATTTCCTCCCCAACGGAGTTCCCCAAAAATGCGAGAAGAGCCGTAGCTGAGTGAGCCATAGTGGGCAAAGGTCGGTGGGCTGAAATGAGAGGGAGGCAGATTTTGCGCTCTGAAAAGTGTGTCGATCGGTAAGAAAATGTTTGGTCGTGCATGTCCACACCATCGCCAATTCGGAATATAACGTCTTGACCAACCAAACACTCATAGTCGTCACATTTAATGACCAATGCTCTAACGGAAATTTCAACGGACTCATTTTTGGTTTCTGTCTGAAATTGAAAGAGGAGCGGGTCCTTTGTGATTCCGAGGACCGGCTCCGTGGTTAAAGCCGAAGTAAAAAGGTGGGCAGCGGTCGCCTGAAGCTTGTCTGCTGTCAGACCAAGCTTCAGAGCAAATCCGGATCCGAAGATCACGGGTTTGGCCCCAGTGTCCATGACGGGAAGAGTCGGGTGAACACCGTTCACTCAGAATGATCCCCAAGAGTTATCAAGGAAACTGATATGGGGATCGAGATTACGACGCTCTTCTGTTGTAACCGATTGAACCGCTGAGAGACTGCGGTTTAGCTGCAGTCTGGGATACAACGCCAGATTAGTGGCAAAGGGGTTCACACAGAAGGAGGGAATCCATTATGAGGAGACCTTCGCTCCTGTTGTTGGATTTCCTTCCGTCCAGATTGTACTTAGTCTAGCGGCAACAGAAGACATGGAAGTGCACTAGATGGACATCAAAACCGCTTTCTAACACGGAGAATTAGAAGAAGAGATCTTCATGCGACAACCGAAAGGATTTGTCGAGAAAGGAGAAAAAGTAAGGTGTGCAGGCTGATAAAGTCCCTTTATGGACTAAAACAAGCTCCACCTCAATGGACCAAGAAGCTGGACGAGTTTTTGACGATTTTGGGATATATCCGAATCCGTTCAGATCAATCTATCTATATATTTGAGGATGAGGAAGGTATACTTTTCATTTTCATATATGTTGATGATTTGCTTATTTTGATTAAATCAATGGAGAATATTAATAGATTGAAAAAGGATCTAAAGAGTAGATTTGAATTAAAAGACTTAGGGGAGGCATAGTATATCTTGGAAATTCAGATGGAGAGGGATAGAGAAAAGAAAATTATTAGACTACCTTATAAGGAAGCAATTGGAAATATGCTTGAAAAAATTCAAATAGATAAAGCAAATAGTTGTACGACTCCAATGGACTTAAAGAAGGGAAATGAGGGGAGCTCATAAGAGGGAATCTTGATCTAGGATAATGAGTTAGGACCTAGGGAAAGAAATTTCATGCAAACTATTCTGTACTGGCACGTTATCAATAGATTGATCTATTTTATGAAGTATGCTCGTCTTGATATAACATCAACTCTAAGGGTATTGAGTAGGAGTCTGAATGATCCTAGGAAGAAATATTTGGAAGCGACATAAAGGTTCATGAGGCACTTGATAGAAAAGAAAGATATATGATTGCATTTGGGAGGGGATAATACTAACATCACCACTTGGAGTAGTGCCAATTATGGGGATGCTCCGATGAGAAAGTGTACTTCTAGGTATCTGTTACATGTTGGGAATGGATCTTGTTGTTAGAGCAGCAAACAACAAAAGGTGATTGCTCGATCCACCATGGAGGCAGAATATATGGCCTTGTAACTCTGAGACCTCTATTGGCCCTCAGAGTAGGCAGCTCACACGAAGCCTCTTGGATAACCTTCACCCCTTTGTGTTCCAGCAAGAATAATTGTCGCCGTGAGAGACAAAAACCTTGACCACCTCCACCATTGTGAAGAGTAGACTCCCTTGAGTCGATAGCAAAAAGAATCTCTTTATTTGCTCACGTGAGTAGTTAGTTATGGAGGGTCAAAGTTGACCTTTTGAATAGAAGCTCTCAGGGAGAGAGGGTCCTATCTACCAAATTTTCTAAGTCCTATCTCTCTCTAAAACTCTATCTACTGATGTAGGTTACTGCATGTCCACAGAAAGATACAACTGCCAGTACTTTCACACATAGTACGACATGGCCAAAGAGTCGACACATGTCATATCCGGATTTGATCCCGTAATCCTCGGAGATGTCGCAATCCAATGTCATTGTGCCATGTGTCATCCGATGTGGCGATGACCGCAAACCGCCGAAATCCTCTACCGAGATTTCGGCATCCTTTCCGTCCGTCCGATCTAAGCCAGATTTCAATCATAGCCGTAATAAATGTTTGCGCAATATTATTTTCGATAACAAAGCAAAATGCGCCGTATCTCTTTCTTGTCTGTACCATACTCTCTACTCCACATAAATGAATTCATGCATCCCGAATATAGTTACCATTAATTGAATTAGTCTACGTGGAACTATTTAAATAATTATCAAACCTTATATGTCCTAACACTAGCTTTAGACAAAACGGATAGGGCTACCGGCTACCAGCGACTTTGACGGACGGTAGGTACCACGATCAAATCTAGGGTCCGTCCAATATTCTTTTAGTAAATTTACTAGAATTACTAACTACTTGTCTCTCTCTGGACAGCATAGACAACCATGGTTCTATCTCCCTCTTGAACCTTCAGTGACAGCGACAGGTGTGGGAGCTAAGGAGAGGAGTGAGAGGCAAAGAGCCTCAGCTTCTTTTCTGCATTTCATTTTAGACCTAGAAAATACATAAAAGAACCTATAATTTCTACACTCCCCTTATTTTTTAGTCACCTTTTAATTTCAAACCACACTTCTCCATGCAAAAAATTAGCTTAGGGGAAAGCACAGGTTTGGTCATCATATCTGCTACCATCTTGCTATCCGGTCTGTACTCTAAACTGATTATTTTGTTTTCTACTTCCTCTCTAACAAAGTTGAGTCTAATGTCTATGTGTTTGGCTTTAAAATGATGTTTAGGGTTGGCAGCAATAACGATTGTTGCCTGATAATCAAAAAAAGAAAATTGCACACCACTCTTAAGGTGACCAACCTCACCAAACAAAGACTTGACCCACATTAATTCTTTTACGCAGAGGAAGAGGCCATATACACTGCCTTCATGGTGGACTGAGCAATAACCTTTTGTTGTTTGCTACTCCAACAACAAGCCCCGTCACCCTCATATAATACATATCTAGAATTACATCTCCTCATCAGAGAATAAACATAACTGCCATCATTTCAAGTAGTGATGTCAGTATTCTCCCCACCCAAATGCAACCATAGATCCCTTGTTCCTATCAAATATCTAAGGACTCTCTTGGCTGCCTCCCAATTTCTTTTAGTGAGAGCATTTAGACTTCTACTCATCACTCCAACAGCTGCGGCTAAATCTGGCCAGCCACAATTCATAAATTAGATTAAACTTCCCACTATATGCCTGTAAGGAATAGTCTGCATAAATTTCTGTTTTTCAGGACCTAATTCCTTGTGTAATATAATGACTCCTTCTTCCTCACTCCCCTCACTTCCCTTCTTTAACTCCATTCGAGTTGTTCAACTATTAGCCTTATCCATTTGAAACTTTTCCAACATGTTCACTAGTGCTTCTTTTTCAGACAGTCTTATAATCTTTCTTTCTGGGTCTCTTTCTTCTTGAATTCCCAAAATATATCTTGCCTCCCCCAAATCTTTCATCTCAAATCTCCCCTTAAGATCGGTTTTCAGTTTATTAATTTTGTCCATTGGTTTACTTAACACAAGCAAATCATCAACATAAATTGCAATAAATATAACACCTTTCTCATCTTCAAAAACATAGATTGAGTGATCTAAGCTGATCTGGATATATCCCAGACCGGTAAGATATTCCACTGCCTGGGCGCCTGTTTGAAACCATAAAGAGATTTGATCATCCGCAATACCGTACTCTCCTCTCTTTGATCCACAAATCCTTCCAGTTGTCGCATGTAGATCTCCTCTTCCAAATCTCCATGCAAAAACACTATCATGATGTACATCTGGTGCACTTCCATGTCTTCCGTTGCTCTTAGATTGAGAGGTATGCGGACGGAGGGAAATTTGACGACTGGGGCAAAGGTTTCCTCATAGTTGATTTCCTCCTGCGTAAATCCTTTTTCTACTAACCGGGCCTTGTAGCGCTCAATTGTGATGTCAAGGTTCAAAATCAATTTGAACACCCACTTACGACCGATTGGTTTTCAATTAGGTGGACAATACACCAACTCCCAAACATTGGCTGCCATAATTGAAGCCATCTCCTCATTGATGGTTGTCTTCTATCGGTTCCTTTCTAGACAATTCATCGCCTCTCCATAAGCTTGAGGTTCATCCGGATGAGATAGTTTTGTTACCTTGTCATTAGCCTTTTTTTCTTGTAACATTTTGCTACTTTTCCTTCCTCCCTCAAAATCTGTGGCCGGAATAGATGGTTCCCGTGGGTTCTTTTGAACAATCTCGACTTCTCCCCTATCCCTTGATTCCAAATCAATTTCCACCACGTCTTCCGCTTCGGGTAGAGTTGTCACTTACGTTTCCGCGGCCGAATCCTTCTCGTTCTGATTTGTACCTGTTAGAATGTCATCTTCTCTGAAACCTGGATAGTTAGGAAGCTCAAAATCATCAAAATTTTCTGACTCAAATCTGATTTTACTGACTTTGTGTACTTAAAAAGATCCACAAACTTTCGTTCATCCATAACTACTACATGTTTTACTAAGATTATATCTTCCCTTTTTAGATCATAAACTTTGTATCCATTTACATCCTCATCATATGCTAATAAGTATTCCGGTTTTCCTTTAGAATCTAGCTTCCAATTACATCAAACTGTATCTAGACTGAACATTTGACTGTCGAAAACCTTTAAGTGATATATATCTGGTTTCCGGCCAGTCCATCTCTCATAAGGTGTTTAGCCTTTTACAACTGAAGTAAGAACTCTATTCTTGAGATAATTTGCACAGTTCATTGCTTCGGCCCAAAACTTCTTTCCTAGTGCTAGTATAAAAACCCTTATCATGTAATACAGATGTAGAGATGAGGTTTTTGATCAGTTTCGGAATAAACAATACATCGGAGAATTAAACTATAGATGTCTCTCCTTCTACTAACACTTTCATATCTACCGATCCTTCAAGAGTAGTAATGACAATCCTCCCATCCTTGTACTCTATCTCTACGGTGGGAATATTCCTTATCTTAGTGAACAGGTGCTTATCCTTACACATGTGCATGGAGGCACCTGAATCTACAATCAAGCCTACTTCACCTTTCAATCCACCGAAGGCACATTTCTGCTTTCTTGTGATTTTGACCTCCTTTTTCGCCTCCAACTCCTCATCCAATAGGAGCTCATCGTCCTCTTCCTCGGATTCCACTTCATGTACCTGTGTCAAAACAGCCTTTTTCTTTCCACTCGGGGGTCCACCGGTCTGCCCCTCCTTTAGCCGAAGCTCAGTTAGCTTTGTGCACTCCACCATATAGTGCCCTAGTTTCTTACAAAAAAGACACAAACCTTTAGGAGCCCTCGGTCCGAACTCGTCAGTCTGATTTTCTGCTCCCCCTTCCATAGTTTTTTAACCAGTCTCCTGGTATTCTTGTTCTTCCATTCGGTCCCAGCTCCAAGGCTTGCCCACTAATTCCTCCTATTCGCATCTTAATTGTATTCTCTCGAACATGAATCATCCCTACTACTAAGTTCCATATCCACCTTGAGTCCAGCAAGTCCTGCACACGGTTGACTATAGTCTCGAACTCATCTAGTAACTTCATGAGCAAGCAATTAACCTTTTCCGTCTCACTTTCTACTTTTTCAGCACTCTCTAGTTCCGTGAAAAGTGTAGCGAGCTCATTGCAAAAATCCAACATCTTCCCCCCTTTGTATACATACACATTAATTTTTTGAATAGCCAAATGCTATTGCTAAATCGTACCACTTCGGTACATCTCTATGAGCCATGTAGAAGTTAATGGTTTTAAAGTATTTTCTAGGTTTGAATAGAAATAAAGAAGCCGAGGCAGTCTACCTCTAACTTCTCTCTCCAACTCTCAAACTTGTCGCAGTCACTGAGAAATTGGAGAGGAAGCTAGAGCCATGGCTACCTAGGCTATCCTGAGGTTTACGGGAAATTATACTAGTTAGGGGATTATTTACTAAAAGTTATATGCCGGCCACAGGATTTGATCCTAGTACCTGCCGGCCGACACATAGTAGATATCCGGTATCCTTAGCCGTTAAGTCTAGAAGTAGTCTTACGCATTATATAGTACGATAATAAATTAAACATTAATTCATAGGATAAATCATTTAACTAAAATTGTTAATGGGATACATAGATCTGGTATGTAAAAGTACGAATTGCGGTA
The DNA here is from genome assembly GCA_037447655.1 of Zygnema cylindricum. Taxonomy (NCBI): domain Eukaryota; kingdom Viridiplantae; phylum Streptophyta; class Zygnematophyceae; order Zygnematales; family Zygnemataceae; genus Zygnema; species Zygnema cylindricum. The sequence goes on from JBBHKE010003490.1 coordinate 6,336, forward strand.
CGGATAAGAAATCAATAGCGCGCATAGATTTCGTAAGCGAAACAAATACCCCGCATGGATTTATTACGGCTACGATCAAATACGAGTTTAATCGAACGGCCGGAATTAGCGCCGAGATCGCGGAAGAAGAATTCGGCGGTTTGTGGGCATCGTCACATCGGATGACATGTGGCGATGTTACATTGGAGCGCGGCATCTCCGAGGATTGGAGGAGCGAATTCGGACATACCACGTGTCGACATTTAGGCCATGTCGTACAATATCTGTATATAAAGTACACCGGCAACTGTACTTTTGCGTACGGAAATGTAATCTGATTGGTTCCGTACATCAATAGATAGAGTCTGTGAGAGAGATAGGACTTAGAAAAAATTAGAAGATAGGACCCCCTCTCCCAAAGAGCTTCTGTACAAAAGGTAAACTTTGACCCTCCCTAACTTACTGCTCAGGGGAGCAAATTCAGAGATTCTTTTTGCTATCGACTCACGGGAGTCTTGTCTTCACAACGGTGAAGTTGGATAGAGTTTTTGTCTGTCAAGGTGACAGTTATTTTTGCTGAAACACAAAGGGGTCAGGGTTATCCTAGAGGCTTCTTGGAAGCAGTCCACTCTGAGGACTTATGGAGGTATCAGAGTTTCAGGTTATGGGCCCACCCTTTAGGGTACCAATCTTTAGTGGGAAAGTATGATGATAGGAGCTCTATGCGAAAAAATGTTTTGGGGGATAGTCAGTGGACGGTTGGGGCGCCCATCAAGTCTTGGAATTCCTCGGGGTTTGGAAGAAGCACATTCACTAGGAAAGAGGATCCACCTTCAACGGAGGAAACAAAAGAAGGAGAGGTGGTGGACAAAGGAAGGGAGAAGGAGGCGAACACACCAATAGCAACTGGTTTGGCATTCATGTCACCTATTGCGAGGAACGAGGAGAATGATACTGAAACCTGGTGACACTCTAAGACTTCCATAAGTACTGTCACACTACCATATCTATGTATCCCGTTAACTGTTATAGTTAAATGATTTATCCCACGTGTACATGTATAAATAATTATTGTACTATATACTATGTAACACTACTTCTAGACTTAACGGCTAAGGCTACCGGCTATCTAGTATCTGTCGGCCGGCAGGTACCAGGATCAAATCCTGTGGCCGGCACATACCTTTTAGTAAATAATCCCCTTACTAATATAAATTTCCCGTAAACCTCAGGATAGCCTAGGTAGCCATGGCTCTAGCTTCCTCTCCAATTTCTCAGTGACTGCGACAAGTTTGAGAGTTGGAGAGAGAAGTTAGAGGTAGACTGCCTCGGCTTCTTTATTTCTATTCAGACCTAGAAGTTACTTTTAAAACATTAATTTCTACACTCCCCTTATTTTCTAGTCAATCTTTAATTTCAGACCACACTTTTCCCTGCAGAAAATTAGCTTAGGGGAAGGCACAGGTTTGGTCATCATATCTGCTACCATCTCACTATCTGGTCGGTACTCTAAACTGATTATTTTGTTTTCTACTTTCTCTCTAACAAAGCTGAGTCTAATGTCCATGTGTTTAGCTTTAAAATGATGTTTAGGATTGGCAGAAATAGCGATTGCAGCCTGATTATCACAAAAAAAATTCTGCACACCACTCTTAAGGTGACCAAGCTCACCAAGCAAAGACTTGACCCACATCAATTTTTTTACAACAGAGCAAGAGGCCATATACTCAGCCTCCATGGTGGACTGAGCAATAAATTTTTGTTGTTTGCTACTCCAACAGCAAGCCCCATCACCCACATATAATACATATCCAGAAGTGCATCTCCTCATAGGAGCATCACCATAACTAGCATCGCTCCAAGTAGTGATGTCAGTAATCTCCCCACCCAAATGCACCCATAGATCCCTAGTTCCTATCAAGTATCTAAAAACTCTCTTAGGTGCCTCCCAATCCTTCTTAGTGGGAGCATTTAGACTTCTACTCAGCACTCCTACAGCTGCAGCTAAATCCGGCCGGGTATAATTCATAAAATAGATTACACTTCCCACTACTTGCCTGTAAGGAATAGTCTGCATGAACTTCTGTTCTTCTGGAGATAATTTCTCTTCTAAGACTATGACTCCTTCTTCCTCACTCCCCTCACTTCCCTTCTTCAACTCCATTGGAGTTGTACAACTATTAGCTTTATCCATTTGAAATTTTTCAAGCATGTTCTATATTGCTTCCTTTTGAGTCAATCTTATAATTTTTCTTTTTCGGTCTCTCTCCCCTTGAATTCCCAAAATATATTTTGCTCCACCCATATCCTTCATTTCAAATCTCCTCTTAAGATCAGTTTTCTGTTTATTATTTTTTTCCATTGATTTACTTAAAACAAGCAAATCATCAACATAAATTGCAATGAATATGATACCTTCCTCATCTTCAAAAACATAGATTGAGTGATCTGAGCTGATCCGGATATATCCCAGACCGGTAAGAAACTCATCAAGCTTCTTCTTCCATTGTCGAGGCGCCTGTTTCAAACCATAAAGAGATTTAATCAGCCGGCATACCTTACTCTCCTCTCCTTCCTCACAAACCCTTCGGGTTGTCGCATGAAGATCTCCTCTTCCAATTCTCCATGCAAAAAGGTTGTTTTGATGTCCATCTGGTGCACTTCCATGTCTTCCGCTGCTGCTAGGCTGAGAAGTATGCGGACGGAGGGAAATCTGACCACCGGGGCAAAGGTTTCCTCGTAGTCAATTCCCTCCTTTTGTGTAAATCCCTTTGCCACTAGTCGGGCCTTGTAGCGCTCGATTGTGTAATCTGGGTTCAATTTTAATTTGAAAACCCACTTACAACCGATTGGTTTTCGGTTAGGTGGACAATCCACCTGCTCCCAAGCATCGGCTGCCATAATTGAGGCCATCTCCTCATTGATGGCTATCTTCCACCGATTTTTTTCTGGACAAGTCATCGCCTCTCCATAAGTTTGAGGTTCATCTTGATGAGATAGTTTAGTTACCTTGTTATTAATCTGTTTTTCTTGCAGTCTTTTGCTACTTCTCCTTCCCCCCTTCAAATCAGAGGCCGAAATAGATGGTTCTCGTGGATTCTTTCCAACAAACTCGGCTTCTCCCCTATCCTTTGATTCTGAATCAATTTCCACCACGTCTTCCGCTTCGGGTAGAGTTGTCACTGGAGTTTCCACAGCCAAGTCCTTTTCAGTCTGATTTGTACCTGCAAGAATGTCATCTTCTCTAAAACCTGGATAGTTAGGAAGCCCAATGTCATCGGAATTTTCTGACTCAAATCTGATTTTTAATGACTTTGCATATTTGAAGGGATCCACAGACTTTCTTTCATCCATAACTACTAGATGTTTTACAAAGATTATATCTTCCGTTTTTAGATCATAAACTCTATATCATTTAACATCCTCATCATATCCTAATAAGTATCCCGATTTTCGTTTAGGATCTAGCTTACAATTAGAATGATCTGTATCTAGACTAAATACTTGACTGTCAAAAACCTTTAAGTGAGATATGTCTGGTTTCCGGCTTGTCCATCTCTCATAAGGTGTTTGATCTTTTATAGCTGAAGTAAGAACTCTATTTTTGAGGTAATTAGCATAGTTCATTGCTTCTGCCCAAAACCTTTTTCCTATCTTCTTATCTGACAACATACTTCTAGCACTATCACTTAGTGTTCTATTTAACCTTTCAGCTACCCCATTCTGTTCCGGGTTTTTGTGGAACTGTCTTTTGGTGTTGGACCCCATCTTCCCTCAGAAAATCCTCAAACTGGTTAGAAGTATACTCTCCACCATTGTCACTCCTTATTCTCTTGATTGGAGTTTCATGGAGTTTTTGGCTCCATGCTTTATATTGTCTAAAACAATCCTGAGCGTCGGACTTGTTTTTCAAAAAATACACTCGGGAATACCGAGACCAATCATCAGTGATAGTCATCATAAATCTCTTCCCCCCCCGGTGAGGGTACTCTAGCCGGTCCCCAAATATCTGTGTGTACTTGATCTAGAATTTATTCTCCTTTATAGGTGGCTGTTTTAGAAAAGGGTAATCAGAGTGTTTTACCTTGAGCACACCCACTCTTATCACTTATATTATCACTCTCACTAAACTTAATCCCTTCCACCACTCCCATCTTTTTCATCTCTCTTAACTTGTCTAGATTCACATGCCCAAGCCTCTTATGCCACATCATAATATCATGAACACCAACATAATAAAGTTTTTTCGTTTCATTACTTAAGATCAGCCTAAACATCCCATGGTTACCTTTCTCAGCAATGAAATAGACATCCTCCTCAAAACTAGCAGTAAAGACTCCTTCCCTAGTGCTAGTAAATAAAATCCTTATCACTAATACAGATGTAGAGATGAGGTTTTTGTTCAGCTCCGGAATAAACAATACATCGGCGAATGTTACTATTGATGTCTTTCCTTCTACTAACACTTTCAGATCTACCGATCCTACAAGAGAAGTGGTGACTTTCCTCCCATCCCCGTACACTATCTCTACGGTGGGAATATTTCTTATCTTAGTGAACAAGTGCCTATCCTTACACATGTGCATGGAGGCACCTGAATCTACAATCCAGCCTTCTTCACTTATCAATCCACCGTAAGCACATTTCTGCCTTCGTGGAATTTTGACCTCTTTTTTCGCCTCCAATTCCTCATCTAAAAGGAGCTCATCGTCCTCGTCCTCGGAATCCGCCTCATGTACCTGTGTTACAAGGGCCTTTTTCTTTCCTCTTGGGGTACCACCGGTCTTCCCCTCCTTTAACCGAAGCTAGCTTAGCTTACTGCACTCTGCCATATAATGCCCAGGTTTCTTACAAAAATGACATAAACCTTTAGGAGCCCTTGATTTTTCTGCTCGCTCCCCCTATAGTTTCCACCCGGTTTCTGAGAATCCTTGTTCCTCCAATCGGTCGCAGTTGCGAAGGTTTGGCCACTCTTTCTTCCCCTTTGGATCTCAATCGTATTCTCCCAAACGAGAATCATCCCTACCACTGAGTTCCATATCCACCTTGAGTCAGGCAAGTCCTGCACACGGTAAACTATGTTCACGAACTCATCAGGTAACTTCATCAGTAAACAGTTAACCTTTTCATAATCACTAAAAACTTTTCCCTAACTCTCTAACTCCATGAAGAGTGTAGCAAGTTCATTGCAAAAATCCAACATATTTCCCCCTTTGTATACATACTCTTTAACTTTCTGATCAGCCAAATGTTGTTGCTGAATCGTACCACTTCGGTACATCTCTATGAGAGCCATCCAAAGATCGGATGCCCTTTCTACCTGCAAATGGGGACATGCAAGGCCTTGAGTGAGATGGCGTAGGATGAAGTGCTTTGCCGCCATATTGTTGAAGTCCCAGGTTTAGTATCATTCTCCTCGTTCCTCGAAATAAGTGACATGAATGCCGAACCAGTTGCTATTGGTGTGGTCACCTCCTTCTCCTTTCCTTTGTCCACCACCTCTCCTTCTTTTGTTTCCTCCGATGAAGGTGGATCCTCTTTCCTGGTGAATCTGCTTCCTCCAAACCCTGGAGGAATTCCAAGACTTGATGGACGCCCCAACAATCCACTCACTATCCCACAAAACCTTTTTTCGAATAGAGCTCCTATCATCATACTTTCCCAGTATATGAAGCCAGTTCCATTAAAGATTGGTACCCTAGAGGGTGGGCCCATAACCTAAAACTGCGATACCTCCATAAGTCCTCAGAGTGGACAGCTTCCAAGAAGCCTCTAGGATAATTTTGACCCCTTTGTGTTTCAGCAAAAACAACTGTCACCCTGGAAGACAAAAACTCTGACCACCTGCACCCTGTGAAGGCATGACTCCCCTGGGTCGATGGCAAAAAGAATCTCTGAATTAGCTCCCCTGCGTAGTAAGTTATGGAGGGTCAAAGTTGACCTTCTGTACAGAAGCTCTCTGAAGAGAGGATCCTATCTCCTAATTTTTCTAAGTTCTATCTCTCTCACAGACTCTATCTACTGATGTACGGAACCAATCAGATTTCTCCTCCGTACACAAAAGTACAGTCGCCGGTGTACTTTATGTACGGAAATTGTACAACATGGCTTTAATGTTGACACATGTCATATCCAAATTCGGGGCCGTAATCTCTAGAGATACCACGATCCAATGTAATTTCGCCACGTGTCATCCGATGTGGCGATGCCCACAAACCGCCGAATTCTTCTTCCGAGATCTCGACGCTAATTCCGGCCGTCCGATTAAATTTACATTTGATCGTAGCCGTAATAAATACATGTGCGGTATTTGTTTTGCTTACAAAATCAATGCGTGGTATTGATTTCTTATCCGTACCGCAATTCGTACTTTTACACTACCGGTTTTATGTATCTCGTAAACAATTATAGTTAAATGATTTATCCTACGTATTGATGTTTAATTAATTATCAAACCATATAGTACGTAACACTACTTCTAGACTTAACGGCTAAGGCTACCGGCTATGTACTCTCTGTCGGCCGGCAGGTACCCGGATCAAATCCTGTCGCCGGCACATACATTTTAGTAATTAATCCCCTAACCAATATAAATTTCCCGTAAACCTCATGATAGCCTAGGTAGCCATGGCTCTAGCTTCCTCTCCAATTTCTCAGTGACTGCGACAAGTTTGAGAGTTGGAGAGAGAAGTTAGAGGTAGACTGCCTCGGCTTCTTTATTTCTATTCAGACCTAGAAAATACTAAAAACCATTAATTTCTACACCTGGGACTTCAACAATATGGCGGCAAAGCACTTCATCCTACGCCATCTCACTCAAGGACTTGCATGTCCTCATTTGCAGGTAGAAAGGGCATCCGATCTTTGGATGGCTCTCATTGAGATGTACCGAAGTGGTACGATTCAACAACAACAGTTGGTTGATCAGAAAGTTAAAGAGTATGTATACAAAGGGGAAATATGTTGGATTTTTGCAATGAGCTTGCTACACTCTTCATGGAGCTACACAGTGCGGGAAAAGATTTTAGTGAAAAAGAAAAGGTTAACTGTTTACTGATGAAGTTACCTAATGAGTTCGAGACATAGTCAACCGTGTGCAAGACTTGCCGGACTCAAGGTGGATATGGAACTCAGTGGTAAGGATGATTCTCGTTTGAGAGAATATAATTGAGATCCGAAGGGGAGGAAAGAGTGGCCAAGCCTTGGCAATAGCGACTGATTGGAGGAACAAGGATTCCTGAAAACCGGTCGAAAACTATTGGGGTAGGGAGCAGAAAAAACAGGCCGACGCGTTCGAACCTAGGGCTCCCAAAGGTTTATGTCATTTTTGTAAGAAACCGGGGCACTATATGGCAGAGTGCACTAAGCTAACCGAGCTTCGGTTAAAGGAGGGGCAGATCGGTGGTACCCTGAGAGGAAAGAAAAAGGCCCTTGTCACAGAGGTACTTGAGGCGGAATCCGAGGACGAGGACGATGAGCTCCTTTTGATTGAGGAGTTGGAGGCGAAAAATGAGGTCGAAATTCCACGAATGCAGAAATGTGCTTACGGTGGATTGAAAGGTGAAGCACGCTAGATTGTAGATTCAGGTGCCTCCATACACATGTGTAAGGATAGACACCTGTTCACTAAGATAAAAAAGATTACCAACGTAGGGATAGAGTACGGAGATGGGAGGATAGTCACCACTACTCTTGTGGGATCAGTAGATTTGAAAGTGTTAGTAGAATGAAAGACATCCATATTAACATTCTCCGATGTATTGTTTATTCCAGAGCTGAACAAAAATCTTATCTCTACATCTCTATAAGATGATAAGGGTTTTTTCACTAGCATTAGGGAAGGAGTCTTTACTGCTAGTTTTGAGGAGGATGTCTATTTCATGCTGAGAAAGGTAACCATGGGATGTTTAGGCTGATCTTAAGTAATGAAACGAAAAAACTTTATTATGTTGGTGTTCATGATATTATGATGTGGCATAAGAGGCTTGGGCATGTGAATCTAGACAAGTTAAGAGAGATGAAAAAGATGGGAGTGGTGGAAGGGATTAAGTTTAGTGAGAGTGATAATATAAGTGATAAGAGTGGGTGTGCTCAAGGTAAAACACTCTGATTACCCTTTTCTAAAACAGCCACCTATAAAGGAGAATAAATTCTAGATCAAGTACACACAGATATTTGGGGACCGGCTAGAGTACCCTCACCGGGGGGGGAAGAGATTTATGATGACTATCACTGATGATTGGTCTCGGTATTCCCGAGTGTATTTTTTGAAAAACAAGTCCGACGCTCAGGATTGTTTTAGACAATATAAAGCATGGAGCCAAAAACTCCATGAAACTCCAATCAAGAGAATAAGGAGTGACAATGGTGGAGAGTATACTTCTAACCAGTTTGAGGATTTTCTGAGGGAAGATGGGGTCCAACACCAAAAGACAGTTCCACAAAAACCCGGAACAGAATGGGGTAGCTGAAAGGTTAAATAGAACACTAAGTGATAGTGCTAGAAGTATGTTGTCAGATAAGAAGATAGGAAAAAGGTTTTGGGCAGAAGCAATGAACTATGCTAATTACCTCAAAAATAGAGTTCTTACTTCAGCTATAAAAGATCAAACACCTTATGAGAGATGGACAAGCCGGAAACCAGACATATCTCACTTAAAGGTTTTTGACAGTCAAGTATTTAGTCTAGATACAGATCATTCTAATTGTAAGCTAGATCCTAAACGAAAATCGGGATACTTATTAGGATATGATGAGGATGTTAAATGATATAGAGTTTATGATCTAAAAACGGAAGATATAATCTTTGTAAAACATCTAGTAGTTATGGATGAAAGAAAGTCTGTGGATCCCTTCAAATATGCAAAGTCATTAAAAATCAGATTTGAGTCAGAAAATTCCGATGACATTGGGCTTCCTAACTATCCAGGTTTTAGAGAAGATGACATTCTTGCAGGTACAAATCAGACTGAAAAGGACTTGGCTGTGGAAACTCCAGTGACAACTCTACCCGAAGCGGAAGACGTGGTGGAAATTGATTCAGAATCAAAGGATAGGGGAGAAGCCGAGTTTGTTGGAAAGAATCCACGAGAACCATCTATTTCGGCCTCTGATTTGAAGGGGGGAAGGAGAAGTAGCAAAAGACTGCAAGAAAAACAGATTAATAACAAGGTAACTAAACTATCTCATCAAGATGAACCTCAAACTTATGGAGAGGCGATGACTTGTCCAGAAAAAAATCGGTGGAAGATAGCCATCAATGAGGAGATGGCCTCAATTATGGCAGCCGATGCTTGGGAGCAGGTGGATTGTCCACCTAACCGAAAACCAATCGGTTGTAAGTGGGTTTTCAAATTAAAATTGAACCCAGATTACACAATCGAGCGCTACAAGGCCCGACTAGTGGCAAAGGGATTTACACAAAAGGAGGGAATTGACTACGAGGAAACCTTTGCCCCGGTGGTCAGATTTCCCTCCGTCCGCATACTTCTCAGCCTAGCAGCAGCGGAAGACATGGAAGTGCACCAGATGGACATCAAAACAACCTTTTTGCATGGAGAATTGGAAGAGGAGATCTTCATGCGACAACCCGAAGGGTTTGTGGAGGAAGGAGAGGAGAGTAAGGTATGGCGGCTGATTAAATCTCTTTATGGTTTGAAACAGCGCCTCGACAATGGAAGAAGAAGCTTGATGAGTTTCTTACCGGTCTGGGATATATCCGGATCAGCTCAGATCACTCAATCTATGTTTTTGAAGATGAGGAAGGTATCATATTCATTGCAATTTATGTTGATGATTTGCTTGTTTTAAGTAAATCAATGGAAAAAAATAATAAACAGAAAACTGATCTTAAGAGGAGATTTGAAATGAAGGATATGGGTGGAGCAAAATATATTTTGGGAATTCAAGGGGAGAGAGACCGAAAAAGAAAAATTATAAGATTGACTCAAAAGGAAGCAATATAGAACATGCTTGAAAAATTTCAAATGGATAAAGCTAATAGTTGTACAACTCCAATGGAGTTGAAGAAGGGAAGTGAGGGGAGTGAGGAAGAAGGAGTCATAGTCTTAGAAGAGAAATTATCTCCAGAAGAACAGAAGTTCATGCAGACTATTCCTTACAGGCAAGTAGTGGGAAGTGTAATCTATTTTATGAATTATACCCGGCCGGATTTAGCTGCAGCTGTAGGAGTGCTGAGTAGAAGTCTAAATGCTCCCACTAAGAAGGATTGGGAGGCACCTAAGAGAGTTTTTAGATACTTGATAGGAACTAGGGATCTATGGGTGCATTTGGGTGGGGAGATTACTGACATCACTACTTGGAGCGATGCTAGTTATGGTGATGCTCCTATGAGGAGATGCACTTCTGGATATGTATTATATGTGGGTGATGGGGCTTGCTGTTGGAGTAGCAAACAACAAAAATTTATTGCTCAGTCCACCATGGAGGCTGAGTATATGGCCTCTTGCTCTGTTGTAAAAAAATTGATGTGGGTCAAGTCTTTGCTTGGTGAGCTTGGTCACCTTAAGAGTGGTGTGCAGAATTTTTTTTGTGATAATCAGGCTGCAATCGCTATTTCTGCCAATCCTAAACATCATTTTAAAGCTAAACACATGGACATTAGACTCAGCTTTGTTAGAGAGAAAGTAGAAAACAAAATAATCAGTTTAGAGTACCGACCAGATAGTGAGATGGTAGCAGATATGATGACCAAACCTGTGCCTTCCCCTAAGCTAATTTTCTGCAGGGAAAAGTGTGGTCTGAAATTAAAGATTGACTAGAAAATAAGGGGAGTGTAGAAATTAATGGTCTTTTAAAGTATTTTCTAGGTCTGAATAGAAATAAAGAAGCCGAGGCAGTCTACCTCTAACTTCTCTCTCCAACTCTCAAACTTGTCGCAGTCACTGAGAAATTGGAGAGGAAGCTAGAGCCATGGCTACCTAGGCTATCCTGAGGTTACGGGAAATTTATATTAGATAGGGGATTATTTACTAAAAGGTATGTGCCGGCCACAGGATTTGATCCTGGTACCTGCCGGCCGACAGACAGTAGATAGCCGGTAGCCTTAGCCGTTAAGTCTAGAAGTAGTCTTACGTATTATATAGTACGATAATTAATTAAACATTAATTCGTAGGATAAATCATTTAACTATAACTGTTAACGGGATACATAGATCTGGTAGTGTAAAAGTACAAATTGCGGTACGGATAAGAAATCAGTACCGCGCATTGATTTCGTAAGCGAAACAAATACCGCGCAGGTGTTTATTACGGCTACGATCAAATGCAAGTTTAATCGGACGGCCCGAATTAGCGCCGAGATCGCGGAAGAAGAATTCGGCCGTTTGTGAGCATCGCCACATCGGATGACATGTGGCGATGTTACATTGGAGCGCGGCATCTCCGAGGATTAAAGGAGCGAATCCAAACATACCACGTGTGGACATTTAAGCCATGTCGTACAGTGTTCGTACATAAAGTACACCGGCAACTGTACTTTTGGGTACGGAACTGTAACCTGATTGGTTTCGTACATCAGTAGATAGATTATGCGAGAGAGATAGGACTTAGAAAAAATAGAAGATAGGACCCTCTCTCCCAGAGAGCTTTTGTACAAAAGGTCAACTTTGACCCTCCATAACTTACTGCTCAGGTGAGCAAATTCACAGATTCTTTTTGCTATCGACTCAGGGGAGTCTTGCCTTCACATGGGTGCAGGTGGTTAGAGTTGTTGTCTGCCAGTGTGGCAGTTGTTTTTGCTGAAACACAAAGGGGTCAGGATTATCCTAGAGGCTTCTTGGAAGCTGTCCACTCTGAGGACTTATGGAGGTCTCAGAGTTTCAAGCCACCCAAAGATCGGATGCCCTCTCTACCTGCAGATGAGGAGATGCAAGCCCTTGAGTAAGATGGCGGAGGATGAAGTGCTTTACCGCCATATTGTTGTAGTCCCAAGAATCGGTATCATTCTCCTTGTTCCTCGGAATAAGTGACATGAATGCCGAACTGGTTGCTATCGGTGTGACCGTCTCCTTCTCCTTTCCTTTGTCCACCACATCCCCTTTCGTTGTCTCCTTCGTTGGACATGTATCTACCTTTCTTGTGAATCTGCTTCCTCCAAACCAAAGAGGGATGCCAAGACTTGATGGACGCCCCACTCGTTAACTCAATATCCCTAAAAACCTTTTCTCGCATAGAGCTCTTGTCACCATATTTTCCCAGTAAATGAAGCCAGTTCCATTAAAGTCGGGCACCCTAGAGCGTGGGCCCATAATCTGTAACTCCAAGGCCTCCATTGGCCCTCAGAGTAAGCAGCTCACACGAAGCCTCTAAGATAACCCTAACCACTTTGTTTTCCATGAATAACAACGGCCACCCTGACAGAAAAAAAACTTTGACCACCTCCACCCCTGTGGAGATAAGACTCCCCTAAGTAGAAAGCAAAAAGAATCTTTGAATTTGCTCCCCTGAGCAGTTAGTTATGGAGGGTCAAAGTTGACAGTTTGTACAGAAGCTCTCTAAGAGAGAGGGTCATATCTACCAAATTTTTGAAGTCCTATCTCTCTCTAAAACTCAATCTACTAATGTACGGCACCAATCATATTAGTGTGTCATACTCAAAGGTACAGGTGCAGGTGTACTCTCTGTACGGACATTGTACGACATGGCCAAAGAGTCGACACATGTCATATCCGGATTTGTTCCTGTAATCCCCGGAGAAGCCGCAATCCAATGTCATTGTGCCACGTGTCATCCGATGTGGGGATGACCGCAAACCGCCGAAATCCTCTTCGAATATCTCAGCATCTTTTCCGTCCATCCGACCTAAACTAGATTTCAATCGTAGCCGTAATAAATGTTTGCGCGGTATTATTTTCAATAATGAAGCAAAATGCGCGGTATCTGTTTCTTGTCCATACCGCACTCCGTACTCTACATAAATGAATCTATATATCCCGAATATGGTTACTGTTAAATGAATTAGTGTACGTGGAACTATTTAAATAATTATCAAACCCTATATGTCCTAACACTAGCTTTCGACAAAACAGATAGGGCTACCGGCTACTTTACCGGACGGTAGGTACCAGGATCAAATCCAGGGTCCGTCCCATATTTTTTTAGTAAACCTACTAAAATTACTAACTTTTTGTCTCTCTTTGGACAACGCAGGCAACCATGGCTCTATCTCCCTCTTCAACCTTCAGTGACAGCGACAGGTGTGGGAGCTGAAGAGAGGAGTTAGAGGCAAACTGCCTCGGCTTCTTTTCTGCATTTCATTTTAGACCTAGAAAAAACTTAAAAGAACCTTAAATATCTTGGCTGTGAAAGAAGTAATGTGGGTGAAATCTTTGCTTGAAGAATTGGGATATATGAAGAATGGGGTGCAAAAGATATTTTGTGACAATGAAGTTGCGAATGCAATTGCACCAAATTCTAAGCATTACTTTAAAGCAAAGCATATGGATATTCGTTTGAGCTTTGTTAGAGAGAAGGTTGAGTATAAAATAATTAGTTTAGAATATAGGCCAAATGGAGAAATGGTAGCGTATATGATGACTAAACTGGTTCCTTCCAACAAATTGATATTATGTAGGGAGAACTGTGGACTAAAGCAAAAGATAGACTAGAAAATAAGGGGAGTGTTGAAAAAGGGTATTTCACATTATATCTCTTATGGTCTATAAGCTTGCTAAAATCCTCATACTTCTCATATTCAGTGAGGTTTGGCAAGCAGCCATGGCTACCTCAAGCAGAGAAGGAGACAGGATTTGGAGAAGGAGAAAATATGCCCTTTTAAAATATATGTTTCAAGAATAGGAATTGATCCTATGAACTTTCGGATAACTGCCGTACGGCGCAGCCTTCAGCCTTATCCATTAGGTCTTGATGAATCGATATACATATTGGGTACGATGCATATTTATCTTGTAACGCGGCGGCATACTTCATTTAACATATTACGGGACGAAGTGAATATAAAATATGCAGGACCGCACGAAAAAATGTACCACAGGAAACGACACAAATTTCAATGGATGAAATTGAATGCCGTTCTTGATCGTAGTTGCGGAGGAGTTTGAATTTCGGAGTGGACTTTTGGCATTTTGCAGAGCAAAAGTCTACGGGTGACACGTGGCGAGGGATGATTGGACAACGGATATTTCGAGGGGGCAACTACGGCTCAAGAACTGACACGCCTCAGCGGAGCGGCCATGCCGTACTATAGACGTACAAGAAGTACAACGCTACCTTTACCATTGTGTACTTTACAGTCTTTTGATTTGTTAGAGTACACTAGTAGTATGCTCAAAGAGGTAGCTTAGGACTTAGAAAAGATGAGGTTTACGCCTCTCTCCTGGAGTGCATCTGTATTATTAGTGTTGTGTATCGGTAAGGATTTGCCGATAACCGATATGGACCTTTTTTCGGGTACCTGATAATCGATATATCTATACGATATATAGTTTTGGTGTTATCGCCAATAAAAAACGGATATTTATTGGTATTTATCGGCGAATACACCAATATCGATAACTATAAGCGATAACTGTACAATCAATACAGGTAATTCTACAGCATGTACACTCAATTGTACGACATATTCCCCGGACGCTCCCTACTCACAACCCCTATCTACTAAGTGTTCTACCAATTAGATGACTGTATTGTACAATTGTACAAGCACAAAAAGTACAGTAGCCGCCATGACATGTGTAAGGTTTTAGTACGGATCTAGTAAGCACGATGTAACTTTGACATCCGACACCATGGCTTTGTCCCTTTCTTCCTTAAGATCCATTGGAGACCTACCACGTGTCTATCTGTCAGCTTTTTTGGCATAAGCCGCCAAAAGAGTCATTCCGAGATGCAAATGCTCACGCTGGCTGTCCGCTCGCATTTTCTCATTCCTAGTCGTCCTTTCGATTCTCGCAACACGTAGAATGTTATTTTGCATCCATTGTACTTTGTGTCTGCCCTCTTTTTTCCGTTCCATGTTCACCAGTTTTTCGGTATGAATCCGTATGTTACCGAAAAATTTCTGTTCAGTTAACCGGCCAACGTTTTCTATGCTGCCTTGTACGTAGTAATTTTCATTCAAATATTTGCGGAACAGATTCTTATACGTGGTATGCCACTCTATATTTTGTAGATAATATAATACAGTATGTTATATAGTACAATTGTATGCATACTATATATTTTTTAAGTTATCGCCGATATGGAATTTGTTCGTCTCAGGCCGATATATCGGAACCTCTGACCGTTCGATAACCGATAACTATCGTATCGATGTTATCGCGATAATATTTACTGATACACAACACTAGTATTTATAGACCATCTTTGGTCAGGCATAACTTAATGCTTAAGTCAGCAATTTCAAAGATTCTTTTTGCTACGAACTCAGGGGAGTCCACGCTAAATAAGGGTGTAGTCGGCCAGCGTTTTTGCGTGCCAGAGTGACACTTATTCATTTACAAAGTCAAAAGTGCAAATATTATCCTAGAGGCTTCGAATAAGATGGACATTTTGTGTACCAATGGAGGTCACAAAATTACAACATTTGATTGGTTAGAAATGCTACGTAGTTAGAAAGAGATTTCGCATGTTTTTGCATTGGTCATTTTGAGTCCTAGCTAATCAATGATTCGCCCAGGTAAAACATGTTCAACGGAGCGTAACTGAGTGTTGACTTTGGTCTGGCTAGTCTAGGGCGATGATGGATAAATAGTGAAGTCTAAGAGAAGAGTAAACATTTTTCCGTTGGAAAAGTTTGTGGAAATTTCGACTAATTTTTGTCCTGAGCGATTAAAACCAAGTTAGAGCAATGGCTTTTTTGCACAAAAATCTCTTGCTAACTAAGTAGTGTTTTAGTAGTTAAGATATGGAATAATTTAAGAGTGGAGAGTAATGGAAAAAACAATAAAAGAAGGGTTGAGCCACAAGAGCAAGAGACTAAGCTAATGTAATGTGGACAAAAGCTTCTTCTAATTTAAAGTTTATCCTTATGTGGGTGCTTTTCAATATGGATGTGTATTTTCCAATGTGTGGAATGTGTGGTTGAAATTGGTTGTAGTAATGGAATTTTTTGAGAGGTAGGAAATCCTATTACATATGGTATCAAGGCTTTGGTTTGAAGCCAGGGAGAAGCTTGCTCACCCGAAAATCGACTGCCGTGATCGATGAGGGTGCTCTGGTCCGTGTAGGTGGAACCACAATGTTAAGTGGTAAGGGATTAGAGGGAAAATAAGTGACCACGGTGCTAGCAACCGCTGGTTAAATGTTGGGCGTGCTTAGGTCCTCAAGACTCAGACGAGGTGGGCAGTGTAGCCACCGTTGACTCTCACTCCAATTACCTAGAGGCCAAACAAACTTGCCTTCTCTTAGCGATGATTCATGTGTAGAGGGAGTGTTTGAAGCTATGAAGGGTTAAGATGTGAGGATTAGAGAGTACAAAATCTTGATGTAGTGGGAAGTGGGAAATTTGATAATGGAGGAGAAGGAAAGTGGAGTACTTTACTTCTTCAAAAGCAAAGGAGTCTAGAAATGACTCAAAACTTTTCAAACCCTAAATTGTTACCTTTGATTGCTTTCAATTTTGTCGTTACAAAATTTAAAGTTGAGTCTTACCTTTGAGAGCTTTCACGTATGTTGTAGTATAATTTGTGATGAAATCCTTAACTTTCTGTTTCAATGTTGGGGAAATTGAAGAATTGAATATGCACTAACTTTCAATATTTTTTTGATTTCTCAGATTTTGATCTTTTCCAAGGATTTGTTAAAGAGAAGAAGTCTTGGATTTGAGCAATCTGATGACTTCAAATCTCCAACCAATTTTTTTAGGAAATTTTATTGTATCTTACCTTTTGCTTGATTTCATCGTGTGATAATGGCAAATTATTCATAGAAACATGAAATGGAGAATGCTTTGAATGTTTTGAAGAAGCGTACTATGAAATTAGTCAAAAGATTTAATAATCATGTTGCTTTTGTTGTTTTGGAAACCTTGAATCCTCTCTATATCTCGTTGCTATACTGCCATGCTGCGCTAAGTCTAACATCGCAGCAGGAAACCTTGAGCACTACTTTTTTTGCTTAACTGCTATGCTCCGCTAATCTGACATCGCAGCTACGGTGCTCTAATATCACAGCTGCGCTGACAGTCATAGCAGTCATAGCAGTCATAGCAGGGTCATAGCAGCTATAGCTGTCTGCGCAAGAAAGCTGTTCCTAATATTAGTCAGTTTGTGTTAATATGAATTGACGGGGACATGATTTAGTGAGTATATAACTCCAAAGGGAGTACACAAATTTGGTGCACTTCAAGCACACGTGTCGGTCCGTGAGAAAGTCAAGTTTGGTTGCTCCAGAAGAAGAAGTACAAGTTCGACTGAGGACCGAAGTTACACGTGGAGGTTCATCTTCAATGATGAAAGAATACGCAGACGGCGGACGGAGCCCGCCGTCATTTTTCGAAGAGAACTCTTGACTGCGCCGTCATTTCGGCATAAGAACTTTGACCGCGCACTATTTTATTTTAGCGGTTGTCTGATCCTAGATCGTTGTAAATATTTTATGTACAGCTGACGGTGAGGTTTTGTTTAACGAAGATTGGTGTACCGATTCACTATGGTAATTATGGTACGACGTGTTCAGCTGTAGGCTCACTTGTATATGTAGGACTTAGATTAGTTTAGGAAGTAGGATTGTTATGTAGAAAACTGCGAAGCACTTTTTGGGTGTTTTTTGAATTGTAAGATCATTGTGATCGTCTGACAGAACCTTGTGAAATTTTGCATGTGCTTTTTTTGTTGTTTAATCTACATTGTGGCAAATTTGCAGACCTAGTGTGTGTCTGGTTTGCTTGGGGCTTCATTGTGAAGCTGGTCTTTTGTGGGATTTCGTGAGAGTTTCCTCTTTGCATAATTGATTGTTATAGCAACTGCTGGTGCTTCTTCATCTTCTTCAGTGGCACCAGCTGCCTCAAATCATGAGGTCACGGGCCCTCCCTCACGGATCGCGGTGTTTAATGGGCAGAAGTATCTTTATTGGGCGGATTTGACTAAGTCTTACTTGAAACAAGTGAAATTATATGATGTGATTTCTGGTATCCTTACGGATACGGATCCGGATTTTGGAAAGAAAAATGAAGATGCATTGCATGTTATGATGTTACTTTTGTTAGAGGATCTTAACATGACATATATCAATATCTCTACGGCATCTGAAATATGGAAGGCTTTGAGTGAATCTTATGTCTTAGCTAGTGAGCAGAATGAGGTTGTAACTACTAGAAAAATTTGGGACTATAAGTATACTGCGTTGTTCTACAACCACCGGTGCAGGTGGAGGAGCTGCAGTAGTAGTAGAAATAGACATGATACACTCTCAGAAGCTATCAAGAATCCTACCAAACAGTTGTTTTTAAGTGCTCACCAATTCTTATACAAACATCCAAAACCTCACAAAACTCTATCAGAATATAGAGTAGCATAAACACTGATAACTCCCAAAGTTATAGCACAATTGACCCGACAACACTCAAGATATAATACTCAGAAGTTTCCCAAAAACTGTTTGCAGTTTTACTACTTGGAAGTCTGGATACATAATATGTTCTGAGTCCTAAGTCTTATACTTGTGTTGAACTAGCAACACCAGTGTACTTAAGAGGTACATCAAACCACCAAGCTACCACTAATCTGTCAAGCTACCATTGAGCTATCACTATGTTACCACTGAGCTATCACTAAGCTAACTAGAATCGTATCTATCGCAGTTGCTCTATCCTATACAGAATCACATTAAGAATATCTGACGTTGCGTTGTCTGTACAGACCATATCAAATATAATCATGGTTGCGTTGTCTTGTCTATGTTGCAGCTTCGCTGCTGCGCTGCTCTGCAATATAGCAGCTGCTCTGGTGTATAGCAGCTGCTCTGCTGTATAGCAACTGCTCTGCTCTATTGCAGCTGCGGTGCTTTGTGGTATAGCAGCTGCGCTGCTCTGTCTGTATAGCAGTTGCGCTGCTCTGAGACTGAAAGGTTTCCAAAAAGACAACACTACCCTAAAGCTTTAGACGCAGTATCCCGGCGCAGCTACAGTGATAAACTAGCGGAGCATCGCAGCATTGCAATATAGCAATTAGCAAGTCACCCTGTCCCACTACATCACAATGGTGGATATATCGCAGAGTGGCAGTATAGCAGTGCACCCATTCAACTATTCACTTAATCCCACTGCGTCCCTACAATACTTCAGCTTAGGAGCAGGAAGGGCTTTAGTGAACATATCAGCAATCATTTTTGCATTTGGCAAATAACATAATTTAAGCCCTCTACAGAACACATTTTCTCTTACAAAATATAATTGTACATCCATGTGCTTGCTTTTGAAGTGATGACTTGGGTTAGAAGCAATGGCAATGGCAGTGTGGTTATCACACCATATAACCTATGGACCAACTTGCATGTATCCTAGTTTTTGTAATTAAGGATTTTACCCATAAGAGTTCTTTGAGGGCCGAGTTTGCTGCCATATATTCTGACTCCATTGTCGACTGTGGTGTAACCTTTTGAAGTTTGCTGCTCCAACAGCAAGTACCGTTCCCAATTTGTAGAACGAATCCTGTGGTGGATTTCCGGCTTGGCATGTCGCCATAGCTTGCATCACTCCATGTTTGCAGCTTGACTTCTCCTCCGCCTAGAGTGAGTTTGAGATCTTTAGTTCCTGCCAAAAATTTTAAAACTCTCCTTGCTGCATCAAGATCAGATTTTCTCAGATTTTCTAGACTCCTGCTCAGTACCCGACTGCTGCAACAATGTCAGGACGGGTACAGTTCATGAAATAAATTAAGCTTCCCACTATCAGTCTATAAGGTATTATTGTCATAGGATCATTCTCCCCTGACTCTAAATACTCGCTAACAATGACACCTGGTTCTGTCTCTTCTCCCTCTAACTTCTGCCGAAACTCCATTGGAGTTAAACATCCTTTTGCCCCCCGCATTTCGTACTCATCTAACATGTTTCCAATGGCCTCTTTTTGAGTCAATTTTATTATTTACTTATTTCTGTCCCTCTCTACCTGGATACCCAAAATATAATTTGCCTCACCGAGGTCTTTCATCTAGAACCGTGAGTTTAGAGCAGTTTTAATTTTGTTAATTTCAGCCATTGATTTGCTAATTAATAGCAAATCATCTACATATACTGCTATATATACTATCCCATTGTCACCATTTACAACGTAAACAGAGTGATCATAACTTATCCTTTGAAATCATAGGCTAGTCAAAAATTCATCAAGCTTTAGATTCCACTGTTTGGGGGCATGTTTTAGGTCGTACAAAGATTTTAGCAACTTGCATACTAAGTGCTCTTTTCCTGGTTTCACATACTTTTCACGCTGCTGCATGTAAATGGTCTCTTCTAGTTCTCCATGCAAAAAGGCCGTTTGTACATCCATCTGATGTATTTCCATATCTTCTATAGCAGCTAGCGATAGCAAAATCCTAACTGTAGGAAATTTTACAACCAGAGAAAATGTTTCTTCAAAATCGATTCCTTCCTTTTGATTGTACCCCTTCGCCATAAGTCTGGCCTTATAGCGTTCAATGGTGTTATCGGGATTTAACTTCACCTTGAATACCTATTTGATGCCGCTCGCTTTTCGGTCTGGAGGAAGGTCCACAAGCTCCCATGTTTGAGCCTCCATGATGGACTTCATTTCGACGTTTGCTGCCTCGATCCAGTGATTCCATTCTGGTGATGAGAAGGCTTCCTGAATGGTCAAAGGCTCCCCTGAGGCTGCCGAGTAGGCAAAGTGAGAGTTTGCTTGCAGGCGGATGCTTGATCTTCTTCCCCCGGAAATTCTTAGGCTGAGATCGTCGAATGCCGTGCGTTGCGCTGATTGCGTTGGTTGCGATCGGTGTGTACTGACTGCTGTTGGTCCGTGTGGATCCGAATTTGTTGAGGAACTTGAAGAGAGTCGGACTCCGGAGTCATCACCGGAGTTTGTGGAATCTGCGCGACAATATCATGCATGCAATCTAAAATGACATATTCCTGTACCTTTTTTTGCCTTTGCTGCTCTGTCATTTTAAATAAATCTATGGAGTCTAGTTCATCTTTAACAATGATGTTCCTTGCTACAACTATTTTTTGCCTCTCAAACACAAAGACTCTATAACCTTTTGAGTGATCATCATATCCTAACAGAATACCCGGTAATCCCTTCGCTTCCATTTTCCATCTATCTGGAGAAGTATCCAATATAAAGCATTGACTACCAAAGACCTTGAAATGGCTAACATCTGGTTTGTTTCCTGTCCAAATCTCGTAAGGAGTAGTTTCCACCGATCGTGATCCTATCCTATTCTTAATATAAACTGCACAATTTAGAGCCTCAGCCCAGAATTTCGAATCCACATTTTTATATGCGAGCATCGACCTAGAGCTCTCCCTGAGAGTTCTATTCAGTCTTTTCGACACCTCGTTTTTTTTCTGGTGAATATGGAATAGTTAATAGATGACTTATTCCCTCCTCGAGTAAAAAGGCTTCAAATTCCTTTGATGTATATTCACCACCATTGTCCGATCTGAGCTGCAAAATAGGTAAATTATGAAGCTTTTCAGCCCATGCTTTATAGTGTTTGAAGTGACCAAACACTTACCTCTTCTCTTTCATGAAGTAAACTTTTGTAAACCTGGAAAAATCATCTGTGAAGGTGACCATATATTTCATCCCCCCGGCAGATGGAACCTTCGCCGGACCAAAGACATCTGAATGAATTTGTTGTAAGAGTTTGTGTGACCGATGCTCAGACTCTTTAGCAAATGGCAATCTGTGGATTTTGCCTAAAGCGCAACCATCACGGGTTTTAACCGGCTCATTTGTAATTGATACACCCTCTATTTTTCCAGCAAGGACCATTTTCCTCAAACTATCATAGTTTACATGGCCTAATCTTTTATGCCACAACTCATCTGAGTGCAAAACACCGGAGTACAAAACATCATTCTCCTTGGTATTAGCCATATCCATGCGATACATCTTGCTACTATCTCTAGTACCTGTAATCGCAACCTTGCCATTTTTGCTAATAACCTGCCACCATTTTTCAAATTAACCTCAAAGCCTTTACTCTCTACCAACGACGTAGAAAACAGATTTTTCTTAAAGTCAGTCACAAATAAGACATTGTGACGAGTCCTTTCAATTGTTTTTCCTTCTACATCAACTAGTAAGGACACATCACCCACAGCACGAGTCTGGACACTCATTCCACAAGCATAATAAATATTTTTCTCCGGCGTTGTTTTCAGATTTTTGAAGATGGCCTTGTTCCAGCACATGTGGGCTGACGTTCCTGTATCCATTATCCATCCAGGGTCCTTCGCGCCCTCCATTGCAGCCGCCATAGCGAATAGATCCGTATCATCCTCCGTAGAAACCGTCAAAGTCTCGTCTTGGAGAGACGAAGAAGCCGAAAATAGTGCATTTCCACGAGGTGTAGGCCCCGTGAAGCCCTTGTAAAACGAGCTTTGTTGCCATCCCGGCCTGTATAAACCTGTGTCGTTAGCTTTTTTAAGCTTAGGACAGAATTTGTATTCATGACCTCTCTCACTACAATAAAAACATGCATTGTTTGATTGTCTATTTCCACCTTGATTAAACTGTCTGAACTGATTAAATTGATTCCTTTGCTGATTAAACTGTCCTTTTCTCTCAAAGTCTGAATTAAAAGCCTCTACTTGCTCAACATTCAGAATATTAGACGTAGCTTCATCTTCTAGTAAAATAATGATGGCTAACTGCAAAGTCCAGCTAGCTTTATCTTTTTTTTTGAGCATGTCAGATGCTCTTTTCACACTACGAGGGAGACCCCTCATGAGCAATACTGCCTGTTGAAAAGTAGGAAACACCCCACCTACACAAGCATGTGCATCTACAAGGATACGAAATTTGTTAGAATATTCAGCCATTGTATCGCCAGTGTACTTATAGTCCCAAATTTTTCCAGCCAATAGAAGCTCTTCCTAGACATTGGCCTTTTCATAATCACTTATAAGTGATTTCCAGATATCAATTGTTTTTTTCATTTTTATCCTAGACATAGCTAAGTCCTCAGATATACAAAATTTTTGAATAGAACGAGCTTGCGTATTTTTCTTAGACCATGACGGATCAGATTCATCCAGCGAACCATCCAAGATATCTAAAAGATTAACATTTTCAAAGTGTGTCTCCACCATATCCGCCCAGTAAACATATTTATCCCCGGAAAAGATAGGAATTCTTGATGACAAGCCCATAACTTGTTGATCTACAACCACCGGTGCTGGTGGAGGAGCTGCAGTAGTAGTAGAAGTAGACATGATACACTCTTAGAAGCTATCAAGAATCCTACCAAACAGCTGTTCTTAAGTGCTCACTAATTCTTATAGAAGCATCCAAACTTCACAAAACTCTATCAGAATATAGAGTAGCATAAACAGTGATAACTCCCAAAGTTTTAGAACAATTGACTCGACAACACTTAAGATATAATACTCAGAAGTTTCCCAAAAACTGTCTGCAATTTTACTACTTGGAAGTCTGGATCCATAATATGTTATGAGTCCTAAGTCTTATACTTGTGTTGAACTGGCAACACCAGTGTTCTTGAGAGGTACATCAAACCACCAAGCTACCACGAATCTGTCAAGCTACCATTGAGCTATCACTAAGCTACCACTGAGCTATCACTAAGCTACCTAGAATCGTATCTATCGCAATTGCTCTATCCTGTACAGAATCACATTAAGAATATCAGACGTTGCGTTGTCCGTACAGACCATATCAAATATAATCATGGTTGCGTTGTCCTGTCTGTGTTGCAGCTTCGTTGCTGCGTTGCTCTGTTGCTGAGCTGCTCTGCAATATAGCAGCTGCTCTGCTGTATAGCAGCTGCTCTGCTGTATAGCAGTTGCGCTGCTCTGAGACTGAAAGCTTTCCAAAAAGACAACATACTGGGGGTGACATGAACTCATATTGTAATGGCTTGAAGCTTCTATTGTCGGAAAATGCATGTTGCGGGAGGAGTTTTCCTCCTTATCATCAAGCCATGATTCTAATGAGAGGGGTTCTTACTGAATATAGAGGAGCAGCGGAGCAACTAAGAAGGTTAGAAAAGAGTAAATGGAAATATAGTTGTAGCTCAGGCTTATATCTTAGACGAAGAGGCAACTCAGATAGCATTAAATGGTGGTCAATCAGTGGTAGCTTACAATGCACAAACATAAAAGCCGGCTGGTTTTTCTGGAAATAGAAACTTTCCCCCCAATCAAAATTATAGGCAATATGATAGGTGTGTCTATTGCTTTGGTCAGGGTCATGTTTTTCGGCTGTGTCCGGCATTTATAAAAGCGTGTAAAACAGGAATTTATCATGCGGGATATAGAGTGGCAGCATCAAAACTACAAGTTAAAAATGCGGCGTTCCTTGCATTTGATGAGACGTCATAAGATGAACGGCCGGTAGGAGAGGAAGATGTGGTCAGATTTCCGCAATCGGATGATGATGAGTTCTTTGCTCTGGCAAAAGATCTCATGGAGGGACCTCGAGAGAATGGATGGATTATGGACTCCGGATGCTCCTCACACATGTGCGGTAACCGAGCTTACTTCAAGACGCTTACTCCAATTCCCACTCGTCGGATTTACTACGCGGATGACAGCGGTGTGGAGGCTACGGCAAAGGGAAGCGTGGAGTTAGCATGTGACGTCAATGGTCAGATTGTAAAGAGAACCTTGCATGATGTTCTCCATATCCCAAAGTTTACAAAGAAATTGTTTTCCACTTCGGTGGCGGAAATGAAAGGTTTTGAAATTTTACAAAAGAATGGAAAAAAGGTAGTAAGCAAAGATGGGAGGGTAGCTTTGGCAGGAACTAGAGGCCCAAACTTGTTGTACCGGATGGACTTGGCTAATGAAATTGAATTTACATACTCAAGTGTCCTTCCGGAAAATGTTTTGTGTCATAAGAGGCTCGGTCATGTTCATCATGAAAGACTTGATAAAATGGTGAAACAAAATATGATAGATGGTGTTAAATTAGGACAGACAGATTCTCATGTATGCGATGGATGTGCCTTGGGAAAGCTTCATAAGCTGCCCCTCTATCAGACAACAGATAACCGGGCCACAGACTTGCTGCAAATTATTCATTCAGATGTATGGGGACCGTCAAAAGTTCCTTCCCTCAGTGGTAGCCAGTTTTTTGTCACTTTTACAGATGATTTCTCAAGATACAGCAGGGTTTACTTTATGAAAGAAAAGAGTGAAGTGCTCACTCACTTGAAACATTTTCGGGTATGGGCGGAAAAGCTTCATGGGAAACCGCTTCTTTCGCTTTGATACGACAACGGAGGAGAATATGTTTCTCATGCATTCTCTGAATATTTAAAAGACAATGGTATTTCTCGGCAATTTACAGTTCCTTATACTCCGGAACAGAATGGAGTATCCGAAAGACTCAACCGAACTCTAACGGAAAGTGCAAAATCTATGATGCTAGATAAGGGAATAGATTTCAAATTTTGGGGTGAGGCTTTCTCTTTTGCGTCGTATATTAGGAACACAATAGAGACTAGAGCAGTAAAAGGGAAAACACCATATGAAGTATGGACAGGAAGAAAACTGAATGTTAGTCACTTTCGGGTTTTTGGGAGTAAATGTTTTATTTTGGATAATCTCCCTATTTCCAAACTTAGTCCGAAATCGATTCCCAGAATTTTAATGGGATATGATGATGAATCAGTGGGCTATAGGGTATTTAATACAAATAGGAATAAGCTTCAAACTACTAGAAATATTCAGGTTAAGGAAGAAAGTCGATCGGTAGATGATTTTGGTATGACGGATTTTGAAAAAGATTCCAAAATCAAAGAATATATAACTTTTGAAAATACTCCTCTCACCTCCCCTGGTCACTCTTTAGGCACCTCTACTAGTCCACTTGTAGAGGATACTCCTCCTCCTCCACCTCCTCCTCCTCGGCGGCAACCTACTGATCTAACAATTTCGGCCTCAGATTTTCCGGGGGGAAGAAGGCAAAGCAACAGGCTGCGAAGCTGCTCTATTTTCTGTCAGCACGCTGAAACCAAGTGAAAATTGCGAAACTACGATGTTGCAAAGCTGCGATGCTGCTGCGACGTTGCGAAGCTGCGATGCTGCGAAGCTGCGAGGCTGCGAAGCTGCGAAGCTACAATGCTGCGAAGCTACAAAGCTGCGAAGCTGCTCTATTGTCTATTAGCACGATGGAACCAGTCACAATACATGATGCTTTTTCAGCTCCGGAAAAGGATCAATGGATCTCCGCAGTCAACGATGAAATGGGATCGATAATGGAGGCTCAAACCTGGGAGCTTGTGGAGCTTCCGCCAAATCGAAAGGCCATCGGTTGTAAGTGGGTCTTTAAAGTCAAGTTGAATCCGAATAACTCTATTGAAAGATATAAAGCTAGACTTCTTGCTAAAGGTTATAGTCAGAAGGAGGGAATCGACTATGAAGAGACTTTCTCTCCGGTTGTTAGATTTTCAACTGTTAGAATTTTGTTGTCGTTAGCGGCCATTGAAATATGGAAGTACATAAAGTGGATGTTAAGACAACTTTCTTACATGGAGATCTAGAGGAAGTAATTTATATGAAAAAACCTGAAATGTATGAAGAAACCGAAAAAGAAAATCTGGTCTGTAAATTGTTGAAATCTTTTTACGGTCTAAAGCAGGCTCCACGTCAGTGGAATCTGAAACTAGATGAGTTTCTAACTGGTCTTGGATTTGTTAGGATAAGCTCAGATCACTCAGTTTATGTTATGAAAGGGGAAGATGGGATCATTTACATTGCTGTATATGTAGATGATTTGTTATTGTTAAGCAAGTCATTAAATGAGATTAACAAAATCAAAGCAGCCTTGAATTCAAGATTTGATATGAAGGATTTAGGTGAGGCAAAGTACATTCTTGGAATTCAAGTAGAAAAGGATAGAGATCCGAGAACAATCCATCTAACGCACGGGGAAGCAATAAGCAATGTGATTGAAAAGTTTGGCATGGCAGGGGCAATGGGAAGTGCCACTCCCATAGAATTTAAGCAAAGAGTGGAAGGCATAGAGACCAATGGGGGAGTCATCTTTCAGACATCTTGGATTCAGGGGAGGCGGATTTTATGGTCACCATTCCTTACCGACAGATTGTTGGGAGCCTCATCTACATCATGAACTTCACGAGGCCGGATATTGCGGCAGCAGTTGGTGTGTTGAGTCGGAGTTTACAAAATCCGAGGAAATTAGATTGGGAGGCAGCAAAGAGGGTTCTTCGATACCTTACAGGAACATGAAATCTTCGACTTACTCTCGGTGGAGATGAAGTCAAAATTCGGACATGGAGCGATGTTAGCTACAGAGACATGGCAAGTCGTCGTTCCACAACCGGATTCATTTTGAAGATTGGAAGTGGAACATGTTGTTGGAGCAGTAAGCTTTAAAAGGTAACAGCTCAATCTACAATGGAGGCTGAATATATGGCAGCAAGCTCAGCTGTTAAAGAGTTACAATGGGTGAAGTCTCTCCTTTAAGAACTTCATTTTATGCAATCCGGACCTCAAACAGTGTGGTGTGACATCCAGGCAGCTATTGCGATTGCATTTAACCCGAGTCATCACTTCAAAAGCAAACACATTGACATCAAGCTGCATTTTGTAAGAGAGAAGATGATGAATAGAATTTTAAAACTAAGTTACCTTCCGGATGAGAAGATGGTAGCAGATATGATGACTAAGCCGTTACATGCACCTAAAATGAAGTTTTGTAGAGAGGAATGTGGAATCAGTGATTGAGAGAATCTAAAGGTTTAAGGGAGTGTTGTTTTGGAAACCTTGAGTCCTCTCTATATCTCGTTGTTATACTGCCATGCTGCGCTAAGTCTAACATCGCAGCAGGAAACCTTGAGCACTACACTTGTTGCTGTACTGTTATGCTGCGCTAATCTGACATCGCAGCTGAGCTGCTCTAATATCACAGCAGCGTTGACATCGCAGCTGAGCTGCTCTAATATCACAGCTGCGTTGACAGATCATAGCAGTCATAGCAGTCATAGCTGTCATAGCAGGGTCATAGCCGCTATAGCAGTCTGTGGAAGAAAGCTTTTCCGAATATTAGTCAGTTTGTGTTAATATGAATTGACGGGGACATGATTTAGTGAGTATGTAACTCCAAAGAGAGTACACGAATTTGGTGCACTTCAAGCACACGTGTCGGCCCGTGAGAAAGTCAAGATTGGTTGTTCCAGAGGAAGAAGTACAAGTTCAACTGAGGACTGAAGTTACACGTGGAGGTTCATCTTCAGTGATGAAAGAATACGCAGAGAACATTTTTCGAAGAGAACTCTTGACTGCGCCGTCATTTCGGCAGACAAACTTTGACCGCGCACTATTTTATTTTAGCGGTTGTCCGATCTTGGATCGTTGTAATTATTTTATGTACGGTTGATAATGAGGTTTTGTTTAATTAAGATTAGTGTACTGATCGACCTTCGTAATCATGGAAAGACGTGTTCAGCTGTAGGCTAACTTGTATATGTAGGACTTAGATTTATTTAGGAAGTAGGAGTGTTGTGTAGAAAAATGCGAAGCAGCTTTTGGGTGTTTTTGAATTGTAAGATCATTGTTATCTTATGGCACAACCTTGTGAAATTCTGAACTTTGTTTTCTTTGGTGTGTATTGTTGTTCTTTGGTCTAAAATAGACCGCAGAAGCGACCCAAACTATCATGCAAGAAGCTAAGCACAAATAGGTCGACGAACAATCATTTGAAATGCATCCTCCATATGCGTACACAGACGCAACAAACAACATTTAGGGTTTCATTGAATAATCAACATAAATTAACCCTATGACAACATCTAAGGTTTGATAGAATAATCGACATAAACAAACCCTAGGACAAATGCATTAACAATGCATAACAAACATACATAAAATAACATAAATAAATAATAAAAACAAATGCATTACACATAAACAAAAGTATAATCAAAGTATAATTAAATAATCATTATATCATTCAAAGTGCATGACCTAATCGACAACCCTAAAAGTCTACATCTTTGGTCCCCACTTTACTAACCAGCATTGATTATTTATTCCTAACAAAGCTCATTCTTATATATACACTTGTGAGCTGTCAATGAATCACTAACTGCCTAGATATCCAGCATAACTCCCACTAAAACATAATATCCTATTACGACAAAAATCCTAACTGGAAATTACGTAACTATCATTATCTCCTATTTAAATATGATAACCTACTATTAGGAATAAATTAATCGTAAGCGTACACCTGAAAGTCAGGCAATCGTAAGCGTACACTTGTCTGCAAATACGATATTTTACACACACAAATTAAACTGTCGAAACCCTAATTGACCACGTAAATATAAACGTCATGATCAACACTAATTTATTAATGCAAATAAGACAAATAAATGTTGTTCCAAATATTTACAGGTACACACAATCTTATGCTGAGTCATGGCGAATAAATCAGCAGGACTTCGCGAATCTCGTCAAAGCATCCGGGACGTCCAAAAATAAACATCGTGTGATTGACGCGATTTCGCGTCACCACTACTTGAAAATAACGGCGGTCTTTTTCCGCCGTCCGTAACTCTTATTCGGAACCGTTGATGTCGCGAAGCGTGGTCACAAAAATCCAAACAAAATTCCACTTGACGAAACGACATCATGTCATCCAAATAAAACCGTACCGTAACCACGTCATTTGCAATAAATCCGGCGTGTCACAAATAAAGTACAATTATCCAAATATGACGCTCAGAACTGTCGGCGTACATATTCAGATATTTCAAACATTTCATACCGGATCGCTTCGCGATCCGCCATCCATTTTCTAGCGCATTCAGCACCACTAAATTTGTGCCTTACGGCATATTTATTTCACTCATACACTTACTCCCCCAATCCGCGAATCCTTTCGAACTTCCACAGTATATCACGTAAATGCGTACGCACGAAACATCGCGTACGCACGAAACGTCGTGCTCGCACGAAACTAACTTTTCAAAAACAACATGCATTCTCCATTGTGGCAAAATTGCAAACCTAGTGTGAGTCTGGTTTGCTTAGGGCTTCATTGTGAAGCTGGTCTTTTGTGGGATTTTGTGAGAGTTTCCTCCTTGCATAATTGATTATTATGGCAACTGCTGGTGCTTCTTCATCTTCTTCAGTGGCACCAGCTGCCTTAAATAAACATAAGTTAGAGTCCACATTCTAAAAATCTTAAAGAAATCTATAAACGCAATATCTGTACGAAATATTTGTACGACCAGAGGTAGTTAAAGAATGGTACAAAAAGTTTTCGGCCAGATTTTGATTTTGAAAATGGAACTCAAAATTTCGAAACGGAATTGCAAACGGACGAGGCAAACTTTGAAGGTCGCGACAAAATTTGAATGTCGGTTGATGTCAGACGGATCGTGCGAGGATATTTTCAACCTCACATGCATTGAGCGTGGCATGCGGCACATGGCTTGTACCACGTGCACGCTTGTGATCGTTTGTTCAAAGTATATATTTTTATTTTTTTTCATGTCTACCAATGGTAAAGAATGGCAATCATCCAGTGGGCTCCAACTCTCCTCACGAGAAGAGTTGGGGCCCATTGGATGGTGTGCGCAAATGCTTCGCGGATCCCAAAAAGTGAAGCATCCAACGGTCAAGAATTGCTTCTACATCAATGGAGCTTCCCGACAGCTTTCCCGTAACAATGTTTCGTCTGAAAAACAAAAATTTATAGTACGGCTAGGTACAACTATGTACGAAAACGTACGACGTCCAGTAACGAACCCCACTTTTCGTCTAAGGGAAGCCTTCCATCATGCGAAAAGTGGGGTTGTTTACTAGAGAAAGTACCCTTCGGTATTAGGTCGAACTGTTTTTTTTTTTTTTATATATAAAAGATGTTTTTTAACAATTCGTTGAGATTCTCTAGACTTCTTGGCAAAAAATACCACCGTCCAATTTTCAATTTTCGACGCAAACGCCCCTTGTTACCAGTACCTAGCTAGTCTCCTCCGACTGTCCTCGAAGGAGAGTTAGCGATTACAGGACGCGTGTATTGGACCACATGTAAATTCAATGTCAATCCACGACGGACGTGAAGTTGTAAAGTTACATTTGGCAAATGGCGTGTACCTTCTAACGTAAAAAAACCACCCTGTTCGACGACAAAATCTATTCGCCGGCAAAATCTTGGTCATAGGACATTTTGTCACGCCTCCTTGATAAATGTGCACAATCAAGTTGGTACAGCATTCACGAACAAAATGGTGCATTCTTCGACATTTGTACAAACTTTAATTTTGCAACGGTTTTCGTGGCCTTTGGTACGACGACAACCCTAAGAACGATGAGATTGTACATTAGCGTGACGCTACTAAGATATTTTAATCTGCGTCTTTCCGTACACATACGTAGTAACGATTTTGTCCTTTTCGAAATGATGATTATTCACGGGCGGTTCAACAGAATCCTACGTGGTACCAATCGTAATCTAACAAGTTAGAAATTTTAGCTTCACTGGCACTACCTGATGGAAGGGTGTTACAAATTTTACCGCCGGTAAACGTGATCGTACAATTATTGGGAACGCGTGATGGAAGGTTACCCTAATGGAATGTTACCCTAAGGGTGAAGTTCCATTAGACGAAAAGTGGGGTTCGTTACAGGACGCCGTACGCTTTCGTACATCGTCGTACAAAGCCGTACCATATTTTTTTTTTGTCGGACGAAACATCGTTACTGGAAAGCTGTCGGGAAGCTCCAATGATATAGGCGTAATTCCTGACCGTTTGATGTTTCACTTTTTGAGATTCGCGAAGCAATCGAGCACGTCATCCAGTGGGCACCAACTCTCCTCGCAAGGAGAGTTGGGGCCCACTAGATGCTTGCCATTCATTACCATTGGTACTCGTGAAAAGGAAAAAAAAAATCTACGTTCTACAAGCGACCACAAGCTTGCACATCGTACATGCCATGTGCCTCTTGCCACGTTGAATGCAGGTTAGGTGAAAACATCCTCGCACGCTCCGTTTGACATCCACTGACATTCAAAGTTTGCCGCGACCTTCAAAGTTTGTCGTGTCTTTTTGCCATTCTGTTTCGAAATTTTGATTCCATTTTCAAAATCAAAATCTAGCCGAAAACTTTCTGTACGAATCATTAGTTACCTCCGGTGGTACAGAAATTTTGTACAGATATTCCGTTTGTAGATTTTTTTCAAGATTTTTAGAATGTGGACTCTAACCTACGTGGCGCCAATCATAATTGAGGAAGGTTTGTTACTTGCCCGACACCATGGAACGGACTTCCAGTAAACGCTGCGAGTAGACTTGGCCGTACATTTACTGGGACCGCCTAATGGAACTTCACCCTAAGGGTGTGTCCCCATGTACTTGTAACTTAGCAAAATTACTTTGTATTTTAGCGCGGATCCGCCGGACCCGGTTTTCAAGTGTCCCTATGTCTATAATGACGAAATCGTAACTTACGCTTGTGACGATTGTATACGTCGACAATACCTGTGACGGTTGTCAACGTCGACAATCTGTGGTCGCACGATACTTTTTGTACCTGCGTGTGACGTCGCATGTCTTACCGTGACATTGTAGACGTACCGCCGTCCAGCCTGTGCAATTTCACGGTTGAAGATGAGGCGCTTTGCCTTCGCGTCTCCTGTCCGGTCGACGTGAAATGGCATCGGAATTTGAAGACCCCCGCAAAAAAAAAAATCCGTACTAGATGAAAACGGACAAATGCAAACAAATTATGTACTTATCTTTGTCTTATTAGAACGCAAACGGACAAAACATAGCGAACTATGTACTTTTCTTTGTCCTTGGAAATCGTAGGATTTTTGTCGAAATTTACGGCACGCGCGAAAATATGTTCCTATTTGTCAATCGAAAAAACCTAATTTTAAATCACATCGCGCATGTGTTTTAAAGATAAGGTTGAAGATGACGTTTTTTGTCGTCGAAGTGGGTCGAAAAGCACAAGACGACAAATTTTCGTACATCCTAAGTTCAGGGATGACGCAAATTGTACTCTACAAATTTGTGATTCCTTCGTACGGTTGCAACTTAGGCAGTACGGCGCTAAGTTTTACGGCAAAACGACAGGAAAAAACCCTTACTTATGCACATGGGGACACACCCT
>JBBHKE010003490.1:39606-51947 GCA_037447655.1 Zygnema cylindricum
CATTGTCCTAAAGGATGGAGAGACTTTTAGGGTAATGAAGTTAGTTAAAGTTGGTGTATAAGGTGTGTAACTTTTTATGTGTAGGTGTAACCTTTTGTGAGTGTATTCCTATTTGAAATTTAATCTTCTTCGAAGACAGGTGTATTGTAATCGAACCAGAGAACGGGAGCATCGAGTTGGGAAGTTTAATTTCACAAAGGAAATGAGAGGTGAGAATTATTAATATAGAGAATTGATGACTTTGTGATAAATTAATCATTCTCTAAAGTTACGTTTTTACGGAAAAGAGGTTAAACCATAATTAGCGAGTCTTTAATTTGAAGGGTTGAGCTACGAGGGCAAGAGACCAAGCTAATGTTATGTGGACAGAAGCTTCTTCTAATTTAAAGTTTATCCTTATGTGAGTGTTTTCCAATGTGGATGTGTATTTTTCAATGTGTGGAATATGTGGTTGAAATTGATTGAAGTAATGGGATTTTCAGAGAGGTAGGAAATCCTGTTACAACAACGCAGCTTTTGTATTCTTTGCAGTTGATTTGTGTACCAACTCATTTTTAGGGTTAATGTTTTTTCGCGTGACGAACGAAAGTTGCCAGAAATAGTGTGACGAATGGGCGTTATAAGATCAATTTTGTGATTTCGGTTGTATTTTTTAATGTATATATCATGTGTGAAATTTTTCGATTTAAGTTGGTTGACATATTGACACGTATGTTCAGTATCCAATGTGACGCGACACAAATCTTTCTCTATACAGAAACTTTTGAAGCGAATAAGGGTGTGTATATGTAAACAAAACTTTGAAATGTAACTTAGGATTTTAGCGCAGATTTTACGGTGTACTTTTCAAAGTGTTCATATGTCAATTGTTACTTGCGCCTTCATTACTTCAAATATGTGACAGTTGAAGATGTCTACAAACTCTGTGAAAGAGTACGAAACGACATGTGGACGATTACGAAACTACGAAACTTCCTAAAATATGTGGCGTCTACAAAAATGGCGGCGGTTGTAGGCGTCGAGGTTTAATGGCGTTGTAGATGTTTAGGGTTTTGTGACATAGCGAAGTCATGCTACCATGTGACGTCATCAGTACGTAGACTTTTTGCGATGGCTTTTCGATTTATTTTTTTATATTTTATCATTTGATATGCCATCAAACCCAGACCAAAAATATTCAAAAAAAAGAAAAAAAAATATTTGTCATTTGATACTATTTTTGCTGCATCTCATGTAAATAAAACAAAAAAAGAAGAGTGTTCGACTGAGAAAGAGGGGGAGAGACAAGGGCGACGTAAAATTTTGCAAAGGACCCATGAATGAAAATGGAGGTCCAAGACCCCAACGATTTTTTTCCGTACATGCTTGTCATTTTCGTACGTACATCCGCGTGAGGAGCAGGGAAAAAAATAGCGTGTACTCTCCTTCCAAAAATTTCGAAAACATTTGACGCGTGCAATCCAGGTTTTTTATTCGTCAATAGGGTAGTATTTGATTAAAATCAGGTCGCGATTTGATTCCTGTGCCAGTGTGAAGATGAGCTGGAAGTGGGTCACAATGATAATAATGCCAAATTGTCGTACCTTCCAAGTTTCAAGATGACGCAAAATGTACTTGTGTTTTTGCCCATTTTTCGTACGGCATAATATTTTCTCGTTGCAAATCCCATGTTCTGTGAAAACGACGGTAAAAAACCCTTGCTTGAACACATGGGCACACTCCCATGCAACTGAAACTTTGAAATGTTACTTTGGATTTTAAGGCGGAATTCATGGTGTACTTTTTAAAGTGTTCATATGTCAATCATTACTTACGCCTTCATTACTTGAATTATGTGACAGTTGTAGACGTCTACAAAATGTGCGACAACCTACGATAGTACAAAACGAAATGTAGACGACTACGAAACTTCCTAAAATTAATGACGTCTTCAAATATGGCAACGGTTGTAGACGTCGAGTTTTTTGTGACATTGTAGATGTTTAGGGTTTTGTGACATTGCGAAGTCATGCTACTTTGTGACGTCCTCAACACGTAAACTTTCCGCCATGGCTTCCCGGTTTTTTTTCTTACCTTTTATCATTCGATATGCCAT
Source organism: Zygnema cylindricum (assembly GCA_037447655.1). Taxonomy (NCBI): domain Eukaryota; kingdom Viridiplantae; phylum Streptophyta; class Zygnematophyceae; order Zygnematales; family Zygnemataceae; genus Zygnema; species Zygnema cylindricum. The sequence continues at coordinate 41,702 of JBBHKE010003490.1, forward strand.
CAAAATGAGACCAAAAATATTCAAAAATAAATATGAAAAAAAAACATCTTTCATTTGATACAATTATTCTTACATTTCATTTAGAGATGAGAGAAAGAGGAGCGGTCGAATGAAAAAGATGGGGAAAGACGAGGACGTCGTAAATTTTTGCAAAGGACCTTATGAATGAAAGTGGAGGTGCGCGACCCCAACGATTTTTTTTCGTACATGCTTGTCATTTTTGTACGTACATGGGCGTGACGACTAAGGAAAAACATAACGTGTACTCTCCCCTGTTCAAAAAAATTTGAAGACGTTTCACGCGTGCAATACCGGCTTTCTATTCGTCGATAGGGTGTTATTTTGGTTAAAATCAGATCGCGATTTGATTCCAGCACAATTGTGAAGATGAGCTGGCGTGACGCGGAAGTGGATCGCGATGATAATAACGCCAAATTGACTTACCGTCCAAGTTCCAAGATTACGCAAAATGTACTTTGGTTTTTGCCCATTTTTCGTACGACGTAAGATTTTACTCGTTGCAAGTCCCAATTTCCGTCGTTTAACCTTTACTTGAATACATGGGCACACACCCTGATTCACGAATGAATATCCAAAGGTCAATGTTAACTCCCAACCTTTGGAGCATTTTGGCAAGATTCTTTGTAATGTTGTTCGTGGATAAAAACAAAATTAAAGGTAGGACGTAGTACGGAGAGGTCCGGATATCCGTAAACAACCTCAATTTTCGTTCGATGGAACTTTCACCGGTGAGTTATCTCGGGATTAAAAAAACACGAGGATCGCCACTAAAAAAACTGCAATTTAGGCCACTTCTCCATCAAGCGACGACAGTAATTGTATGAATAAGTTTACTGGGAGTAAGGGTAACATTCCATTAGGCGGTCCCAGTAAATGTACGGACTAGTCTACTGACAGCGTTTACTAGAAGTCCGCTCCATTATGTCGGGCCAGTAACAAACTTTCCTCAATTATGATTGGCGCCACATAGGTTAGAGTCCAGATTCTAAAAATCTTAAAGAAATCTAAAAACGGAATATTTGTACGACCGGAGGTAGTTAATGATTTGTACATAAAGTTTTCGGCCAGATTTTGATTTTGAAAATGGAAATCAAAATTTTGAAAGGGGATTGCAAAAGGACGAGGCAAACTTTGAAGTTCCTGGCAAACTTTGAATGTCGGTGGATGTCAGACGGAGCGTGCGAGGAGCGTGCGAGGATATTTTCAACCTCACCTGCATTCAGTGTGGCATGCGGCACATGGCATGTACGACGTGCACGCCTGTGATCTCTTGTTCAAAGTAGATATTTTTTTGCTTTTTTACGTGTACCAATGGTAAAGAATGGCAATCATCCAGTGGGCCCCAACTCTCCTTGGAGAGTTAGGGCGTGTCCCCATGTGTTCAAGTAAGGGTTTTTTTCCGTCGTTTACACAGAAAATGGGACTCTTTACTTGAAAATATTACGCCGTACGAAAAATGGGCAAAATCTCAAATACAGTTTGCGTCATCTTGGAACTTGAATGGTACGACGATTTGGCAGTATTATCATCGCGACCCACTTCCACGTCATCTTGACACTTGCAATGAAATCAAATCGCGACCTGCTTTTAATCAAAATACTACCCTATTGACGAATAGAAATCTTGGGTTGCACGCGTCAAAAGTTTTCATTTGTTTTTTTGCAGTTGGGAGAATACACGAAAAAAAAATTGTTTGTCCGTTTGCTTATGTTGTCCACTTGTGGGCGTCTACAAATGTCATTTTGTACACGTAGGCGATTGCTTATGTCGTTCACGTGTGGGCGTCAACAAATGACAGTTGGCGTCGACAATTGTCCCAGTATGTCAGGAGCTCTTTGCGGCGTACAAATGGCCGCAGTTTGTTCCGAGATCGTTGGCGCCTACAAATGTAAGCAGTTTGGGTTTCGCAAGTATTGGCGACGTGTACAGATGCCACATTTTCAAAATAATGAACGCGCAAGTAACGATTCACATAGGCACACTTTGAAAAGTACACCGTAAAATCAGCGCTAAATTCCAAAATAACGTTTCAAAATATCGGTTACATGGGGACACGCCCTTAGAGTTGGGGCCCGCGCGAAAATATGTTCCTATTTGTCAATCGAAAAAACCTAATTTTAAATCACATCGCACATGTGTTTTAAAGATAAGGTTGAAGATGACGTTTTTTGTCGTCGAAGTGGGTCGAAAAGCACAAGACTACAACTTTTCGTACATCCTAAGTTCAGGGATGACGCAAATTGTACTCTATAAATTTGCGATTCCTTCGTACGGTTGCAAATTAGGCAGTACGGCGCTAAGTTTTACGGCAAAACGACAGGAAAAATGGCTTACTTATGCACATGGGGACACACCCTAATGCTTCGTTCACTTCTCCATCAGGTCGTGTGAATCTATCGCGTACGTGCTTTCTTTCGATTGGATGCACGTAGATTCCTGTTTTGACGGCGAGCGTCGTCAAGATTCCGAAAGCAAAATGTCCAAACTCGTATCCGTACAACCAGCCGCAAAATAAGATTGACGGGAATGTACAAGGTTGTACGTACCTGTTTTGTAAGCATGCGCAACAAATTTCAGATGACGATGGATGGTGGTGGAGGCGTCACGGCACATTCTTCAACAAACTTTTTGCGGTGGTTTTCGTCGGATCTGATTCCCGCCTATTCGAAGGCGCGTGGCGTATGTCCGATGGCGCGTGGCAAATGTCCGAAGGCGCGCGGGTTGTACGTGACCTTTCCACGCGCAAACATTTTACACGTCCGGTGATTGGCTAGTGTCCTCCCTGAGGAGAGTAATTAGTGACTGGACGAAGTGACCGCTTGCTTCGATAACACATAATCGGACGGTCGACGTCGTCGCCCAAAAGTGAGGATTGGAGAATCTTCACGAATCTCCAGCGATGATGTTTTATGAAAAAACAAAAAATTGTACGACAATGTACGGAAATGAGTTGGATCTGTACCTTTTCCAGTAAAGAACCCCACTTTTCGCCTGATGGAGGTTCACCCTTAGTTAATGATTTACCACGTACCCGTAATATGAAAACGTACATAGTACGATCGTTGTTCCGTCGTTTTTTTTTTTTTTTTGGGAGCTGCGAGTTTGTGCGACCGACTACAGTACAGTACTGTACTTGTGAAATCTTCATTTTTTCTTGCCAGCTGTGTACTTGTACGTTTACAAAATTCGGCAAAAGCTTGTTTTGTCCTTTACCTCAAAGTTGTACAGTGTTCAAAGTTCAATTTTTGTGGTCCGAGATAGTGACAAGTTGACAACCAACGGGAAACCGTTAAGTTTCTTGGCTGCTCGCTTAACTTCTAGCATTCCAAAGAAAACAGCCCTAACTGAGAGCCCTTTGTAAGGCTTGTCGTATGCACTAAGTGGTTTGAAATACATTTATTGGTCCAATTTTTTGTTTGAGAAGGAAAAGTTGTTAGCTTTTTCGGGCTAACGAAAGGCTCTCCGCTATTATAGACATTTGTCCTTAGATCTACAGTATGCCCTTACATGGATTTACCGCCATTCCCATTAGTGTGGATTCCTTGGTTCGTGTACGGATAAACAAAAAGTTAAAAGTCCACCGTAGTGATGTATTTTGTCGGCGGATAATGTACACCTGTTTCGTCGGCCAGCCTGGCACCGTTTGTCACATTTTTTTTCCACCCGTCCTAATTGAAGCCTGTCACGAAATAACCTGGTCAAAAAGTACGCCGCTAACGACAAAATTGCCTTCCACGCCGTACATTAAAAAATGTACCTTTTAACTGTCCGTCAAGTATAAAGACCATGGCGAATCACAAGAGAGGAAAAGAGACGTAAGACGAAGGAAGGAAAGGTATATTCCCGAGAGGTATACTCTCCGAGCTGTCGGCCACGCTTTGTAAACCATGGCGGGATGCCACGTGGATATTGCGTTGCTGATAACGTTGTTGGCTGTTGGCCATTTGTCATTTGCCACGTCAACTGACGGACGTCGAACTTTTATAGTTCGCACTGACGGCCAAGCGTGGCCGGTAGTCGAACGCTTAAACGGAAATAATCTCCGCGGGACGACGAAGGCAGCCTTTCTCAACGCCAGGATCGCGCGTCACCAAAATATTTTGGCACGTGTGGATGCGACGTAAGTTCGCCTTATGTGTGTGTTTCTTTTCATCGTGTAAAGCTGTTATTCCATTCGATCGTTGGAAATCACGCGGATTAAGTACGGATGATGTCCGTACGAAACATGAAATATTTCGGTCAATTTGGTTGATAAAAAATCCATTATAATAGTGAAGCTCAGACATTGTAACCAATTGGATGTTTCGCAATGGAAATGTTTCGCAATTGAAATGTTTCGCAATTGAATGTTCCGTACAATTACGTGTCCTATATGAACAATCATGGTGAAATACGTAATCCTTTGTTTTGTTTTTCTCATCTTTCGTACGTCACAGTTCGACATCAAAAAAGTACAGCTACACACACTCGATGGACGGCTTTGCTGCCGTTCTCTCTGAGCAGCAAGCCGCGGCTTTGCGAGGTACATTGCAAACCCTAATTAGTGAGGATTGATTCTTATTTTGAGTGCAATTTAGTCTGACTGAAAGAGCTGTAATCCTCACTTAAATTATGTTGGGATATTGTGCGAATCCTGTCAAATTAAAGAGATAAAATCATAATTATAACCATAATTGATTAGTTGATTAAAACAATCATGCTAGAAATGTGCAATGTTGTCTATAATTCCAAGAGGTATAATGTTTACCCAAATTAGCGTGCGACAAATTATTAATGCTGGTACAACAACAGAGGACGACGGAACAACATAAACTCTAATTAGTGTGGATCAAATCGTCATGTTGATTCAATGTAATTTGTGACTCGAAAAAATGTAGTTCACACCCAAATTAGTGTGAATTTAGTCTGTTTACATTGGTTCAAGATTGTCTACCTCTCCAAGAGGTACAATATACATCCCCGATTTACCAAACTACACATTTGGGTGCAATGTAGTCTTTGACTCAAAATGGTTTCGTTCCACATCATATTTGAAGCATATCAAAATATGCATGCGAGTGCAATGTAGTTTGTGAGTAATAGAAGTTAGAATTCACAACCTAATTAGTGTGAATTCCAGAAGTATTTGGACACTCTAATTAGTGTGGGTCTAGTGTCCTTAGGTTAAAACCGAAAGAGACACATCTTACACCCTGTTTATGAGGGTTATTTTATAAAATATATGATTATGGTACCGTAGCTTATCCTAGTCAAGCTGACACATTTCTCCAAATCAAGAGTATTTTGTACTAATTATGTTTTATAGTTATAGCATAAGCCAAGTCCCTTGGAAACCATTATGGTTCAGAAATAGTGTGGATCAAAACATTGCTGCTGAGAGGCGGGCGTATTAAAATTGTTAGGGAATGGGTGTCTCATTTATAATCCATGCCAGTGATTTTAGTTTTTTTTGACTTAGAAAGTATGAAAAAATATGATCTGACCTTCACAATTGTTTGTAACCGATCATTTTTTCTCAAAACCAACGCTTTTCGTGGAATTTTGAACATGGTTATCAAAGTGAACAAAAATCCCTCGATATGAATTTTAATTTAGTCAACCCACAGTCCTCTGAATAATTCTCTTAACATAACAGCATAGATAAAAAAACTAGAAAATGCTTTAAACAAGCGGTTATGTATTTGTCATAATTAATAAGTTTTTAATAGGGCAAATAAATGTCGTTTGTCCACTCTAGCCAGCTTGTCTCTAGTGTAAACCCTTAGTCCGTGAAGAGAGAAGTAGAAAATTGGAAATTTGGACTTAAATTTTGTTTCTTGAAAACAATTTCATGTGAGTACATTGCACAATTTTCATTTTTTTTCAAAATCCTCTATACAGGCCATTATTTCACTTCTAACTAACAGAATAAAGGGCAATTTTTTTTCGATTCAATATTTTACGGAATCGATTGGTTTCTTAGCATTTCTTACCCTGGAAGAAAATACTTATTGCGAGCATTGAACGTGCAAAGTAATTGGCAGCGATTGGATTTAATCAATGTCGGCTTGTCTTTGTAAATATATGCCCTTTTTTATGCCAATTTTTTTTTTAGCTTGCAGGTATGGCAGGAGTGGTGTCCGTACAACCTGACCAAAAGAGATCCATCCGTACAACCTATAGTCCCACATTTTTGGGGCTTAATAACCCCCCTTCCAGAAAACCTCCGGGGCTTTACACAAATAGCAGTGGAAAGGGAATGATTCTCGGAATTCTAGATACTGGTGCGAAAAAAATACAAACACAATAACCTCATTTTTGTGGGTTTTTGGTTTTTGCCTTCTTTTGTTGTAACGTTCTTTTGTTTTCAAGTAAAGAATGAAATAAAGGCAAACAAATGAAAAACTTTTGGTTGAGGGTTGTTTTTGTTGTATTTGCATTGTAATGTTGATGAGAACAAGAACAAAGATGTTATCTTTGTTACTTCTCGTTAATTTTTTTTTTTTTTGTATTTTGTTTTGGTTAAAGGGATATGGCCTGAGAATTTGAGCTTTAAGGATACTGGATATCCCAAGCCACCAACGAAATTTAAAGGAATCTGCCAAACAGGAGAAAAGTGGACAGCAAAAAATTGTAACAGGTTAGTTATGGAAAAATTGTCTCTGCCCTTTTTTTTTTGTGTTTTTTTGAACAGGAATGGGCATTAAATGATGTTCTAGTGATGGCTGAGTTTTTCTTAATGTGTGTTTTTTAAATTCATTTTTTTGTGTTTTTTCTTCCTTTGACATCTATGTTCTTCTCTTATGCGTAAGTCACACATTTGCTTTCTGTTCATGATGGTCCAGTTCTTATTTTTTATCATGTGAAAAACAAAATTAGGGAATTTTTGTTAGAGTTGTAACTTTTTCATTTTAGAACAACAGCATGCGTTCATAAAGCTCCAATATGGTTTGTAATTTGTACACTATGACTAATAGACGAGTAACATCTTGAAATCGGTTTGTTACCAAGATTTGAACACCAAGCCATGAGTTCACATTTGGTTTCTTCCTTAATTTCAACTCTTTTGCCTCGTAGTCATCCTGCTTAAGAATAGCCCAATAGATCACCCTAGCCTAGTAGTTTCACTGGATCATTGAATGTGAACAATCCTCTTTTGTTTTGCTCATTTTTCCGCAGAAAACTTATCGGTGCAAGATACTTTTTAGAGGGTTTTGAGGAAGCAGAAGGAAGAATTGGGAGTGAGGACTACCGGTCCGCAAGAGATGCGATGGGTCATGGGACCCATACTGCCTCCACCGCTGCCGGCTCCAAAGTCTACAATGCGAGTATTGGTTCCGTCAACATGGGAACCGCCCAGGGCATCGCATACGGGGCACATATATCCGTCTATAAGGTTTGAATCTTAAAATTTGGCTGTCCAGTCTTGACGAAGCTTTTATAATGATTGTCAATTTTAAAATGTCAATATGGGAACTTTCCAAGCGAACGCATACGGGGCATATATATTCGTCTACGTCACATATAATCTTTGCAAATTTGCTTCTTAGGTCTTTAGAAAGTTCTTGAATATGGCTATTTTGGCAGTGTGAATATCGGAATCGCCAAAGGAATTGCATGTGGGGCACACAAGTTCATCTATAGGATTTGAATGTAAAATTGATTGGATTGAACTCACATAGAGATACGCACAAGCGGAAGCAACAAATAACTCTCATGAGGAAGCTTATAGGTCGCAATAATGCACTCACGTAAACATCACCATAAAAGGGTTCTCGGCAAAATCCACATATATTAAGCCGAAGGTTTCCTCTCTCTCACTCTTACAAAATTGTTCTTCTCTCAACCTAACTTAAAGCTTACACAACAACTGCTAGGTCTAACTACCCCGAGACCAACCTAACTTAAGTCCACAGACACAGCAGACAAACACTCACCGAAACACGCTAATGGACAAACACTTTCACAAGCCAAGACACAAATCACCGAAGCTAAACGTGCGCAAGGCCGTATGTACCGTACGAACGCGAAAGTCAACACGCACGAAACAAAACATACTGAACCGAACCAAAACACGCACGAAACAAAACATACTGAACCGAACCAAAACACGCACGAAACAAAACATACTGAACCGAACCAAAACACGCACGAAACAAAACATACTAAACCACCAAAACACGCACGCGAACACACAAAAGATTTGACGATTCGCACACAATGTAAATCCTTAAAAAAAAAAATTGTCGCACTGTCTTGAGAAAACTTTTATGTATTGTTGAATTTGAAAATGTGATTACGGGAGCTCCCAAGGGATCGCATATGAGGCACATACATCCGTTACTGTTGTCACAATCCTTGCTGCCCTTCATTTGGAGCTCTCTCTAAAGGATTACCCTCATACTTTGTCACGTTTTGTAACCTCTACATAACGCTCTCATGAAACGAGAAATGTACCTCAAAATCGTGTAAGTGTAATATATGTAGAGAGAGAGAATTGCATTTTTTTTTCTTTTATTCTTGCTCTGATGGGTTGTTGTTGTTATTTGTGTAGGTGTGTTATATGTCATTGGATGGAGGGTCTTGTATGGATTCAGATATATTGAAGGGAATTGATCAAGCGATCAAGGATAACGTTGATGTTATTTCCATGTCGCTCGGTGAAGACGTCCCGAGTGACCCCATGAATTCAGCTATTGAATATGGAACACTAATGGCTGTGATGGCTGGAATTCCCACTGCTCTAGCAGCCGGAAACGACGCCTTTTTAAATACGGTCGAAAACATCGGTCCGTGGCATTTGACAGTTGCAGCTAGTACGCTTCCTCGAAAAAGAATTAATGGCTTTACTGAAGAGGATCAAGCTACAAAAAAAGGTTACTTGGGAGACTCTTCATATTTCCTTGTGAGTTTTTTATTTTTTGCCTCACTCCTGTTCTAAATTCCCTTTTGATTTTTGTAAATCTCTAAGGGAGGCTTTTCATTTGTGAAAGATGTTGCATGTGTTATTGTTCCAACATATTAATATTTTATACTAAATTTTGTGATAAAATTAAAAGCAACAAGTGAAGATTCTAGGTTTAATTTGTATAATTCGTAGCTCAAAGTGAAACCTCCCTCGGTTTTTTCGACATTGACCTAGACATTTCTGTTGCATAGATATTGAATCTCGCAACAGATATTGAATCTTTGCAACAACACTGTGACGGTGATAACGCTATTGAAATTTAACTCAAGTTATATGAGTTATTGTACAAATTTTTGAGTAATCATCTCTACAATCTCTACAAAAGTGTGTATTAAAGCTTGTTAGCCTATCGTATTGCTATAGAGATTTGTGTGACGATATTATTGCATAATATTTTTAGTTTCGGACATAAATGGGTACGCCTAAAGCTTGGCACAACTTGGTCTCAAGTAAAATGTGACACGTGTTGATGCAATGAAAGAAAGGAAAATAAATGTTGTATGGATTCATAGTACATCGTTTTGAGGTGACCTTTTGTTTTCTTCCCATGAACTGTTGTGCTCTTGTTATGGATGCTATTTTGCCAACATTGATATTGTTAGTGCATTCACACTGAACATTGGTTTTTAAAATAGATAAAATTGGCATCATACGTTTGATATGGATGTTACGAAGAGGCCTCGTTACATTTTCAATCATTGTTATTCAAATAGTTCCTATATCCGTAAGTTTCGGAGCTGATCAATGAACATGATGAATATGGTGTACGAATTTTTAAAAACGGGCTTTTCGTAAAAGTATGCCTATAGTGGTTGCCATCTTTGCATCATCCAAAGGCATTTTTTTTCTCCTCTTAGCAAAAAGAACACCTTCAATCACAGTGCAAAGGTTCAACATAGTCATTCACGATATATTGATTAGGGAAATAATATTTGAAGAGAGCTCAAATTGACGAGAGGTTAATTGAAGAGAGTCTAGTTGAAGAGAGATTTTTGAATGGTGGTTAATCGACCATGCACAGGGTTATGCGGCAACCAATGGGACAGTGCCACCTGGCGCTAATTCGCCAAAACTACCTCTTATACATGCGAAGAAAGCGGCAAGGAAAGGAGTTGATGCGTACATTGCTGGGTAACTTTTCGTTCTCTCCCTCTCCCTCCCTCCCCCCCCCCCACCCCCCCCCCCCCCCCCCTCCCCCCCCCCCCTCCCCCCCCCCCCCCCCCCCCCCCCCCCCCCCCCCCCCCCCCCCCCCCCCCCCCCCCCCCCCCCCCCCCCCCC
>JBBHKE010003490.1:54685-71350 GCA_037447655.1 Zygnema cylindricum
GGTACATTTTAAGGCCTTCTTTGCCTCATATACTTCGTTTATGTAGACCCCTATCTTTTTGTCTCCAGCCTGATATTCTAGCGCCAGGAGCAGATGTATTTGCTTCATATACTCCGTTTCTTCCGGAATTTTACATGGGTAGTAAAATACCTAAAAGTCAGTTCCAGTTTTTGAGTGGAACCTCTATGGCCACTCCCCACGTGGCAGGGGCTCTGCTGTTACTCAAATCTCTGAGGCCCAAATGGAGTCCCGGCGCGCTCCAATCAGCTCTCAGCACCACAGGTATGTTGTTTTTTCGTCGTTATATCGTCTCTGTTTTTATCTTTTTGTGTCGGAAGGGAACATTTTACGCTGTGTATTGTTAGTAGTTGTAATGTTTTTCTTGCCCGTTAAAACGTTTTTTCTCCGTGCACTATTCATTGTGCAACTTTTCTAAGTTTTTTTTATCTTTCCTCATTCAAGTTTTTATTCAAGCTCTTTTAAGTTTCATATTGTGCTACCTGACATTACGTCACGTCACGTCAAATCATGTCACATCACATCATGGTTCTACTCGTCTCATTTTGTTGCTTCACAAGATGTTGGTTGGACATATATGTGTCTACATGAAAGAAAACACAAATAAATGGAACAAAACCAAAGCTAAGACAATCAATTTGTTTCCATTTTTGTTTGAGTTGCAGCAAAACCTTTGTCAGAAGGTAATTATAATGACTTTGGAAGTGGAATGATTCAACCAAATTATGCAATTAACCCGGGCCTCATTTACGATTCCGGTGTTGATGACTATGCCCTTTATCTTTGTTCCTACTACAAAACCGCCAAAGTAAAAAGCTTGGTGGGAAAAGATTGTCCGAAAAGTGTTAAAGTTTATGATTACAATTCACCCTCCCTTATGATAAAAGTTAAAAAAGGAAAGATGTTGAACGCGACTCGCGAGGTTACAAATGTGGGTCCCGAAAAAAGCACATATAAACTTCATATTAAACAACCAATAGGGGCACACGTGACTATTACTCCGTCAATACTAGCATTTAATTCGAGAATTCGACGAATCCAATTCCGAATCTCGGTTTTGGGAAAGTCTCCTACAACTGATGAAAGTCGAGGTAAGTTTAGAGGAGGAAAAGATGTGAAATTCTGTTGATATACTTTTGGTTTTCTCTTTTTGGTGAGAAAATTGTGATAAAATTCCGAGCACATTATACTCTATGAATAAGTTCATTTATACTGTAATTCATTGTCCGAAATCATTATGTTAGGTTTTACAATTCAATTTTTTTTTTCTAAAGGGAACTTTTCAGCTGAGAATAACTTGTTGATAGTTTGTCACACCAATCGGGAAAAAAGATAATGAGATTACTTGTCCTTGGTCAAGATTTGTTAACCAAAATGTCTAGGTTTCAAAACATTTGACTGTTTATACTTTAAATTTGACCGTTTTTATTCAAATTTGACCGGTTATACTTCAAATTTGATTGTTTTACTTCAAATATGACCAGTTTTACTTTAGATTTGAAATTGACCGGTTTTACTCTAACTTTGTACGGTTCTTATATTTTCTAACATGTTTTAATTTGTTGGGTTACAGGATTCTTGGAAATGGGCTATTGGAGATGGACTTCCACTGGAAACAAATATAAAGTCCAAAGTCCCATCCTCGTAGAAGTTACATAATATCGTCTCGAAAACCACTATTGATATCTTTTGATTCAAAATTATTTTGTAATTTATAATTTTTGATTTTTATTTTTTATTTATAAATGGCATGTACTTCCAAAAAATGAGAATTGTGATTCCTTCCGCTGGTCGCTACTGTGGCTTTCATCTCTCTCTATCTCTTTTTTAATTTTCTTTCCTTGTTTATATTTTTCTTTACTTCTTTGGAGGATATTAACGATAACCCTCCTGTTAGGAGATTCATGGAATTTCCATTTGTAATCCCTCCTCTCCCTCTCCCTCTTCCTCTCCCCCTCCCTCTCCCTCTTCACTGAATTCCCATCCAAATTCCCATCCAAAATCCCTCTCCCTCCCCTCTCCTCCTCTCCCTCTTCCCTACTATCCCACTTATTGGATTCAAATATGTAATTGGCCGTTGCGCGAATGAACTTTCGACCGTTTCGTCTGGTCTTTGTTTTAGGGAATTGATCATCACAGTTCAAAATAACAAAAACTGAATAAATGAATAAATAACAAAAATAAAAAAAAGTTCAAAAATTACAATGTAGTATTTAATGAGGTCAAAAATTATGTATGTAAAAAACGAAATTATCCAAGCTTGTCCAAAAGAGTAAATAGTCCCCTAGAAAGCAATCTTTAAACCCATGTAAATCTTTATGACTATTAAAAAAGAAAAATCTAGCCATGTCCAAAATTAATTCTTAAGTTATCCCTTACTAGAAAAAAAATCCCACATTTTTCGAAAAAAATTGTTGGGAATTGTACCCCTTTACCCAACTTATTCCACTGCCACCACGACTGGGCTGTAAACCGAATACTGTTTGTCGGTGGAGACCCAAGTCCAGCTTCCTAAAGTGGACCCTGCCATCAAAAAAGAAGAGAGAAGAAAAAAAGTAAGAAAAAAAATAAGGAGCCAATGAATTAGCGACAGGCGACAAGTTTTGATGTTGAAATAATCTCTCATTTTTTATTGTTTTTCACTTTCACATTTTTCCCCTTGAATGATAAAGTGGAGGAAAATAACAAATTTAAAAAAAAAAACTAATTGGTTAGAAGAGATGACGATTTCCTGATGTTTTTAACAAATTTGGGTGCATAAAACAAAGAAAACGTTTCAAAGAAAAACGTTATATTCATAACTAGCATACATATCTTTCGTCAAAAGAACCCCCATAAAAATCGGATAAGTAGACATCAAATAAATGAATGGCTTGGAAAACCAACAAATTACAACCTCCACCTTCCACATTACCAAGATTATCTAGTGTTAATCATTGTTTTTTTTACCTCGTTTTCATTACTTTCACCACCTTCGTTGCTTTCTATCTTTTCCAATACTCATTCCCTTATTTATTTACTCACTCACCTCGTGACCCGTAACCATAATTACCGTAACCGTAATAATCATGACTACTGGGAGCTGTACTCGAACTCCCCACAATCGATATTTTAAAAGTCAATATCTGATTGGTTGCATTAAACGTTAACGTGCTCGGCGTAATTTTCACTTTCGCTTTACTTGGTTGCTTGATTGAAACTTTATAAGTTATATTTTTTGGGCCGACGTTTCGTACGCGACGCGTGGCCGTGAATCCTGAACCCACGGGAACAGTCATCATTAGCGACGGCAAGTTGTATTGAAATTCGTCCGTACCGGCCGTCGGGCAAGTTTCGCCGATTAGTTGTTGTACGATTTCCGGACTATAATAAGTACAAAGGAAAAGAGTATAATCGGCGGCGTCCGTAGGGTAGACGAGGCCCGGATTATCCGCAAAATTAGGTCTAATCATCCCGCTTCCAAAATCATTTGTCGTGCCCGTCGACAAAGGCTTGGCTGGAAAAAAACGTAAAAAAAAGAACAAAAGAGCAAAATGAAGATCAGCTGTGGAACCTTACTTGACAAAGAAATGGAAACAATAAGAAGGAAAAGGTAAAAGTAAAAGAAAAAAGGAAGAAGAAAGCAAAGGGAAAAGGGAAGAAAAGGGAATAAAGAAAATAATAGGGAAAAGAAAGAAAGACATGAGCAAATAAGGGAATAAACAGAAATATAGGAAATAAAAAGAAAAGACCCAATTGGAGAGGTAGGAAGTCAAGTGAAGTGCAAGTTTTCCATATTTGTTAAGGGTTACATGACAATAAAATGCACATTTGTTCTCCGTCTCAACCTGAAACCTAACCCCAAACCCTTTGACTAAACCCAAATCACTGACTTTTGGATTGTTTTGTGACTTTTGTCTTACACTTGTCGTTAGGACTCCACCCTACACTTAAACCTGTAACCCAAACCCTAAATGCACCCTAAACCCTAACACTGGTTTGTTTGTGCATTTTGTCCAATACCTAGACATCGCTAATCGTTATTAGTGTTGATTTTTTTTTTGCCACTTAAAACATATTTTTTTTGTGCACACTTGTCAAATTGTCGATCCGATGGTTGCTATTAGAAGGCAAGATACTCACCTTCCTTTTAATTGGCGGCCTTTAAATGACAATCGACAAGTGTGCATGGAGAAAAGATGTTTTAAGTGGCGAAAAAAACTTTAACACTAATAACGATTAGCGGTGTACTATTCATTGCGGAAGGTAGGCTCCCTCGGAGCCTTAACTCTTTGACACCCTCAACCCAAACCCTGAACCCTAAAACAAAATGAGACCTAAACCATGACATTGGTTTATTTTGTGACTTTTGTCGCATACCTGTCGTACTGAGCGCGGAAGTTAGGGCTCCTAGAGTCCATCTGGGCCTCAAAGCTTTGAGAATAGTTAGAGCGCCTGTCACGTGTGGAGTGGCCATGGAGGTTCCCCTTAAAAATTTGAATTGATTCATTTGCATAAACGAAGTACCCGATGTATCATCGAAAAAATAAGGGGTAAAAGCGGCAAATATGTTCACGCCTGGTGCAATAACATTAGGCTGCAAAACAAAATAACAAAATAACAAAAATTAAAACAAACAAGAAAATGGAAAGAATGAGAAAAATGGGAATGAGAAATGAAATGAAAAAAAAAGCCAAATGGATGAGATGTTCTCCATGGCGTTTGGTGAGTACTTGGAGTAAAATCATACTAGAAAAACAACATCCGTTAGTCCTTAATTGAATCGAACTCATGCATTCACTTACCTTCATGATATTGCTGTAAGGATTTGGCCCCCTTGATGAAAAATCGGCCGTAAAAGTCGGTTTTTCTCCAACATTCACCAATAAGGGAGATATCGCAGCCGTCGGTTTCCTGAAACCGTAAACATGCGGCAAAATGGCACCAAAAAAATAAATTCAAATTCTAATTAGAGCATTTGAAGAGCAGTGACTGTCAACTTACATATTGCTCAATCTGTCAATACGAGCGGCTGGTACTGTTCGACAAATGTGAAAATTTAGGTCACTAAATCGACACGAGACGTTGAAAATACATGACTTCAAGGATTTCACTCATTTTGCATTTACTACACATTTCAGAAGTACAATCAAAGTAAGCTAATATTAAGGAAGTGAATAAGACAAGGAGCCACATTTAAGACGTTTTATAAAGTTTTCCGGCGAAACAACATTTTTTTTTCAAATTGTTCGCTATCGGGAGAAAAAATCCCACAAACTTGATACAAAAAAAGTTGTGATCTGGTACAAAAATGAAGTTTCAAAAATGCAAAATTAGACTTGCCTTGTTTTATTGAGATACGCGAGGATCTTCAAGCCGTTATCGTAGCCGATGTGGATGGCTGGTAAAACATGGAATTTTTGGTTTACGTTGTTTGTAAGCAAATTCCTTACGATCATTCCTTTTGCCCCAACCATAAGTAAATTGTAGCCTTGTGCAATAGGGTCAACATCACTACTTGAGTCACAAAGGATGATTTTCCCTTTGACGATTGCCGCATTCAAACTCCCGTTTCGACATTCTCTGCGAAAAAAGAACCTCCACAGTGAGATTTAAAATCTCAGCTCATAAATAGTGTGGATCAAGGGGGAGAGAGAAACGGGGCAGTGGGGAGAGGGGACAGCGAGGGAGATAGGAGAGAATGGGAAATTTACGGAGGTATCAGGGGTGAGAGACGATAGGAGTGGGAGAGTAGGAAAGGGAGAGAAATAGATCACTGAAGAGAGAGTCGAATTGGTAGGAGAAGGGAAGGAGGATGAGGGAGGGAGAGAGAGCGAGAGCGAGAGAGAAGATTGACAGCAAGGGAGGAGAGAGAAGGGGAAAGAAAGAGCGGCAGGAGAGAGGGAAAGGTAACAATGGAGGGAGAGGATCAGAGGGGCAGAATAGACAGGAGGGAGAGAGGGAGAGAGAGAGAGAGAGAGGCGAGGGATGGTGGAGTCGAGATTTTCGAATACTGGAACGTGCATTGAGTTTTCAACTATTCCTGGACATGGAAAAAATAACTAGCGTTGAGCATTAAGAAAATACCTAAAAATTCTAAAATAAGAGACAAGAAACAGTGACATAATATTCTTTATGCCACCCTATTCTTCCATTATCGATATAATTTTAACCAAGCTCCGTTTATTTCATTCCACGTGGGATCTTCTTACCGAGCAAAGTTGAGATTAGCTCCAGGTAAAGCTGCGTTTTTGGCATATATGAGAGGCAGTTTCGGGTTACTTTTGCCACGTGGCAACGTCCCATCGGTGGCCGCATAGCCCTGCAATGAAACAAATAGCATTTTTTTTTTTAAGTATTTTAACGGCAACTCAAAAAACTACAGGAGGTGAGGAAGTGGAAGTCAGAAGACGGCAAAAAACAACAAGGGAAAAATACACAAAGAAGAGAAAAAGAAGCTAGTGTTTTTCATGAAGAAAAATCCTACAATAAAAATGTGAGAGCGTCACTTTTGGGGGATGCGAAATCTAATGAAGAGTCCAACCGGACCAAACAAAAAGAGCGATAACTGGACTCTAAGTGACAATGAAAAAAAAAAAAAAAAAAAAGATACTACAACCGTTAATCGTAATTAGCGTTAAACGAATTGAAACGTTATTTTGATTTAAAATTAACAAACGAGGAAAGATTGAACTTTAACATACTTGAATGGTGGGAAAAAAAATAGATGTACTTGCGAAAAAAAAAAGAATTTCATGTTGTAGCTGGCGTTGCTAGATCTATTCTAGCTATTTCGGCTTCTAGTTCCATGTATGAATGCAATTTTTTCGGATGCCGGGAACACAATAACAATCAATAGGAGCTCACTAGCGGCTTCAATTATTAGTGATCTTTTGCTTGTTAGATCCAACCGAAATCTTTTAAATGCATATTTTTTTGTTTTGTTTTGTTTTCTAATTATTGTTTTTTTTGTTAGTATTAGTTATATATATTTGTTTCTTTGATTTTTTTTTGTATTTCACAAATTTTCTATTGTTTATCTTTTTTTTTCTTAAACCGAAATGCTTATTTTACCAAATTACCAAAGCGTTTTATTTATACAACATTTAGATTTATAGATTTCGTGTAATTTTTAAGCTTGAGGTTGAGATTTTGTATAATAGAGTCGAAAATAGGACAAGGTTGTGATTTGATTATTTCAATATTTGATACTACAAATCATTTTTTGGATTTTATGCTTATTAATTAAAGACGTGGACTATAACCAACTACGTCTACCACGTCTCCTTGCGGTAAATAGTATTATAAATCATAATTTTCCATTAACACTACACTGCAAATCGTAAAAAGCGATATTAACGCTAATTCCGTCACCACGAATTTTGACACAAAAACCTTAAAAAGAGTAAATAACTCTAAAATTTTCTTTACATTATTTAAGATATTTTTTGAATCAACGTTAACAACTATACACCGCGAATCGTCATTAGTGTCAATAACTCTAATTTGGGTTCTTAAACTTTTGATTTTTTTCCTCAAATAGGATATATGATTTTAATTTTCCCTTGGCGTTAATTAAGGTAACGTACAAAATAGCGTAAAAAACGAAAATAAAATAAGATCTAAATAGTGTGGTGAACGGTCGATGTCACACCGTACATAATTATACCTTTTCAAGCATAGATGTCCAATTCATACGGATTTGGACTTTTTTACAATAACTACGTAGTATTCGTTTGTTTCGTAGCTTTCGTAAATTTCGTATGTCACACACTGTACGGAAATTGTACGGACATTAAAAAAAAAGTTTGCGTCATTTGCGCGCGTATTATTTATTTGTCCTCCACTCCGTCTTCAGAAGGAAGCCGTCGTTGGAGACGCCGTAAATTTTGCCGCTCACCTCTTGCTCGGTTTTGCTTCATTTGCGCGAGCGTATTTTTATTTGAGCGGCGAGCGGCGGAGTTTATGGCGTCTCGCACGCGTATTTTATCTGAACGGCGAGCCGCGGAATTTATGGTGTCTCCAATGGCGGCTTCCTTAAGCCGTTTTGCTTCATTTGCGCGCGCTTATTTTTATATGTCCTCCACTCCGTCTTCAAAAGGAAGTCGCCGTTGGAAACACCGTAAATTCCGGCGCTCGCCGCTAGTTCGTTGCATTTATCAGTTTTTTTACGGTATAAAATATTTAAAATTTTATTAGTACTTGTTAAAAAAAGTACGAATTTTACCGACGAATTTTAAAAGTTTGAAATTGTTTTATGCACACGGAACGTAGTATTCGTTAGTTTACTCTGTGCGTTTTATGCGCATAGGACATCTATGTTTTCAAGTGAAAATTTTACAAAAAAATGAATTAAATCAGACGCGAACGTTTAGGAACGTGCGCTAAAAAAAACGGGATTAGTTTGACACGTAAGTTAGTCTGACTTGTACGGATATTTAAATTTCACGACGGCGTACAATTTCTAATAATTTGTGCGGATACATATATTAACGTATTTGTAGGGATACATATATTAATGTATATAATCGTACGACAAATATTCCATTTTTGCTGTTCCCAAATTAGCATTAATGCCGAATTTAGAATACACTTTTATTTAAAAAAAAAACAAATTCTTAATTAGCATCAATTACGGTAAATTTTCTTCAACACTATTTAAACTTTGACACTAATAACAATTCGCGGTGTAGTTGCCCGAACATCAATTACTTCTGTCCGTACAGATATATTACTTAGGGTACGTCCCCATGTATTAAAGTACATACTTTTCTCTGTCTTTTTGCCCTAAAATTCAGGGAACTTTGAAAAAAACTATAGCCGTACAAGAAAATCATTTTTACCAAAGTAAAGTGAACGTCAATTCATACTTTGGATGTACGATGTGTTTGTCGTTATGTGAACGCATTTTGGCGTTTTCCCCTTTTCGACCCCCGGGCAAGAGAATCCAGCCCAAAAAAACACTTCATCCAAAATCACCTCGAGGGGGTGATTTTAGTTCAAGTACCGCCCAAACAGCGAATGAAATACAAACCACGCACGCGCCACACGATTTGTAAAATTTTTGGACGAGGGAGAGTCCTCGCTATTTTTCTTCGTACCCGTCACGCGCTATGTACGGAAAAAAATTTGCAGGGGTCTCGGACTTCCACTTGCATTCATGGGTCCTTTGCATAATTCTTCGTCGTCGTCGCCTCTCCTCTCTCCCTCTCACACTATCGCTTGTATCTCACACTTTTTAAAATGAGACACAACAATATTGGTATAAAATGAAAGATCTTTAAAAAATATATTTTTTGAAATTTTTTAGGTTTTTATTTAATGGCAAATCGAGTGAGAAAAGTAGAAAAAGCGAAATCGGGAAACCATGGCAGAAAGTTCTTGAATCCGTGACCTCGACGTTGTCACAAGTGAGCGTGACGTCACAATGTCACCAAACCCAAAACATTTACAACTTCACAAAAATCTAGACGTCTACAACTGTCGCTGTTTTTGTTGGCGTCACTAATCGTCAGAAGTTTCGTAGTCGCCTTAAATCGTCACAAGTTGTACCTACGTCTAAAACCATCACATGTCAAAGTTCCGATTTCATTTTCGCACATTGGGACGCTCTTCAAAGTCGTACGGCGAATCTTCACTATAGTCCAAACTACTTTATCAAAGTACTGATTACATAAGGACGTACCCTTAGTGTCTCCGTGCATTAAAGTATCGACTTTTCTCTTTCAATTTGCCCCAAAATCCAAGGAACTTTGAGAAAAACTTTAGTCGTACGAGAAAATCATTTTTACCAAAGTGTAGTGAACGTCGATTCGATACTTCGAATGTACGGCATGTTTGTCGTCATATGAACGTATTTTGGCCTTTTCCTCTTTTCGAACCCCGGGCAAGAGAATCCAACCCATCAAAAAACTTCATCAAAAATTACTTTGAGAGGGTGTTTTTAGTTGAAGTATCGCCCAAACAGCAAATGAAAAACGAGCCACGCACGCGCCACACGAGTGGGAGAATTTAAGGACGAGGGAGAGTACTTGCTATTTTTCTCCCTGCCGTCACGCACATGTAAAGAAAATACGAGCATGTACGAAAAATATTCAGGAGGGATCTCGGACCTCCACTTTCATTCATGGGTCCTTCGCAGAATTTTGCCCCATCCTCTCCCCTCACCCTCTCACACCATCACTTTTATCTCACGCTTACAGAATGAGGCACGAAAATGCTGGTATGAAATGAAAGATATTTGAAAAATAATTCTTTTGACTACCTTTGTGCATATTTTTATAGCAAGTCGAGTGAGAAAATTTGAAAAATTGAAATCAAGTTCTTGTCTCTGTGACGTCGACGTTGTCACAAGTGAGCATGGCGTCAAAATGTAAAAAAACCCTAAACATCTGCCATGTCACAAATTTACAAAAATCTAAATGTCTACAACTGTCGTTGTTTTTGTTAGCGTCACCAATTTCGTAGTCGTCTTCAACCGTCACAAAGTTGTACCCAGGTCTACAACCGTCACATGTCAAAGTTCCGATTTCATTTTCGCATATCAAGACACTCTTCAAAGTAGTACGGGGAATCTTCACTACAGTCCAAAATACTTTATCAAAGTATCGATTACATGGGGACACCCCCTAAGGGTATATGCCCATGTAACCATTACTTTTAATAATTTCTATGGATTTTAGTAAAGATTCTCCGTGCTACATTTTAGAGCGTTCCAATGTTTGAAAATGAAATCATACCTTTAAAATGTGAAGGTTGTACATGTCGATACAACTTGTGACGATTGAATATGACTATGAAACTTACGACGTTTGGTGACGTCTACAACAACGGCGACGATTGTAGACATCTAGTTTTTTGTGACATGGTAGATTCCTAAGGTTACGTGCATAGATGTCCCGTGCGCATATTAAGCATGGAGTAAACTACACCGTGAATCGTTATTAGCGATAATAACGCAAATTTGGCACCCCCAAATTTTGACCCTTGAACCTGCAATATAATTAATTACACATAGTTTTTTGCGTTTATTAGGGTACTAGTTAATTAGCGTTAGTAACTATAATTTATGGTCATCTTGAATAGTATGGTGTACGAAACATGTTAATCCGTACTAAAACTACTTAGTATTCCATACAGCCGTACAAGTGTCCGAAAAAGGCGTCAAACACTTGAAATTGAGTACGTTGCTATATAAAAGCACACTCAAATATGATTCCCAATGATAAAGGCGAGGAAAAATCACGCGAACATGTTCTCACATGTTAAGTCGTCAAATATGCAAACACAAGTTATACCGGCTACTACTGTTGTATATTGACAAGGTTTTGTCGATAATCGATACATTGGCACAATATATCGACATCGATGTTATTGCCAATAAAACACCGATAATATCAGATATTAATCGCGATAACACCGGTAGCAATAAGTATCGTCGATAATTGTACACTTCGTAGAATTCGTAGCATACAGCTGTACGGTTTATTCCGTCGTAAAAAACCGTCGTTATGCTGTTACATAATGTACGGAAAAAAAATTTTGCACGTTGTATGCCACGCTATATAAAGTGACATATATAATACAATATATTAAAAAGTATTAGTATATAGCGTACTATATTTTTTTGCACTTATCGCCGATAAGGAATTTGTTGGTTTCGGAGCGATATATCAGAAACCGTGGGCATTCTATAACCTATAACTATCGTTATCAGTGTTATAGCGATAAATTTCTTGCCGATACAGAACACTACAGGCTACACTTTTACAGTAAAAGGTTTTTAATGAAACGCGAAAAATCCAAATTAGAGTTAACAACTCTAATTATTTTTTCACATTATTTATTTATAACCACTAATCGCGATTCACAGTGTAACCAATGGGCGTGCATTCAATGATTTTGAAATGTTAATCAAATGTGTACTTTACTTTGCCCCCATACATTTTTTCATACATCTACGTACAATGTCCGTATAGGTCCGTATGCTTTAGGATTATTTAAGGGGATTTTAGGGTTTCCAGGGTGAATTTCCGTACATTCTGTATGTTTTAGAACACTTGCCTTACATTTCTCGTACATTTACGCAGTGTCCGTATTTTCTTGTAATTTTTAGGGTTATTTAGTTTAGGGTTTTTATGGTACATTCTAGTACATTATTTTACAGTACAATTATGTTGCATTTTCCATACATCTACGCACAACGCATGAACATATTCGTATTTTTTAGGGTTATTTAAGGGGTTTTTTTAGGGTTTTTAGGGTAGAATCCCGTACGTTCCCAGCCATTGCAACTTCTTGAGATTTTCATACTTTTAGTGTTTTTGCGTACACTTTCATTATAGTTTTCATACATTTCCATATAATTTCGTATATTTTCGTATATTTTCAAATTTTAAAAAAATTTTATAGGGTCACACTTTTTGTTTATGTGAATCTTATTGTAGGTAAAAAAAAATCCTAATTATCTATTTTTGTTTTTGAGATATCGTTTAGCTACCTTTCTAGCCTTATACTTTTAGCTTGTATTATGAAGGTTTAATATTGAATTTATCATTCACGTATAACTAATGATCTTCTTGTTTTCATGTATTTTTTAATGTATATACCATGTGCATTTTTTTTTAATTCCGTTGATAGCCATCCTGACACGTATGCTCATTATCCAACGTGTCGCAGCTCAATTTTTTTTGTAACTGCTGGCGAGTCGCCAGTTACTAAAAAAATTGAAGCGAATGCTTAGTGATGAATATCCAACGGTCATTGAAACATCCCATACCTTTGGAGCATATTGGCAAGACTCCCTATAATGTTATTCGGTGATGAAAACAAAATAATAAGTACGGCATAGTACGGAGAGGTCTTAATTTAAATAAAAAAACCTCACATTTCGTCTGATGAAACTTCACCCTAACTTTATGTTCATTTTCTCGTTTTGAATAACGTAGTGATTACTACATAACAGTTCGCATTAAAACGGAAACAAATTGGCGTAGCATATTAAGTATTTAATTCTATAGGGTTCAACAAGGTTGTAGGTCGTACTGATGAAGTGAGGAAATGGCAAGCATTTTCGGCATTGCCGGTATTTACCTAGGGTGCGTCTCCATGTGCCAAAGTAAGGGTTTTTTTTCTGTCGTTTTCGTGTAAAACTTAGAGCCCTACCGCGTAAGTTTCAACCGTACAAAAAAATAGAAAAAAATAGAAGTACATTTTGCGTCATCATCGAATTTAGGATGTACTACATGTTGTCGTCTTGTGTTCTTCGACCAACGGCCACGCCAACAAATGTCATCTTCAAACTTTTCTTTAAAAAACAGGGAAGATGTGTTTTAAAACAAAGTATTTTGGAAAAACAAATAAGAACACGTATTAGCATGTGTAAAAAAATTACAAAAATTTCAAACGAATTCAATCGACAACGAAAGGTACACTATTCGTTATATTTTGTCTGTTTGCATTCAGGTACGACAATGCAAAGTACACAACTTGTTAAGTTTTGTCCGTTTGCGCCGAATACGGATTTTATTTCGCCAGGGGTCTCAAGATTCTGATGCCATTTTACGTCGAGCGGAGAAGCGACGCAAAGGCAAAGTGCATCTTCGTCAACCGTGAAACGGCATAGGCTGGAAGGCGGTACGTCTACATCGTCACGAAAACTCATACGAGGCCACAAGCATTTACAAAAAACAACGTGTGTCATCACAGATTGTAGACGTTGACAGCCGTCACGCGCATTGTCACCGTATACAATCGTCACACTTTGAAGTAACTAAGTCGTTGTTACCAGTGTTGGATATCGAGGACCATTTGCTGATATTCGATATATATCAAATTTCAGGTACCCGATAATCGATATATCGCTTCGATATATCGAAAAGCTAAATATCGCGATATATCGTATCGTCAATATATCGAGGCTTTTTAAAACAAAAAATTATAACTATTTTTGCTACTGTTGCTATAACTAATGTTGTTGCAGCTGGTAGTAAATATCCGGAAGTATTTCAGTGTCATTATCCTCTTCACCTCTCATGCTACCTCCCATCCCTTGGGAATCCATGGAGAAAACTAAAAGTGTAACCTTTCTATAATACTAGTCGCTGGAAATGGATAAGTCGTAATGCCTACCAATTTGCAGGTTGGTAGATGCCTTCAAAAATGCCTGCAGATTGGTAGGTTTTCATGCCTGAGGGCATGAAAAGAACAGTCTGCAATTTTTTTTTCAGATTATACTTTGACTTAATTTGTGTGACCTTTTCGTATGTGAAATCTCTACGTACTAAATAATTAATAATATGAATTACGGAATTATTACTTTTTTGTCGGTTACATTTTAAGGCGTCTACCTTTAAGTCACGGAACGAAAATCACGTCGTACGTTGCGTATCAAACAATTTCTCTTTATCGCTAAAATAACATATTTTATAAAATATTAAATTTGAAAAATACTATATATCGCGATATATATCGCGATTATTTTTGTTGGTCTCGGTGATATATCGAGAAGTTTGCTCGATCGATATTCGATATATCGAATATTGAAATTATCGCGATATGAAATTGCCCGATACCCAACACTACACCTTTAATCGTCATTAGCGTATAGAAATTATTAGTGTAAAGAAAAAATTAGCGTCATTCATTCTAATTTAGTGCCAGGAGACGTGGCAGATTATGGTCCACGTCCTTAAATAGTGTAATTTATTATATTTAAGGTATCAATGTCAAAATTTTGGGGTGCCGATATAGCGTACATAAGGCTAATAACGATTCACGGTGTAGTTGTTACACATAGGGACACCCGAAATCCGGGTCCGCCGGATCTGCGCTAAAAAACAAAGTTATTTCTCTAAGTTTCAATGACATGGAGACGCACCCTTATTCTTCATCATTTCCACTTGTTTACTTGATTTCACCTGTGAAGATCTGATTAGTCCCGCCCGAAAAATGTTAGCCGGTCATCACGTAAACATATCGGTCTTTAGAAGTCAAAATGAGTCAACAGCTTTTGTCGTCAATTCGCAACAGGTTTGTACAGATTTGTACATATTTGTAATTGCTGCCAAAAAAGTTTGCGCGGAGAAAAGTCGTATCTGCGGATAGTGCTCCCTTTTTCTCTCCCTAAATTTGTCTCTTTCTCTCTTGGCTCTTGTAGTCTTTAGATGGTTCCTTTTTTTTGTTTTTTTTCACATTTTGTACCTTGATGGTTTTTGCCATCGCACGGTTTGCAAAAAGTTCGGAAAATGATCATCGTAGTGACTATTTTGGTTGCGCGCAGTCACCTACGTCAGCTTGTCAAAGATTGTACATTTTAAGTACACATTGGTACATTTGTTGCCGTAAACCTTGGCCGGCCGTGTGAATTATTGATTTTCTTATGACGGTCGGTTACAACGGCGTAAAATTTCTAACCGGTTGTTTCAAAATTTCGCAAGTCAAAGCTGTTCGACGGATTGCCCGTCAAATCTAAAATCAACGGTACACCGTGTATCGCTATTAGTGTTAATTATTTGTTCGCCACTTAAAACATCTTTTCTCCGTACACATTTGTCCGTTTTTTAATTTGAGGCCGCCAATTGGAAGCTGAGAACCTTTCCTTTCAATTGCAACCGTCAGATTAACAATCCGACAAGTGTGTACGGATAAATAATGTTTTAAGTGGCAAAAAAAGCATTAACACTAATAGCGATTCACGGTGTACTGTACTTAACTTGTACCGATGTGTACTTTAAATGTACAATCTTTGACAAGCTGACGTAGGTGACTGCGCGCAGCCAAAATAGCCACTGCGATGATCAATTCCCCAAAGTTTTATTTTCTTACTTTTTTTGGCTCTCCCAATTAATTCTGTTTCGCGATGAACAATAATTGCTGCGACATGCAAAAAGACAAAAAATTCCGCAGAGTAGGATGCCGTAATTAAGACCAAAACGACAAATTAATTATATATTGCGTTACGCATAATAAATTGAAACATGGAAAGGAGGTCCTTCCCCGAGCTGACCGTCATCCTGCTGACCGCGGTCAGCTTTAGCCACTAACCGGTCAAACCGTTGAGAACACGCAAAAAAGTAAAATATTGTAAACAGCTCTCTGACCTAATTTTTACAGTTGAAAATTTTAAATATTATTTAGTGTGGTTCGAAGTCAAGAACGATCGTCGTCCGTTGGACCGTACACCTTTTACGCTTGGAAGGTACGCGTAAATTCTACTTGTTAGAGCTAACCGTACCAGGAGTCAATAGTTGATGCATTTTAACCTCCTTTGCGTGGTTCACACTTGGAAAAATGGGAAAACGATGTCATAAATTTTGGGATCCGTACGCCAAATTTCATAAAATGACAAAAAACGCGGCGGTGACGGTTGGGACGGTCGGTTTCGACCGATTTGGAGCGTAGCGGCGGACAAAAGATGCAGTTCTATGCGTCAAAACTTGCCAGCTGCGAAAACCAGACTGCAACTGCCGTCCGCCATCGGGCATCATGTTCGGAATGCACTTTTTCGTTTTTGAAGAATTTCGAAAACGAAGCGCACGGACGTGAACCGTACAAGAATTCTTTCCCTCGCAAACTTATGAACAAACTAGGGGACCAATCACATAAGAGAACATGTAATGTACAAAAAAAAAAAATCACCCATGGAAAAAAAAAAAAGTGACCTTTCTC
>JBBHKE010003490.1:71360-85936 GCA_037447655.1 Zygnema cylindricum
ATTTAGGGTAATAGGGTATTTAGGGTATTTTGGGTATTTAGGGTATTTTGGGTATTTAGTGGATTTAGGGTATTTAGGGCATTTAGGTTATTTAGGGTATTAAGGGTATTTAGGTTATTTAGGGTATTAAGGGTATTTAGGGCATTTAGGTTATTTAGGGTATTTAGGGTATTTAGGGTATTTAGGGTATTTCGGGTATTTAGGGTATATAGGGTATCAGGGGTATTTATGGGATTTAGGGTATTTATGGTGTATATTGGGTATTTATTGTTGTTTTTGTTATTTAGGGTATTTAGGGTAAATAGGGGATTTAGGGTATTTAGTAGTGTTGGGTATCGAGGACCATTTACCGATATTGGATATATATCGAATTTCAGGTACCCGATAATCGATATATCGCTTCGATATATCGAAAAGCTATATATCGCAATACATCGCCGATTTATCGCATCCTCGATATATCGAGGCTTTTTAAAAAATAAAATAATAGCTATTTTTGCTACTGCTGCTAGTACTAATGCTACTGTAGCTGGTAGTAAATATCCAGAAGCATTTCAGTGTCATTATCCTCTTCACCTCCCATGCTACCTCCCATCCCTTGGGATTCCATGGAGAAAACTAAAAGTGTAACCTTTCTATAATATTAGTTGTTGGGAATGGATAAGCCCTAATGGCTACCAATCTGCAGATTGGTAGATGCCAGATTAGTAGGTATTCCTGCCTGAAAGCATGAAAAGAACAGTCTGCAATTTTTTTTTTCAGATTTTACATTGACTTAATTAGTGTGACCTTTTCGTATGTGAAATCTTTACGTACTAAATAATTAATAATATGAATTACGAAATTATTACTTTTTTGTCGGTTACATTTTTTGGCGTCTACCTTTAAAGTCACGGAACGAAAATCACGTTGTACGTGGCGTATCAAACAAATTGTCTTCATCGCTAAAATAACATATTATATAAAATATAAAAATTTAAAAATTACTACATATCGCGATATATATCGCGATAATTTTTGTTGGTCTTGGTACGATATATAGAGAAGTTTGCTTGATCGATATTCGATATATCGAATATCGAAATCATCGCGATATGAAATCACCCGATACCCAACACTAGTCACAAACGTAAGTTACGATTTCGTTCTTACGCGTAGGGACACAAAACCGGGTCCGGCGGATCCGTGCTAAAATACAAAGTAAGTTCGCTAAGTTACAAGTACATGGGGACATACCATTATTTTGTAGAGGGCAATCCACAAAAGTACAAGAGAACGAAAAGCTGTAAATGATCTAGGATTCGAAGTACATGAGACCTTATTTGACTGAACAATACAAAATTGATAATGTACAAGTGGCGTATAAATAACAAGAAATTTTAGTGCCCACGATAATGAACGAATACAAGCATAAACAGCTAATAAGACCAGGTTTGACTAAGTACGGTCGTCGAAGTGCGCAAAAAACGAAAGAAAGAAAATTTGGCGAGAGAATAAAAAGTAACGATTGTACAATTTTAAAGTGAAACGACAAAAAGTGACTACACGCTAAATGACACGTAAAGAAAATTGTTGCGCGGTAGCCCACATTTTTACCAAATATTAGTAATTGGACAAAAAGCTATGTGTACTCCACAGTGTTACCACATGCTGGATTTTAAACTTAACAGTAATACTGTGCAGTAACGATTCACAGTGTACCAGATTGGTGATTCTTTATTACGGTTGACGTTCACAACTGCAGCAAAATTTTAACCGACCAATTACAATTCTTTAAAGTCAAAGCTGTTCAACAGATTGACCGTCAAATCATGACGCACTACCAAATTTCAAATTTGTATATTGATACGGAGGCAAATTGTACTTTTTAGTATATAGAAATGTATTCCCCATAACAATCTCGAAACGAACTTTATATTTTTAGTCAAACGTTTTACTGGGAGACCACGGTAGACTACAGTACAGTACTCTAGCCAGCAGCGAAAGGGCGTCGCGTGCCAAGTCAGCAGTTCGCATACACGACTTGCCTCGAATCTATGAAAACGTCGTCCACTCATCTGGAACGTTCATTTTATGATTGGAAAGCAAACTCAGTTTCCATGTAAGGTTTCATCCGCAAATCTGAACCGTCCAGATTCCCCCGCAAGCAAATCACAATTACAGTCCATGCATACTATTTTAAGCGCCGAACGGAGAAGTAAAGGGATCATTACTAAAACGTCGTATTTAAAATTATTTTGAAGACGTGGTAACGTGTTACTTTCTGCTAGTGCATCTCCCAAAGGCAGTGTGCCTATGAAAATGGCAGCCATGGCATGTAGAGTTCTCTTCTCTCTTTTCGCCCTTCTGGTGCATCTAAACACTGGTGTGGCTGGAAATCAAAATGATCCGACCCTCATTGAGGGAGACAGTGAGTCTCTCTCTCTCTCTCTCTCTCTCTCTCTCTCTCTCTCTCTCTCTCTCTCTCTTGTTATTACTCTGTCTCTATCTTTTCTCTCACTCGACTCTCTCCCCACTCTCTCACTCGTTAGCTCTCTGCCCTCACTCTTTATGTCTCTCTTTTTAGGGTTTTTCAGGGTTTTTAAGGGTTATTTAGGGTTTCTCTCCCTCTTCTCTCCATCTCTCTCTCCCCTCTCCCCTCTCCCCTCTCCCTCTCTATCTCGCTCCACTACCACTCTCTCCCTCTCCCTTTTCCCTCTTCGTCACATTCCTCCATTTCCCACTCTCACTCCCTCCCCCACCTTGTATTGTTTTTGAAGACTTAGTTTCTTATACATATACTTTAGTGTAACAATAAATACGCTACAAGGTGTACGCAAATTACGGGAGTATTCGGTCGACGAAGGTTCATTTTATTTGGTAAGGACTTAGTTGGAGGGTCGTAAAGCGATCCGGATGTGGAGATACGACGCAATCTTACGACGCAATCTTATATGAAGGGTGTCGCAACATTTAATGCGACGGTACGAAGCTTTGAGAAGTGCACGGCGGGTTGTTTCGTCAAAAAGATCCGATATATAAGATTCCATTTGGTCGACGACAATACCAGTTTCAGTTATGCGGCGTGAAGACGATCGACAAGTTGTCAACGGGTTGTTTACGACAAAGATTACACTGTACGGCTCAGTGAATCAAGACACTTTGTATGCGCACTCGGAATAGTGCAAGTCATTACATGATCCATACATATCTAACCAGACGTTTTTGTACATACAACAAATTAGTGTTGACTTTGAGTAATGTGTGGAATCAACCTGGTTAGCTTTTTAGCATAAGGACAAACACCGTAGGAGGTTCAATTAGACAGGTTCAATTAGACTTAGTGGTAGACATGCGCATTTATCTTTTTTTTGTTGTTTTGTCAAATGTAGGTGGCTCACAATTGTATATATTCACGAGAGCCTTGTAGAACAAATATCAATGCTTGCTTGAAAAGTAGGGACCGAAGATGTAGTACTTCAAAGTTGTCAAGTGTAGGGAATTTAGATAACGGACATGGTCGATATTATATCTTTGTTGCTTTGAGATAATATAAGTGTTTTCGGAGATATCATGTGTCTTGATGTTGTTAAGTGCTTTGTGTGTTTGGTTCGTGTGCCATATATTGTTTTATGTATGTTGACCTCATTTTTGTGTAAGTCGTAAGGTGTAGCTCATGATGTTTCACAAGGGTCAATAAAAGAGAGGATGTCAGTCACATATGATTGCTCATTAGACTATATTACTCATCACTGGGGGATGCAATAGTTTTGGGTGTTTTCCGCGGTCTATTTTAGACCAAAGGACAATACCTTGTACCCCAGAGGTGGCTTTGTTGGCCTTCCGCAACAATCTCGTGAGCTATGGCAAATGGCCCAAATTAGTGTGCAACTCCAAATACATGTATTGCACCAGTGTGGGAGATATCTTTACTTTGTAAGTGGCCTCTCTCTCTCCTCTCTCTCTCTCTCTCTCTCTCTCTCTCTCTCTCTCTCTCTCTCTCTCTTTCTCTCTCTCTCTCTCTCTCCTCCCCTCTCTCTCTCTCTCTCGCTCCCCTCTCTCGCTCTAACTAATGTATAATGAGAAGCATCGAGGTTTTTTATTACACCCGAAGTGAAAGTAACGAAAAACTAAAAAACATTATATAGCTTTAGGATTTAAAAGTCTAGGACTTCATCATTTGTTGTTTTTTTGGTGACAAAGTAAAGACTTGAAATGTGTTTGGAACTCTTAGAGGCAAAAAATTATCAAAATTTTGTTTCCAGCCTTTTACTGGTTTTTGTTTTTCTTTGGATTTGGCGCATGAGATTTTGAAGCTAAAATTTCAATTTTTTTGGTAAAGAAACATTAGCGTGGAAAACTGGTAAATTGCAGGAATTTTCAGAACCTCAAATTTAAGGGTCAGATATCACCATAGTTAGGACATCTTAATTGGAACATAAAAGGGATGTGAGTACTTTCTTATTTTTTTTAAATATTGGATTTTATCATATATGTATGGAAACCATGGAGAAAATGTTTACTTGCATGTACTTTAAGAAGGTTTACCAGTTACATAATTTAAAAGATTTGCTTGTGAAAAGTTTGTGTCGCTCATGTCTTTAAATTTTTGAAATTTAAACAACATCGAGGCTGATACAGTTTTTTTTCTTGCGCTAAAAAGTGTATTGTAAAACTTGGAAAAAAAAAATAAAGGAAAATGTAATCTCTCCATAGTCTCAGATAAACGTGGTGCAAATGGGATGTTGGCAAACTTGGTATATTTTCTGTCTATTACACTCTGAAAAATATACACTTATTATATTTTATATACACTGGTATTTTTGTTATCGTTTATAAGATAATGGTTTGTGTTTGCGGATGGATTCAACAGAGATCTTTCGAAAAATCAATTATATGGAACCATTCCGGCCTCGCTTGAAAACTTAGGCAATCTTTTCAGCATGTAATGACTCGACTTTAACTTTTGGTTTTGCTTTATTCTTCGTTCTTTATTCTTTTTTACCTCGTTGCGTTTTTTTGTTCTTTGTGTTTGGTTTACAGTGGTTTTGAAGATTATCAGCCTAGCAAATTAAAAAGACAGTGAAATGTCGCAATTTCTTCCTATGTTCTCCTTATGTGAACACATGAGAATTTATTTCGTACGTATTGCCAAATGTATTCTTCGTTTCCTACTTTGAAACTTTTCCTTTTTATTCTTTGAAACTTTTCCTTTTCCTTCTATGAAACTTTTCCTTTTCCTTCTTTGAAACTTTTCCTTTTCCTTCTTGAAATTTTTCCTTTTTCTTCTTTGAAACTTTTCCTTTTGTTTGTTTGGGATTTTGCAAAACAGAGATTTGAGTCACAACCAACTAAGTGGGGGCATACCAAAAGCTCTTTCGACAATACCGCTTCTTTCCACTTTGTGAATAACTCAGTTCTTCACGAGAAAAAATGATTTATATAAAAACACTTGACTCACGTTTACGTCCACATTGATTGAATTTCCACTTTTTTTGAGAGCCAATCTCAATATTGTTCAGGAGAATACTTGACTTCGAAAATATATAGTTCAATTTCTATTTGTTGTTGTTTTTGATTTCTGTGTCTACAAACTCAAATGAATCGAAATGCAAAATCTGTGTCTTTTGAAGGCGATTTTTTTTAGTTTGTTTTAAACTTCCGTGGCGAAGTCTTAAACAATGTAATAACTTAACTTTTAGCTTCTGGTTTTGCTTTTTTCTTCTTTACGCTATTATTTGTTATGTTATTCTTTTTACCTTACCTTTATTCTGTTGTGCTTGGTTTACAGAGCTTTTGAAGATATCATCCTAAAAAGCTAAAGCGACATATGCGATTTCTTCGTATATTTTGTTTGCAGGAATACACAGGAAGTCACTTTTAGTAAGTATAGCTAAACTTTTTCTTCGTTTTCTTCTCTGAAATATATTCTTTTTGTTTGTTTGGAATTTTGAGAAACAGAAATTTGAGTTACAACTAACTGAGTGGAGTCATACCAGCAGATTTTTCAACAATGTTAATTCTTGACTATTTGTAAGCATTTCAATTCTTCACGATAATTTATTTTTTTTAAAACACTTTGAGTAAAGTTCGTATCCACATTAATTGAATTGTCCTTTTGTTAAGAGGAAAACTCAACATTGCAAGTAGAATGCATGATTTCCAAAATATATAGTTCAATTTCTATTGGTTATTGTTATTGTTTTCTTTGTCTACAACTTAAAATTCTAGTAAGGTAAAATCTATTTCAAACTAAAAAAGATAATATAATTCACTACTCATTTTAAGGCGAACCTGTTTAGCTGAATTTAAATTTCCGCGTTGAAGCAAATATAGAGTTTTAAGGGTTTTCTCAAGAATTTTAAAAATATCACTAGGCATATTCAATAGAATCAACCTCAAGTGCCCGTTTTTGCTTCTCGATTTCCTTATTGTGAATATACTTTAGCAAGCCCACTAGTATTTTAATCAACAGTTATTCATAAGGAATGGTTGAATGTCAAATTGTCAAAGGAATTGTACAATTATACAAAAAAAAAGCCACTTAAGTGTACACCACAACTGGTAAAATAACTATATTGTAATTTACGTGTTTAGATGTTTAAAATTTCATTTTTTATTTGATTGAATCTCGTTGTTTCGTGTTTATCAGTTATGTCAACAACAACTATTTCACAGGGATTGTTAAAAGCCGAAGTTTTAATTGCACCGATTTGAAGAAAATTGTCTTTTTAAGAAACATCTTCCAAAGGGTTGCCCAGCAAAAGAACAGCGAACCAAAGCGGAATGTGATGCTTTTTGTAAGATTTTGAAAACCCATTGGTTTTGACTTGGTTTTTTGGTTTCCTTTTTTTCTCTCCCTTTCTGAAAAATGTCTTTGCTTACATGTCATGCATTCTTTGGTGGGTTTATACTTTTTTCCTCACAAATATTCGTTGCTCCTGTTTTGTAGACAAGAAACCACCACACCCATGACGTGAAACACGATTTGGACAATAAAAGGATGTCAAGGTTTCAACTACTAATTAATAGTTGCCCGTCAATTCATACCTAGAGGAAAAAAGTATTTGTGTATAAATTAATCGTTATTTTTAGTATTTTCTATGTCTAAAATGAAAGACAAAAAAGAAGCCGAGGCAGTTTGCTTCTAACTCCTCTCTTCAAACTCCTCTCTTCAGCTCCCACACTTGTCGCAGTCAGTGAAAGTTGAAGAGGAAGGTAGAGCCATGGCTACCTATGCTGCTTAAGATATAAAGAGACATGTGGTAGTTTTTGGTAGATTTACCAAAATATACTTGACGAACCCAGGATTTGATCCTGGTACCTGCCGTCAGTCAAGTATGAAATAGACGGTAGCTTTATCCTATAGTCTAGGATCGGTGCTGAGACATATAAGGTTTGACAAAAATATGAACTCAGAAGCGTGAACTAATTCATTTAACTGAAACTATAGACGTCCCGCATGGATACAAGTTTGGAAAGTACAGAGTACGGTATGGTTCCGAAACGGATAACGCGCATTTTGTTTTGACAACGAAACAAATATCACGCAACGATTTATGACCGCTACGATTAAAACCCGGTTTTTATCGGGCGGCCGCGAAGGATGCCGAGATCGGGGAATAAGATTTTGGCGGTTTTCGGTCACCGCCACATTGATTGACGCATGGCATGACCACACTAGATTACGGCATCTCAGGGGATTACAGGTACGAATCCAGATATGACATGTGTCGTCAGGTTGGCCATGTCGTACAATGGTAATATAAAAAGTACACCCGCACCTATATCTTTCTGTACGACACAGAATTTTGATTGGTGCCGTACTTCAGTAGATAGTGTTTAAGAGAGAGATAAGACTTAGGAAAATTTGGAAGATAGGACCCTCTCTCCCAGAGAGCCTCTGTACAAAAGGTTAACTTTGACCCTCCAAAACTTACTACTCAGGAAGCAAATTCAGATATTCTTTTTGTTATCAACTCAGGGGAGTCTTGCCTTCACAAGGGTAGGGGTTGTCAGAGGTTTTGTATGCCAGGTGGCAGCTATTTTTACTGAAACACAAAGGGGTCAGGGTTATCCTAAAGGCTTCGTGTGAGCTGCCTACGCTGAAGACCTATGGAGGTCTCAGAGTTGAAAGTTATGGGCCCACCCTCTAGGGTGCCCATCTTCAATGGAACAAGCTTCATATACTAGGAGAGTATGATGACAGGAACTCTATGTGAGAAAAGGTTTTGGGGAATAGTGAGTGGACAGGTGAGGCATCCATCCAATCTTCGCATCCCTCCAAGGTTTAGCGGAAGCAGATTCACCAAAGATGCAGATCCATCTCCAACAGAGGAGATAAAAGAAAGGAGGTGGTGGACAAAGGAAAGGAGAAAGAGAGGATCATACCAATAGCAACCAGTTCGGCATTCATGTCACCTATTCCGAGGAACGAAGAGAATGATACCGATACTTGGGACTACAACAATATGGGGGCAAAGCACTTCATCCTCCGCCATCTTAATTAAGGGCTTGCATCTCCTCATTTGGCGGTAGAGAGCGAATTCGATTTTTGGGTGGCTCTCATAGAGATGTACCGAAGTGGTACGATTCAGCAACAGCAGTTGGCTGATCAGAAAATTAACGCATATGTATACAAAGGGGGAAAGATCTTGGATTTTGTAATGAGCTCGCAACACTTTTCATGGAGCTAGAGTGTGTTGGACAGGTTGAAACTGAAAAGATGAAGGTTAACTGTTTCCTCATGAAGTTACTAGATGAGTTCGATAACACAGTCAACCGTGTGCAGGACTTGCCAGAATCAAGGTGGATATGGAAGTCAGTGGTAGGGATGATTCTTGTTCGAGAGAACACGATTGAGATCCGAAAGGGTGGAAAGAGTGGGCAAGCCTTAGCAGTTGGGACCAACTCGAGGAACAACGATTCTAGGAAACCAGTTGGAAATTATGGAGGGGGGGGGGCAAAAAAATCAGATAGAGGAGTTTGGACCAAGGGCTCCCAAGGGTTTGTGTCATTTTTGTAAGAAACCAGGGCACTATATGGCGGAGTGCACTAAGCTAACCGAACTTTGGTTAAAGGAGGGGCAGATCGGTTGACCTCTAAGAGGAAAGAAAAAGGCTCTTGTGACTCAAGTACACAAGGAGGAAACTGAGGACGAGGACGATGATCTCTTGCTGGATAAGGAGTTGGAGGCGAAGATGAAGGTCGAAATTCATCGAAAGCAAAAATGTGCTTTCGGAGGATTAAAAGGTGAAGTAGGATGAATAGTGGATTCGGGTGCCTGCATGGACTTGTGTAAGGACAAACACCTATTCACTAATATGAGAAAGATTCCCATTGTAGAGATCGCGTATGGGGATGGGAGGGTAGTCACTACTACTATGGTAGGAATCGGTAGATCTAAAAGTCTTAGTGGAAGGGAAAACATCCATAGTGACATTCTATGATGTGTTGTTTATTCTATAGTTGAACTAAAACCTCATCTTAACGTCTTTGTTGAATGATAAGGGTTTTGAGACCAGCACTAGGAAGAGAACCTTTACTGCTAGCTTTGAGGAGGAAGTTTATTTCCCTGCTGAAAAAGGTAGCCAAGGGATGATTAGGCTGATTTTAAGCAATGAAAAGAAGAAACTTTACTATGTTGGTGTACATGATATTATGTTGTGGCAAAAGAGGCCTGGACTTTTGCATTTAGATAAGTTGAAAGAAATGAAAAAGATGGGAATAGTGGAAGAAATTGAGTTTGGGGAAAGTGAAAACCTGAGTTACTGTAGTGGTTGTGCTCAAGGTAATGCACACAGGTTTCCCTTTCCAAAGGAAGCCACTTATAAAGGAGAAAAAGTTTTAGACTTAGTACACAATGATTTGGGGACCGGCCAAAGTGCCTTCACCCGGGGGTAAGAGGATTATGATGACAATCATTGACGATTGGTCTCGGTATTCTAGAGTGTATTTCCGAAAAAATAAGTAAAAGGCCCCACAGATAAAGCATGGAGCGAGAAACTCCATGAAACCCTTATAAAAAGAGCGAGGAGTGATAATGGGGGAGAGTATACCTCTAATCAGTTTGAGGATTTTTTGAGAGAAGATGGAGTGCAACACCAAAAGACAGTTCCTGAAAATCCTGAGCAGAATGGTGTAGCTAAAAGGTTAAATAGAACACTGAGTGATAGTGCAAGGAGTATACTGTCACATAAGAAAATAGGAAAGAAGGTTTGGGCCGAATCAATAAACTGTGCAAATTATCTCAAAAATAGAGTTCTTACTTCTGCAGTAAAAGGCCAAACACCCTATGAGAGATGGACAGGCCGAAAACCAGATGTTTCACACTTAAAGGTTTTCGGTAGTCAATTGTTCAGTTTAGACACATATCCGTCAAACTGGAAGTTAGATTTAAAAGGAAAACTAGGATATCTACTAGGATATGATGAAGATGTAAATGGATATAGAGTCTATGATCTCAAGAGAGAAGATATAATCCTACAAAAGCATCTAGTGGTTATGGATGAAGGGAAATCTATACATCCCTTTAAGCATACAAAGACACTCTAAATCAAATTGGAGTCAGAAAATTCTGATGACTTTGAGTTTCCTAACATTTCAGAATTTCAAGAAGATGATGATCATGCAGGTACAGATAAGAACAAAAAGGATCAAAATGTGGAACCCCTAGTATCAACTCAAACTGAAGCGGAATACGTAATGGAACCGAAGCGAAATACGTAGTGGAAATGGACCCGAAATCAAGTGATATGAGAGAAGTAGAAACTGTTGGGAAGAATCCAAGGGAGCCATCTATTTCAACAACCGAGTTTGAGGGAGGAAGAAGAAGCAACAAAAAAATGCAAGAGAGACAAGTTAACAATAAGGTAACCACAGTGTCTCTCCTCGATAAACCTCAAACTTATAATGAGGTAATGACTTGTCCTTAGAGAAACCGGTGGAAGACAGCCATTAATGAGGAGATGGCATTATTTATGGCGGCCGATACATGGGAATTGATGTATTGTCCTCCTAATAGGAAGCCAATTGGGTGTAAGTGGGCATTTAATTTGAAACTCAACCCGGATAGCACCATTCAGCGCTATAAGGCTCGGTTAATGGTGAAGCATTTTTCCAGGAAAAAGGAATTCACTACGAGGAGACATTTGCCCTGGTTGTAAGGTTTCCCTCCGTCTAGATACTTCTTAGTTTGGCGACAGCAGAAGACATAGAGGTACATCAGATGGACATCAAGATGGCCTTCCTACATGGAGAGTTAGAAGAGGAGATTTTTATGCGACAGCCCGAAAGATTTGTGGAGCAAGGGGAGGAGAGCAAGGTATGTCGATTGATCAAATCTTTGTATAGGGTGAACAGGCGCCCCGGCAATCGAACAGGAAGCTCGATGAGTTTCTTACAAGTTTGGGATATATTCGGATCAGCTCAGATCACTCGATTTATTTTGTTTGAAGATAAGGAAGGAACTATATTTATTGCAATTTATGTTGATGATTTGCTTGTTTTAAGCAAATCTATGGATAAAATTAAAAAGTTAGAAACTGATCTAAAAGGTAAATTCGAGATGAAAGATATGAGAGAAGCAAGGTATATTTTGGGAATTCAGGTAGGGAGAGACAGAGATACAAAGATAATAAGATTAACTTAGAAGGAAGCCATTGGAAACATGTTAGAGAGATTCGAAATGGACAAAGCTAATAGTTGTACCACTCCAATGGAACTAAAGAAGGGAAATGAGTGTGGAAGACGGAGTTATAATCTTGGATGATGAGCTAGGCCCTGAAGAGAAAAGATTTATGCAGACAATTCCTTATAGGCAAGTAGTGGGCAGCCTAATATATTTTGTGAATTGTACCCGCTCGGATATAGCCGCAGCTGTAGGAGTACTAAGTAGGAGTCTGAATCCTCCCACTAAGAAGGATTGGGAGACAGCTAAGAGAGTCCTTAGATATCTCATAGGGGCTAGCGATCTAGAGTTGCATTTGGGTGGGAATAATACTGACATCACCACTTGGAGTGATGCCAATTGTGGGGAAGCTTCTATGAGGAGATGCACGTCTGGGTATGTATTATATGTGGGTGATGGGGCTTGCTACTGGAGCATCAAGCAGCAAAAGGTCATTGCTCAGTCCACCATGGAGGCTGAGTACATGGCTTCTTGATCTGTTGTAAAAGAATTAATGTCGGTCAAGTCTCTGCTTGGTGAGCTTGGTCATCTTAAGAGTGGTGTTCAAAAGGTGTTTTGTGATAATCAGGCAGCCATTGCCATTTATGCCAATCCTAAACATCACTTTAAAGCCAACACATGGACATTAGACTTAGCCTTGTGGGGAGAAAGTATAAAACAAGATAATTAGTTTAGAGTACAAACTAGATAGTGAAATGGTAGCAGATATGATGACCAAACTTATGCCTTCCCCTAAACTAAATTTGTGCAAGGAGAAGTGTGGTCTTAAATTAAAGAGTAGTTAGAAAATAAGGGGAGTGTAGAAATTAAAGGTTCTTTTCGTATTTTCTAGGATTTGTAAAAGATAAAATGCAGAAAAGAAGCAGAGGCAGTCTACCTCTAACTCCTCCCTTCAACTCCCACACTTGTCGCAGTCATTGAAGGTTGAAGAGGGAGCTAGAGCCATGGCTGCCTGTGTTGTCTAGAGAGATATAGGTAGTTGTTTTAGTAGGTTTACTAAAAAGATACTTGACGGACCCAGGATTTGATCCTGATACCTGTCGTCC
This sequence comes from Zygnema cylindricum, assembly GCA_037447655.1. Taxonomy (NCBI): domain Eukaryota; kingdom Viridiplantae; phylum Streptophyta; class Zygnematophyceae; order Zygnematales; family Zygnemataceae; genus Zygnema; species Zygnema cylindricum. The sequence continues at coordinate 84,075 of JBBHKE010003490.1, forward strand.
GTCAAGTTAGCCGGTAGCGGTTAGCTTTATCGAAAAGTCTATGACCAATGCTAAGGTATATTAGGTTTCACAAATATTTAAATCATTACACGTGAACTAACTCATTTAAGGGAAACTGTATACGTCATGCATAGATAGAGTTTTATAAAGTACGGTGTACGGTACGGTTCCCAAACGGATACCGCGCATTTTGTTTTGACAGCTAAACAAATATCGCTTAAGTATTTATGACGACTACGATTGAAACTCGGTTTTGATCGGACGGCCGCGAACGCTGTCGAGATCGCGGAATGGGATTTTGGTGGTTTGCGGTCACCGCCACATCCATTAACACATGGCACAACCACATTAGATTGCGGCATCTCCGGGGATTACAAAACGAATCCAAATATGACATGTGTCGACTTATTAGCCATGTCGTACAATGGCCGTACAGAAAAGTACACCGACATATGTACCTTTCTGTACGACACAGTATTATGATTGGTGCCGTAGATAGAGTTTTAGAAAGAGATATGACTTCGAAAAATTTGGTAGATAGGACCTTCTCTCCGAGAGAGCTTTTGAACAAAAGGTCAATTTTGACCCTTTATAACTTATTGTTCAGGGGAGCAAATTCAAAGATTCTTTTTGCTATCAACTCAGGGGTGTAAAAATTAATGGTTTTTAAAGTATTTTCTAGGTCTCAATAGAAATAAGGAAGAAGCCGAGGCAGTCTACCTCTAACTTCTCTCTCTAACTCTCAAACTTGTCGCAGTCACTTAGAAATTGTAGAGGGAGCTAGAGCCATGGCTACCTAGGCTATCCAGAGGTTTACGGGAAAATATATTTTAGTTAGAGGTTTTATTTACTAAAAGGTATGTGTCGGCCACAGGATTCGATCCTGGTACATGCTGGCCGACAAACATTACATAGTCGGTAGCCTTAGCCGTTAAGTCTAGCAGTAGTATTAGGTATTATATTGTACGATAATTAATTAAACATTAATTCGTAGGTTAAATCATTTAACTATAATTGTTAACGGGATACATAGATCTGGTAGTGTAAAAGTATGAATTGCGGTACGGATAAGAAATCAATACCCCGCATTGATTTCGTAAGCGAAACAAATACCGCGCATGTACTTATTACGGCTACGATCAAATCCGAGTTTAATCAGACGGCCGGAATTAGCGCCGAGATCACGGGAGAAAAATTCGGCGGTTTGTGGGCATTGCCACATCAGATGACACGTGGCGATGTTACATTAGAGCGCGGCATCTCCGAGAATTAAAAGATCGAATCCGGACATACCACGTGTGGACATTTAGGCCATGTCGTACAGTTTCCGTAGATAGAGTACACCGGCAGCTGTACTTTTGCGTACGGGACTGTAATCTGATTGGTTCCGTACATCAATAGATAGAGTCAGTGAGAGAGATAGGACTTAGAAAAATTAGAAGATAGGACCCTCTCTCCCAAAGAGCTTCTGTACAAAAAGTCAACTTTGACCCTCCATAACTTACTGCTCAAGGGAGCAAATTCAGAGATTCTTTTTGCTATAGACTCAGGGGAGTCTTACCTTCACAGGGGTGCAGGTGGTCAGAGTTTTTGTCTGTTAGGGTGGCAGTTGTTTTTGCTGAAACACAAAGGGGTCAGAGTTATCCTAGAGGCTACTTAGAAACTGTCCACTCTGAGGACTTATGGAGGTCTCAGAGTTTCACGTTATGGGCCCACCCTCTAGGGTACCAATCTTTAATGGAACTGGCTTCATGTACTGGGAAAGTATGATGATAGGAGCTTTTTGCGAGAAAAGGTTTTGGGGAATAGTGAGTGGACGAGTGGGGCGTCCATCAAGTCTTGGAATCCCTCCAAGAATTGGA
>JBBHKE010003490.1:85946-159901 GCA_037447655.1 Zygnema cylindricum
GGTTGGTCTGCTGTGTACAGTATAGACCTAAACAAGGACATTAGGGGGCTCTACGGCATTAGGTTACACCCGTACGGTGCACAGTTAGCTATACGGCAACTGACTTTTGGTGGTTTTAGTATAAAGCGCTAAAACTGTAGCAAGCGCCGGCAGGCTAGTTTTGGCCCAAAATTATCATCGGCAGTATTTAACAACGCGCCATAAACAAAGCGACAGCTTTGTCTTACGCGCCATATTTAAAGCTTTGGTATGACATGAGGTATAAAAGGTTTGGATGCTTTGACATATAGGGTTTGACAAAAATATGAACTTTGAAGCGTGAACTAATTCATTTAACTGAAACTATAGACGTCGCGCATGGATACAGGTTTGGAAAATATGGAGTACAGTATGGTTTCGAAATTTATACCGCGCATTCTGTTTCGACAGCGAAACAAATACCGCGCAACAATTTATGACGGCTACTATTAAAACCCGGTTTTGATCGGACGGCCGCGAACGATGTCAAAATCGCGAAATATGATTTTGGTGGTTTTCAGTCAACGGCATATCGATTGACACGTGGCATGCCCACATTGGATTACGGCATCTCGGGGGATTACAGGAACAAATCCAGATATGACATGTGTCGTCTGGTTGGCCATGTCGTATAATGGTCGTACTGTACCTGTTGACCATGTCGTATAATGGTCGTACAAAAAAGTACACCGACACTTGTACCTTTTTGTACGACACAATATTTTGACTGTACTTCAGTAGATAATGTTTTAGTGAGAGATAGGACTTAGGAAAATTTGGAAGATAGGACCCTCTCTCAGAGCCTCTATACAAAAGGTCAATTTTTACCCTCCATAACTTACTGCTCAGGGGAGCAAATTTAAATATTCTTTTTGCTATTGACTCAGGGGAGTCTTGCCTTCACAAGAGTGGAGGTGGTCAGATTTTTTCTCTGCCATGGTGGCATTTACTTTTGTTGAAACACAAATGGGTCAGGGTTATCGTAGAGGATTCGTGTGAGCTGCTTACTCTGAGGGCCAATGGAAGTCTCAGAGTTGCAATTTGCGATAACAAAGACCTATTGCATTTGATAGTAGGGAATGTTTCATGGCACATGACAAAAATTTTGGCAGCAAATCTTTTTTTTGCATACGATAAGTTGTAGGTTGATTAGCCAAATAGTAATGCTAAAGTTTTCAGACTTTTGGAGCAAGAAAGCAACTCTAATGGAGTTGAGATCGTCTAAACTTTTGAGTTTCATCGTTTGTCACAAGGGAAGGAAAAAATGTTTTAAATGTTACTTCCTAAAATAAATGGAAAATTTTGCATAATGTTATCAGCGGGCCATTAACCATTTGCCATTTTGTTTCCATTCGATTAGTCGTCGTTTCACTTATATTTCTTTTGCAGAGTTTCATCAAGGTAATGAATTTTGACACATATTTTTTTACAATTTGTGAGTGCCCATGAGCCTAGATAACAGTCGCCCCCCAAACTTTTGTACCATCTTGACCTACGCCTTATCAGTTTCATGTGTTTTCAACATCTGTAGCTCTATATTCTATGCACATGTCTTGATTGGGTGAAATCCACAAAATAAAATTTCTCACCTACCAGGCAATTAATATCTTTTGATCAGTAGTAGTTTCAAATCATGAACCCCATTTAACAAACAATTTCAAGGCCAAATGAGCTTCGTCAATGGAAGAGGTTGTCGCCACAATATTTTTCTCCGTTTTTGATACAATTTTCAGTTCCAAAGTAATTATCATTGGTCAAATGTGAAAATGATTTTTATCGACGACCTACTATTGTCCACGTCACGTTCTCTCCTTAGATCTTTCATCCAATCCTTCCAACTTTTGTGGTAACACTCTTTCAAGTATCTTTTGCATTGTTGGGTGTCTTTTACATAGCCAAACACTGCGGAACCTCGTACTTGCGCAGTTGACACGATCCCCCTCTCCTACTCCCTCTTCCTCTCCCTCTTGCTCTCCCTCTTAAGGAGTGGAGGGAAAGGGAGAGGGAGAGGGCGAGGGAGAAGAAGAGGGAGAGGGAGAGGGCGAGGGAGAGAAAGAGGGAGACAAAGAGAGAAAGGGAGAGGGAGAGGGAAAGGAAGAGGGAGAAGGAGAGGGAGAGGGAAAGGAAGAGGGAGAGGGAGAGGGAGAGATAGAGGGAAAGAGAGAGAAATTGAGTGGGAGAGGAGATAAGCGAGTAAAGAGAATAGAGAGAGAGGGGGCGGAGAGAGTAAATAGGAAGAGAGAGAGTAGAGAGAAAGTGAGATAGATTGAGAAAAGGCGAGAGAGAGAGAGGATAGATGTTGATATTTGAGTTTTTTCTAGGTCTATATTAGGAAAGGAAAAGTGTAGCGGCAGTCTGCCTCTAACTCCCCTCTCCTAGCCCCCACACTTGTTGTATTCACTAAAGGCTGGACAGGGGATATAGAGCCATGGCTGCATAGATTCTCTAGAGAAGACATGAAATAGAGTGAGTAGATTTACCAAAAAAAAAAGTTGACGGACGCAGGATTTGAACCTGGAACTTGCCGTCCGTCAAGATAGTCGTTTACCGACAGCTTTATCCAATTAGTCTAGGACGACTGCTAGGTACTTTTAGGTTTGATAAAAATATAAATGTTATCAAGTAGATCAATTCATTTAACTAGACGAATTGTTTCCTAGTACATAGAAACATTTCAAATATAGTACGCTCTAATATACATTATGAAAAGGATACTGCGCATTTGTTTCGACCGCGAAACAAATACCGCTCACCCATTTTCAACGGATAGAATTAAAGTCGGTTTTGATCGGACGGCCGCGATAGGCGTCGTGATCCCGGAATAGGTACTTTTGGCGTTTTACGGTAATTGCCACCTCAAGTGACACGTGGCGCGACAACATTGGATTGCGGCAACTCCGGAGATTACGGGAACAAATCCCGATTTGACACGTGTCGACATTTTGGCCATGTTGTACGATGGCCGTACAGAAAATACATCGGTATATGTACTTTTCTGTACGACAAAGTAATTTGATTGGTGTCGTATGTCAATAGATAGAGTTTAAGAGAGGAAATAGGACTTAGAAAATTTAGTAGGTAGCACTCTCTCTCCGAGAGAGCTCCTGTACAAAAAGTCATCTTTGACAATTCATATTTATCAATTTACTTTACCATTTAAAGTGATTCTTTTTGCTGCAGACTCAGGGGAGTCCAATCTACACATGGGTGTAGTCGGTCAGAGCTTTTTCTTGCCAGGGTGGCAGCATTTCTAAGGGAAAGTCAAAGTGTGTGATTGTGTCCAAAACTCATTTCTAACTTTGCATTCTGTGGTGGAATTGAGCACACATAAAGTCTTATTTCACAGGGGTGAAACTATAATGGGTTTCTGATTGTCAAGGGGTCAGTCATTTGGGTTTATATCAACTTGGAGTCGGCACTTTCTAGATTAGCTTCTTTTGGATCTGCGATTTTTGTGGGCAATGGAGCACATAGAGTTTCAATAGAGAGGGTAAAACAACGAGCGAGAGAAAGAGAGGGAGAGAGATAGAATGACTAAAAGAGAGAGAGTAAGCAAGAGAGTGAGAGAGGGGGTGAGAGAGAGAAGTGAGAGAGATAGAGTGAGAGAGAGTTGGAGGGAGGGGGGCGGGGGGGCAAGAGGGAAAGAGATAAAGAGAGTGAGAGAGAGAAAAGGGTGAAAAGAGAGATTGTCAGAGATAGAGATAGAGAGAAATTGAAACACGAGTGGGAGAGATCAGAGAGAGTGAAGAAGGAGAAAGAGGAAAGAGAGAGAAAGAGGGGGATACAGAAGGATGGGAGAGAGAGATATAGAGAAAGAGAAAGAAAGAGAGAGAGAGAGGAAGAGAGAGAGAGAGAGAGAGAGAGAGAGAGAGAGAGAGAGAGAGAGAGAGAGAGAGAGAGAGAGAGAGAGAGAGAGAGAGAGAGAGAGAGAGGAGAGAGAGAGAGAGAGAGAGAGAGGGGGGGAGAGGGAGAGAGGGAGAGAGGGAGAGAGAGAGAGAGAGGGAGGAGAGATAGAGAGAAACTGAGCGAGAAGTGGGAGAGATAGTGAAGAGGGAGAGAAGTGAGAGGAGGGAATGGTAGAGCGAGAGATATAGAGAGGATAGAGAGAGTGAGAGAGAGGAAAAAAAGTGTGTGTGAGAAAGAGAGGCTATTGAGAGCCAGGGAGAGAGAGAAAGATAGAGAGTGCGAGAGAGAGAAAAGGGAGAGTGAGAGAGATAAAAAGAAAGAGAGAGTGGGAGACATAGAAACCGAGAGAGTGGGGGCGGAGAGGAGAGAGAGAAGAGAGAGAGAGGACAGAGAGAGATAGGAGAAAGATATTAGAGATAGGGGGAGGAGAGAGGAGAGATGGAGAGTGAGAGTGAGAGGGAGAGAGTGAAGGAGTAGGAGAGAGAGACATTGAGGGGGGAGGGAGTATTGAGAAGAGAGAGATAGATTGAGGGTGGATAAAGGATAGAGAGGAGAGAGAGACAATTGGAGAGAGATTGATAGAGATGGAAGAGAGGGGAGAGAGGCGATAGGCGAGAGAGAGAGGCGAGAGAGAGTTCGAGAAAGAGATATATAGAGAGTGAGAGAGAGGGGGAAACCGAGAGAGGTAAGATAAGATAGATGAGACAAGAGGGAGCGAAGAGAGAGGAGAGAAAGAGGACAGTGAGACATAGTTTAGAGACGAGAGGGAGGAGAGAAAGAGGAGAGAGGTGAGGGAGTCAAGAGAGGAGAGATAGAGATGGGAGAGGAGAGTGATGAAGACAGAGGAGGGAGGACAGAGAGAGGAGAGAGAGAGGAAAGATAGGAGTGGGAGAGGAGAGGAGCAGAGAGGAGGAAGAGAGAAGAGTAGAAAGGGATAGGGGGGAAGAGGATAGAAAAAAGTGTGGAGATCGAGGAGAGAGTAGATCGAGAGAGGATAGAGAGAGGAGAGAGGGGATAGGCGGAGTAGATAGAGAGGAGAGAGGGAGAGAGGACGGAGAGAACAGGGAAGAGAGAGAGGAGCGGGGGGGGAGAGGAGAGAGACAACGAGAGGGACAGGGGGAGGAAGGCGAGATGTAGGGAAATAGGGAAGGATAAATTTTGAAAGGGAGAGGGAGGGACAGAGAGAAAGCGAGAGAGGCGGGGTCGAGAGAGAGGGAGGCGGGAGAGAGAGAGAGAGAGGGGGGGGTGTTTGAGGGGGAGAGGGAACGAGGGAAAGGGAGAGGGAGGGAGTGAGAAGGCTGATAAGGAGGCTGATAGGGAGAGGGAGGGAGCGGGCGAGGGGGATGAGGGAGACGGTGGGGCGGAGAGGTAAAGGGAGACGGAGAGGGAGGAGGGGTTGAGGGAGAGGGAGAGGAGAGGGAAAGGAAGCGGGGGAGGAAGAAAGAAAAGAACAGAGTTGAAACTTGGTACTTTTTTCCTTTAAATTATATACAAAATGTATCCTATTGTACGCATATCAAACAGTACTTTAAAGATTTAATGCACGAATCACTATTATTAAATAACACCAATTGTCAAAGTGGTGAATGGAAAAGTTGATAGACAAAATTGTTTGCCTAACCTATCAAAACATAATTTTGTTGAACATCATAAAAAACAAAAGCTAAAATATAATCTAACGCTCTTATTATTTCTACAACACACCAAGACATAGCTTTTCCTCAAACTTTATTCTTCTTTTTCAGATCTAAATACTCCTAAAAACCTTTGCTAATAGGCGACAAAATGTATAACCAAATTCGCAAATAACATCGAAATAGTGACTCATTAAATGGAGTCCCATTTCATGTTGTAAGGAATTTATACGTCACCAATGTGGTGGCGTCTTGTCTACAAAACAAAAATAATAATTAAATGTCAGTCCAAAAAGTAAAAAAAAAAAAAATGAATGAAAAAGCACCACATCTTTTATGCAAATCGGTTCTTCGGAAAGTCTATCAAGAAAACGAGGAGAATTTATGACAAAAGGGTCATTGTAAAACTCACAAAAAGCCTGACATTCGGCTTTGGTCCGTTGTTATTTTGCTGAACATCCCTTTGGAAGATACTTTCCGAAAATATAATTCATCTTTAATTCCGCACAATCCGGATGTCCGTTAGTTACACAAATCTCGGTAAAATAGTTGTTGGTGATATTACTGTACTTAGAACAATTTCAGGCTCCAAAAAACAAAATGAAGACATATTTTTTTCCATTGTTTGAAACATTTTTAATCAAATGATGGGTAGATGTGAACATAGAAATACTCAAGCTTGAGAAAGTGGGAACCTCAACATATATTGAAAAGTTAAGTGGTTCCATATATGGAAATATAGTTAAAGAACCTGCCAATGTCTATAAAATCTAAGAAAAATACAAATATGCATCGATAACTCTAAAACATAAACATGGAAACATACAATACAATTTTCCTAGTTGACTGAACATATGTTATCAAACTTACCTTCATTTATTCTACAAATACTATCATTAAAATTTGTGAACATTGACCATTCATTAAGTTAAACTTCACTGGATAAGAAAAAAGGAAATTTTCAATAAATGTGCATCTTCCAAAAGAATTACTATTTTGTACAACATTCAAATGACAAATTATTATTATTTTTGAGAAGATAAATCAATCAGCTGTTTATGATTTTGCACAAAGATTGTAAGCCTTACAAAGAGATGCTTTGACCTTCTGATAGAAGTGGAGGTAAGACTCCACTCAGTTCGTTGTGACCCAAATTTCTATTTTCCCAAAGAAGAAAGAAGAGATAAGTAGAGAAAAAAAGTGGATAGTTTACCAAAATCATTAACTAGAGTACAAGTCCCAGTGGGCAAACAAGTAACAACACTTTTTTTTCAGTTGTAATTTTCTTGGGGTTAATCTCTATATACTTCCAATTGAACTAAAACTCAATTTGAAGGGACCCATAAAAGAATGAACTATATTGAAAGAAAGCGAATGAATAGAACTATCAGTACTACAAGGTAAAAACACATGAACTAATTAGGGGAAACAAATGTTCAAAATAGTAAGGGAATTATTAAGTCATCTTACATTCCATAAAGTTCGGTTAAGTTTGTCAAGATCGGAAAAGTGCCGTACATCTGGTTTTCCGAGAGATCTCTTCAGACCATCTCCCTTCAACCCAACTCTTTGTTAGGAAACATGCCAAGTTGTTGAAACATCATTTATAAATTCAATAATTAAAATATACGAAATCAAGAGTAAAATTTCAATAATTAAAATCGATACATATAAGGGACAAGTCATACAAGTAAATGGCAAAAAATCGTCGGATATTCATGCATGTAAAAAAACGTTCTAGCTAAAAAAAAACATTAATTCATTTTTTTGGCACCAACATTATTTGTGATAAAAGTTTCTCACAACACATTCATATAGAGACCTCCTAATTTTGGTGAGACTCGGCCCTTCAATTTATGACGATGTAGAAACCTGCAAACTTTCCAATATTTGTTCCTCTTTTCGGTTTCATTAGATGTCAGCGGGGTGAAATATTTTTGGCGGGAAACCTTTAGAAACCAATTCAACTTCATGTTAAATTATTTGTATGTATATGGGAGCAAACTTTTTAGCAATTGAGATTAAATCCTTTATTATGCTATAGATAAACACCACCCAGAAATAATATTTAATGAGTGTTTTAAGCATTGAATTTCGTACATCTCAAGCTAAACAATGGCAATATTGATGACAAGAAAAACAAAATCATTCATTGGCCATATACATGATGTTTAAATAGTGTGGATGCCTTACAAAGCCAACTTTTTTTTTACAACGAATCATGATGCAGACTTTCTTTCCCGTATCCATATTTTTAGTGTATCACACCTAGCTAAATAACAAAAATGTTTGATAGAAAAAGGTTTCACATACCAAAAGTGCGACATGCAAGTAGAATCGTACTTAATTTTCAAATCATAGAACAAAGTGTACATGCAGTTTCAGTATTTTATTCGTACCATAAAACTAATTTTTACTTTGCAACAACTCTTACTCGTACGAAGTCAACGCAAAAAGTGCGACATGCAAGTAGAATCGTACTTAATTTTCAAATCATAGAACAAAGTGTACATGCAGTTTCAGTATTTTATTCGTACCATAAAACTAATTTTTACTTTGCAACAACTCTTACTAGTACGAAGTCAAAGTACTAGGTTCGACACAAGAGTTTCTACGAAGGGTATTCTCACTTGCATTTTTCGGTCATGTTTTTGATGACTAATTGGTGGATCTTTGGTGAAATTTAAGTGAATCTTTGGTGAATCTACCCGTTAGTTGGAAATAGGTTCGAAACTAAACCAAATCACTTCATAGCTCATCATTACTTAGGCATTGAGTAACCTAGAAAATAAACTTGAGTAACCAAGTACCTGTAACTGAAGAGTTACAAACGTGAAAAAAAGTCAGATTCGAAATTTTGAAAGCCTACATTACCAAATAAACGACAATTTTTGAACGGTTGAATCTGCCTACATATGAGCTCACAAAGACCGTACACTTGACCGTATACATGTTGCCGTACTTTAAGGTAATGCTACCTAGCAGATCTATACTTTTGTACAACGGTCTACACTTGCGACAAAAAGTTTGAACAAACTATAAGTTGTTCCTCCATCAGGCGTTGCCAGTAATTAAAAATAATAATTGTCAGGAGACATGTACTAGCAGTACACCCTATATCGCTATTAGTGTTAATGTTTATTAAGGGTGGACTTCCATTAGGCGTCCCAATAATTGTACGTAAGTTTTTACTGAAGGGCGTGCCTTCCATTAGGTCGCGTTTGTAAACCTGCGTAGCTCATTCTGGTTGGGTACACGTAGGTTAATATTCGATGCTTAAAATCTTGAAAGAATCTTCGAATGCAATGTCAGAACGCAATATCTGTACGAACGGAGGTAAAATCTGTACCAGCGGAGATAATATCTGTACCAGCTGAAGTATTTAATGACTCGTACAGAGGGCATTAAATGTACTACCCAAAATTCCAAAACGCAACGACAAAAAGGCGGCGGCAAACTTTGATGGTGGGAGCGTGACGGGATAATTTCGACGGATTCGCAGCCACCCTGGCGGAAGGCACATGGCCCTTGCGACGTGTACGCACATACGCGGGCGCTCATCCTGGATTCTTTTTACCTTTTCCACGCGGCCTATTTTTACACCTTCTGTGTTCGAGAACTGTCCTCACTCTGCACGGTCTTAGGGGGGACTTCCATTAGCGAAAAAGTGGGATTTTTTACTGATGGCCGTACCGTTTCGTACAGGTTCGTACAGAGTATTTTTTTTTTAAACAAAAACAACATTACAGAAATTGTCCAAGGTTGTAAACGTAAATTAGGACCGTCAGATTCAATTGCACTTTTTATCCGTGACGCCACATCACCAACCCTACAGTTTGCTTAGACCGTGCACAGGGAGGACAATTCTCGAACACAGAATGTGTAAAAATAGGCCGTGTGGAAATGAGAAAAAAAATCCACAAGGAGCGCGCGCGTATTTGCGTACACGTCGCAAGGGCCATGTGACTTCCGCTAGGGTGGCTGCGAATCTGCCGAAATTATCCCGTCACGCTCCCACCATCAAAGTTTGCCGCCGCCTTTTTGTCGTTGCGTTTTGAAATTTTGGGTAGTACATTTAATGCCCTGTGTACGAGTCATTAATTACCTCCGACGGTACAGATATTTCCTCCGTGGGTACACATATTACCTTCGCTCGTACAGATATTGCGTTCAGACTTTGCATTCTAAGATTCTTTCAAGATTTTAAGCATCTAATATTAACCTACGTGTTACCAACCAGAATGAGCCACGCAAAAAAAAAGTGGTTTACTGTCGCGACCTTAATGGAAGGCACGCCTTTCAGTAAAATGTTCCGTACAATTACTGAGACGCCAAATGGAAGTCCACCCTTAGAAAACTGTAGGGTCACTGACGTGGCGTCACGGATAAAAAGTGCAATTGAATCTGACGGTCTTAATTTACGCCTACAACCTCGGACAATTTTCTGTAATGTTTTTGGCAGTAATTTTTTATCAATTTCCATTAGGTTGTGACACACTGGCACTAAACAAGGTATCATTTACCTGTTGTATTTTGATTGGTACGACTGAAATTCCTCAAACATTTCTCTACCGTAAAATTTGGAAGTAAGATTTGTAAGCGCGTTCAAAATTTAAGATTTGTACACGCGTACTAAATGTAAGATTCATACGAGCGTGCTATACAATTGCTCTAACATTCGTATAATTTTTTAAAACCCAAAATCATCCATATGAAATCAATAAAAACAGGCGCGCCAAATCACGAAGTTCAATGCATGGCCAAGCAAGCGCTAGAGAATAAAATTTTGGTGGTTTTGGTGGATTTGCATCCTCTCTTTCTGAATTCACATATTCAACACAAAATTCGACATATTTAAAATTGTACGATCTTTCCTTTCCCACTTTAAAACTTGAATTAACATAAACATGAAGACTTTTGTTTATTTTCGATTTTGAAGACCTTTGGATTTCTACATCACCATAAACATAGATAATGTTCAAGATAGAGGTGACGAGAGAGAGAGGGAAAATAAAAGGAGGGGAAAACCAAAGGAGAAAGAGAGGGAGAAAGGTGAGAATGAAGCGATATGGAAAGAGAAAAGTGAGCAAGATTGTGGAAAGGACAAGGTAAAGAAAAGAAAAAAACAAAGAAAAGGAAGAGAGAGAGAAATAGAAGAAAAAATTGGAAAGAAACTGGAAATGACGAGGGAGAGAGAACGTGAGGAAAAGGGAGAGGGAGAGGGAGGGCGAGGGAAAGGGCGAGGGGAAAGGGGGGGAGGAAAATGAGAGAGGAGGGGGAGGGGGAAGGGGAGAGAGGGAGAGAGGGAGAGAGGGAGAGGGAGAGAGAGAAAGAGGGGGAGAGGGATAAAGGGAGAGAGAGAGGGAGAAAGGGAGAAAGGGAGAGGACAAGAGATAAAGAGGGAGATGACAAAGGGAGAGAGAGTGGGATAAGCCAAGAGAGAGAGCAGAGAGGGGAAATGAGGGACAAGATAGTGAGAGAGAGGAGAGAAAAAGTGATAGAGCTCACAAGGTGTAAATTTCTCCACCCATAGTGCAAAGAAGTGACGTGACGGGCATACTAATTTGGGCCATCGGCCATAGCTCACGAGATTGTTGCGGAAGGCCAACAAAGCCACCTGTGGGGCACAAAAGGGGGGGGAGAGAGGGAGGGAGAAGACGGAGAAGGAGATGAAAAGGGAGAAGGAGAGAAAGAGGAGATGCGAGGGATAGGGAAAGGCAGGGTAAGAGTAGGGGTAGAGGTAGATGAGGAAGGCAAGAGCCAGGGAGAAGTAGAGCGTGTTAAAATTATGTGTCCATTTTCTGCATACTATCAATTGTCCTCACTAAATAGGACCAACTCCTGTGAGCTGATTACAAACAACAATTTTATCTCGAAGAACTCCCTTAGTCAAGTGATCTGCTGCTTGTTGAGCTGAACTAACAAACTCAAACTTTAAAATTTTCTTTTCAACTTGTTCTCTCACAAAATGTGTTTGAATGTCTATATGTTTTGTCCTTGCATGGTAAACTGGATTTTTCATCAAAGCAATGCTACTCTGATTATCTGTAAGAATCAAAGTCTCCTCTATGGGTTTTAACCCTATCTAAGAGTAAAAGTTGCGAAGCCAAATGGCTTCTTTTGCTGATTGAGAACGAGCCACGTATTCCGCCTCTGTGCTCGATAATGCCACAGAAGATTGGCGTTTCAAACTCCAACGGATAGGTCCTCTTGAACACGTGAAAATCCAGCCGGTAGTGCTCCTCCTTGTGTCGAGGTCGCCTCCCCAATCCGCATCAACATAGCCGAAAAAATCAATGACTCCGATGTTCTTCAGAAATTGTAGGCCGTAATTTAAAGTCCCTTTCACATAACGTAAAATACATTTAACAGTATACTAATGCTCTATACCTGGATTTTGCATGAATTGACTAGCTAATGCTCTAGACCTGGATTTTGCATGAATTGACTAGCTCAGCCTACAGCTACAGCTAAATCAGGGCGTGTACCAACCATTAAGTACATCAAGTTGCCCACTGCCTATTTCTAAGGGACTTGCCTCATCTGTTCTTTTTCAAACTCTAACTTAGGACCCATTTCTTTCGTAAGCTTTTGACTCGGGTCTAAAGGTGTTGATACGAGAATACACTCTTTCATACCAAAGCGTTTTAATACTTTTCTTGCATATTTTTGTTGATTTATGGAGACTGTATAAACATCGTTTTTGATTTCTATACCAAGAAGGTAACTTAACTCTCCAAGGTCAATCGTCTCAAATTTGCTGTTCAAGTACCGTTTGACCTTTTCAATCTCGGCTGACAGATAACCAAACAGACTCATGTCATCGACATAAATTGGGACAATTACTAAGTTTTTGTCTTCCCCAATAGTGTAAACTACTCTATCTGTGTGACACCTTTTAAAGCCTTCTTTTCTCATTTCGGTGTCAAGTTTGATGTTCCAACACCTAAGACTATGTTTCAGACCATATATGGTTTTATGTAGTTTACACACCATGTGTTCTTTTCCTGGTACTATCATGCCCTCTGGTTGTTCCATGTACACTTCTTCCTCTAAATCCCCATTAAAGAATGCAGTTTTGATATATAGTTGATGCATCTGGATACCCTCTGCTGCCCCTAAGGCTATTAAACTTTTGAGACTATTAAACTTCACTACTGGTGAGAAAGTCTCAATGTAATCAACCCCCTCTTCTTGTGAATACCCCTTATCTACCAGCCTCGCTTTATATCTTTCCACTAATGCTTGTGATTTCCTCTTAATCTTAAGGACCCATTTACACCCCACAATGATTTTCTCTTCTGGGCGTTCTACTAAGGTCCAAGTTTTGTATTTGATCAGTGATTCATATTCTAATTCTATTGCCTCCTTCCGTTTATGAGAATTTGAAACCTCCAAAACTTCATGAAAGGTTTGCGGTTCCCCCTCTGCCGCCATAAAGCTATAAGCTAAAACCACATCTCTCGTTACTTCAATGAGCCGTTTTGGTTTAGCACGTATCCGATTAGAAACTCTTTGAGGAGTTACCTTCAATCTTGATTGTTGAATCGGATTCGGAGGGGTTGCAATTTGCGAAGGTTGTGGTGCCGATAATTTCTCCACTGGTAAAGGTTGAAAGGTTGATGTTCTACTGGGGATGACGGAAGTCCGAACTGGAATAGAAATTAGCGTAGATGACGAAGGCTCCACTTCACGCTCTGTGCTTGGAGTACCTGGCATCTATGGGGACCCACTTTCCAAATCTTCTTGTTTTGTTAAAGGGAACATGGACAGTCTGTGGTTCTTCATACCAAGGGTCAAAATAATCTCTCTTATCTAAACTACTTTCTTTCCCTTCATCCATAGTCACATCTCCACTGACATGAACTTTCTGCGTAACTAGGTCATAAATTTTGTAAGCTTTTCTATTTATGTCATAACCTACAAAGACACAGGTCCAACTCTTCTTGTCAAATTTCTTTGTATTCTGTGTTGGGATGTGAACAAAGGTTTTACTTCCAAAAACTCTAAAATGATTAACATTTGGTCTAAAGCCTGACCAAGCTTCTTCAGGTGTAATATCTTTCAGAGAAGTACTAGGAGAACAATTTTTCAAATAAACTGCAGTAAGGATAGCTTCAGCCCATAGGTTTTGATTAAGTTTTGCACTATGTACTAAACAACGTGCAATTTCAACCGAAATTCGGTTCAGTCTTTCTGATACTCCATTTGGCTGTGGACTATAAGCTACTGTGAATTCTTGTTGTGTCCCCCAAGTTTTGCAGTTTTCCTTAAAAGCATTGGAGGTATATTCCCCCTTATTATCCGACCTTAAAATCTGGATCCGCTCTCTTGCCTGATTTTCTACCATGGTTTTGAACTCTTTGAATTTCTCAAAGGCTTCTCCTTTGGATTTCATAAAATACAACCATACTTTTCTAGTGCACTCATCCGTAAACGTGATGAAAAATCTAGAA
Source organism: Zygnema cylindricum (assembly GCA_037447655.1). NCBI lineage: Eukaryota > Viridiplantae > Streptophyta > Zygnematophyceae > Zygnematales > Zygnemataceae > Zygnema > Zygnema cylindricum. The sequence goes on from JBBHKE010003490.1 coordinate 99,961, forward strand.
CCTCTAGGACATAAGGGGTGAGGACCGCTCAAGTCAGAATGAATAAGCTCTAGCTTCCTTCTATTTTTGGGTTCATCATCTTTATGAAAAAGAAGCCTTCTTTTCTTACCTTGAGCGCATCTTTCACACACCGTAAGAATATCTTTAGCATTGACGTCCTCAAGTCCTCTGACCATCTTCTTTTCAATGAGTCGTTTGAGATTCTGCTCTCCTAGATGACCAAATCGTTGATGCCATAGCTCCAAAGTTTGTGTTTTTTTGCTGAAATTCATCTGTGCATCTTTAACATCCAAACATAGAGTAAAAAGATTCCCTTCCGGATATCCAAGAGCGATTAGCTTTCCCTCACTCCTAATTTCACAACGTTCATTTTTCTTTTTCTCAAATTCAACTTTTAGTCCACACCTCACAGCATGCATAACATAAAAAAGGTTATGTTTTAAACCTGGTAAGTATAAAACTTCTTTTAGATGCCCTTCATGGCTACCAGTATCACAATATAACTGTAACTTAACCTCGCTTATTAAATTGGTCACCAAAATCTTATCATCTGCTAGTATAATCCGTCGAGGATTTTGTAATGCTGTGAGAGAAGAAAAATTAGACTTAATATCACACAAATGATGAGACGCTCCTGAGTCCATAATCCATTTGCTTTTCCGAGCATTAAACTGTAAGAGGGAAAAATTAGTCTCATCTTGAATGTTCATGGCAAATGATTGTTTGTTTTGTTTGTTTTTGTCTTTGCTACGACAAACTGAAGACTTATGACCTGGTTTTCCACAACTGTAACAAACAATCTTTTTCTTGAAGTTTTCAATCTCTTCTTTTTAAATCTACAGTCAGTAGTGTGATGATTGGTTTTGCCACATATGGCACAAGCAGTTACTGACTCAATACGTTTAGTGACTGTTTGCCTTTGACATAAAGAGCTGAATCTGACTCTTTTCCCTCCTTTCTTTTAATTTCAACTTCTTCTTGAATGAAATGCTGACATACTGCATATAGTAGGTTGACTTTTCAAAATCTTGATCATCATAGCATACTGTGATGGTAATGATCTAAACAGTGTGAGGGTCAAATCATCATCATTCAGTTTTGTGCCAACTGCGGCTAAGTGTAACTTAAGCTCTTTCAGTCTATTGATATGGGTTTCCAAAATATCTCTACTCTCCATACTAAAGTCCAACAATTTGTTTTTTAATTGCATAATATTGGACGGATTAGTACGCTTATGTACAGTGCTTAGTTTATCCCACATAGCCTTATGTTTATCCAACTCAACTATGTGTAAAAGTTGACTGTCTTCTACAACTAGAAAATTTAATGTCGTTCATTCTTCTTCCTTCTATCATATCCTGCTGCCTTGCTGCCTTTTGGGCTTCAGTAGGTTTTGTTCTGTGCTTGCTACAATACCCCCAATAATTCTTAAATTTAGAATTTGGGTCATCTTAGCTTTCCATAAAAAATAATTACTACCATTAAATTTTTGATGTTTGTAATTTTACCTAAAGCTCGATACAATGTTGAGATTCAGAAAAGTGGCCATAAGATCATCCAATTACAAGACAGGAAGCTAAATAAAACAATTCTCTATATGAGAAAGCAAAGCTTAATTACTGAACAAGAAAAGATAGATTAATTGTTTCCTTAGCTTCTTGTCTTGTAATTGACGATCCTATGGCCTACATTTTTTTGAATCTCAACAAGGGAAACCAAGGAGGGGAGAGAGGTTAAAAGAAAGAGTAAACATAAACCGGAAAAAAGTAGTGGTTTTAAATAAACTGTAAGAAGACAATAAATAGCAGTGTACAAAGACAGATAGAGAGAGAGAGGAGAAGGCAAGGGGGAGGGAGGGGGAAGCAAGGAGGGGGAAGGAAGGAGGGAGCAAGTTGGGGAAAGGAGGGCAAGAAAGTGGGCGAGGGGAAGGGGGAGGAAGAAGGAGATGGAAAAATGGAAAAGGAGAGGAAGAGGGAGAGGGAGGGAGGGAGAGGAAGAGGGATAGGGAGGAAGAAGGGAGAGAGAGAGGGAGAGAGAGTGGGAGAGTAAGTGGGAGAGGGAGTAGGAGCAAGAGTAGGAGAGGGAGAGGGTATGGAAGGGAGATAGAGAGGGTGAGGGAGAACGCAAGGGAGAGGAGACAAAGGGGAAATGGTCGAGGAAGTGGGTACAACTATGGGTGCGAGACAAAGACAGAGGCAAAGAGAGGGAGAGGGTGAGGTAGAGAGAGAGGGAGATAAATAGGGAGAGGTGAAGGAAGAGACACAAGGACAGGAGAACGTAAGGGAAATGGAGAGGAGAGGGGAAAGGGAGAGAAAGAGGGGTAGTGAAGAAAGAGAGAGATGGATGGTGCCTAATACCCAAAAATATAGAAGAGAAACATAGAATACAGAGATAGAAATGAATTGAAATATATCGAAGAAAGAAGGGACAATTGGTAAAGGTAGAGAGAGGAGAGTAAGGGTGGAGAAAGAAAAAAGGTTAGGGAGACCAAAGTACACATTGAAGAAAAAGGGTGAGACAGGGAGGAACAGGGAGAGGGAGAGGTGGGGAAGGAGAGGGAACGATATATGTCACTCCGTGCTACTGGCCGATAATATTGATGATTAAAGGCTAGTGTAGGTGACACGTGGAGCAATAGTGAGAGGAGGGTGAAAATAGAGAGGAGGATCTTCCATTGTACGGATACCAGTTTCACACTCCCCATAGAAAAAAAAAAAAAACGAAGGAAAACACTCTAATTAGGGAGAGAGAGGGAGAGGGAGTGGTTTAGAGAGAGAGAGAGAGGGTGGAGAAGCAGAGAATATGGATAAGGTTCCCTTCAGTGCAGTACACCGTGTATCACTATTAGGGTTAACGTTTTTGAAACTCTGAGACCTCCATTAGTCCTCAGAGTGGACAGCTTCCAAGAAGCCTCTAGGATAACCCTGACCCCTTTGTGTTTCAGCAAGAACAAATGCCACCCTGGCAGACAAAAACTCTGACCAACTTCACCCCTATAAAGGCAAGACTTTTTCGAGTCGATAGCAAAAAGAATCTCTGAATTTGCTCCCCTGAGCAGTAAGTTATGGAGGGTCCAAGTTGACATTTTGTACAGAAGCTCTTTGGGAGAGAGGGTCCTATCTCCTAATTTTTCTAAGTCCTATCTCTCTCACACACACTATCTACTAATGTACGGAGCCAATCATATTCCACTTCCGTACACAAAAGTACAACGGCTGGTGTACTTTTTGTACGGACATTGTACGACATGGCCTAAATGTCGACACGTGGTATATCCAGATTTGCTCCCTTAATCCTCGGAGATGCCGCGATCGAATGTTATTCCGCCACATGTCATCCGATGTGGCGATGACCACAAACCGCCGAAATCCTCTTCCGCGATCTCGGCGTTCATTCCAGCCGTCCGATTAAATTCACATTTAATCGTAGTCGTAATAAATACCTGCGCGGTATTCGTTTGGCTAAAGAAACAAATGCGCGGTATTCGTTTCATTATCCGTACTACAATCCGTATTTTTACAATACTGAATCTATGTATCCCGTAAATAGTTTCACTTAAATGAATTATCCTACTTGGTAATGTATAACTACATATCTAAACGAATAAAGCGTAACTCTAGGTCAAGAGCTAACGGATAAGGCTACCGTCTACCGGTTGCTTACCGTCCGGCAGGTACCAGGATCAAATCATGGGGGCAGCACATATCCTTTTAGTAAATAAACCTCTAACGATAAATAAACTAATATACATATTTCTCGTAAACCTCTGGATAGCCTAGGTAGCCATGGCTCTAGCTTCCTCTCCAATTTCTCAATGACTGCGATAAGTTTGAGAAGTTCGAGAGAGAAGTTAGAGGTAGAGTGCCTCGGCTTTTTCCTATATTTCTATTTAGACCTAGAAAATTCTTTAAACGGACCATTACTTTCTATACTCCCCTTATTTTCTAGTCAATCTTTAATTTCAGACCACACTTCTCCTTGCAAAAAATTAGCTTAGGGGAAGGCACAGGTTTGGTCATCATATCTGCTACCATCTCACTATCTAGTCGGTACTCTAAACTGATTATTTTGTTTTCTACTTTCTCTCTAACAAAGCTGAGTCTAATGTCCATGTTTTTGGCTTTAAAATGATGATTAGGATTGGCAGAAAAAGCGATTGCTGCCTGATTATCACAAAATATTTTTTGCACACCACTCTTAAGGTGACCAGGCTCACCAAGAAAAGATTTCACCCACATCAATTCTTTTACAGCAGAGCAAGAGGCCATATACTCAGCCTCCATGGTGGACTAAGCAATAACTTTTTGTTGTTTGCTACTCCAACAGCAAGCCCCATCACCCACATATAATACATATCCTGAAGTGCATCTCCTCATCAGAGCATCACCATAACTGGCATCACTCCAAGTAGTGATGTCAGTATTCTCCCCACCCAAATGCAACCATAGATTCCTAGTTCCTATCAAATATCTAAGGAATCTCTTAGCTGCCTCCCAATCCCTCTTAGTGGGAGCATTTAGACTTCTACTCAGCACTCCTACAGCTGCAGCTAAATCCGGCCGGGTACAATTCATAAAATAGATTAGACTTCCCACTACTTGCCTGTAAGGAATAGTCTGCATGAACTTCTGTTCTTCAGGAGATAATTCCTCGTCTAAGACTATGACTCCTTCTTCCTCACTCCCCTCACTTCCCTTCTTCAATTCCATTGGAGTTCTACAACTATTAGCTTTATCCATTTGAAATTTTTCAACATGTTCCCTATTGCTTCCTTTTAAGTCAATCTTATAATTTTTCTTTTTCGGTCTCTCTCTACTTGAATTCCCAAAATATATTTTGCTTCCCCCATATCCTTCATTTCAAATCTCCCCTTAAGATCGGTTTTAAGTTTATTAATATTTTCCATTGATTTACTTAAAACAAGCAAATCATCAACATAAATTGCAATAAATATAAAACCTTCCTCATCTTCGAAAACATAGATTGAGTGATCTGAGGTGATCCGGATATATCAAAGACCGGTAAGAAACTCATCAAGCTTCTTATTCCATTGTCGAGGCGCCTGTTTGAAACCATGAAAAGATTTAATGAGCCAGCATACCTTACTTTCCTCTCCTACCTCCACAAACCCTTCGGGTTTTCGCATGATGATCTCCTCTTCCAATTCTCCATGCAAAAAGGCTGTCATGATGTCCATCTGGTGCACTTCCATGTCTTCCGCTGCTGCCAGACTGAGAAGTATGCGGACGGTGGGAAATCTGACGACCAGGGGCAAAGGTTTCCTCGTAGTCAATTCCCTCTTTTTGTGTAAATCCTTTTGCCACTAATCAGGCCTTGTAGCGCTCGATTGTGTTATCTGGGTTCAGTTTTAATTTGAAAACCCACTTACAACCGATTGGTTTTCAGTTAGGTGGACAATCCACCAGCTCCCAAGTATCGGCTACCATAATTGAGGCCATCTCTTCATTGATGGCTGTCTTCCACCGATTTCTTTCTGGACAAGTCATCGCCTCTTTATAAGTTTGAGGTTCATCTTGATGAGATAGTTTAGTTACCTTGTTATTAACCAATTTTTCTTGCAGTATTTTACTACTTCTCCTTCCCCCCTCAAAATCTGAGGCCGGAATAGATGGTTCTCTTGGATTCTTTCGAACAAACTCGGTTTCTCCCCTATCCCTTGATTCCGAATCAATTTCCACCACGTCTTCCGCTTTGGGTAGAGTTGTCACTGGAGTTTCCACAGCCGAGTCCTTTTCAGTCTGATTTGTACCTGCAAGAATGTCATCGTCTCTAAAACGTGGATAGTTAGGAAGCTCAAAGTCATCAGAATTTTCTGACTCAAATCTGATTTTTACTGACTTCGTATATTTGAAGGGATCCACAGACTTTCCTTCATCCATAACTACTAGATGTTTTACTAAGATTATATCTTCCCTTTTTAGATCATAAACTCTATATCCTTTAACATCTTCATCATATCCTAATAAGTATCCCGGTTTTCCTTTACGATCTAGCTTCCAATTAGACCGATCTGTATCTAGACTAAATACTTGACTGCCGAAAACCTTTAAGTGAGATATGTCTGGTTTCCGGCCTGTCCATCTCTCATAAGGTGTTTGATCTTTTATAGCTGAACTAAGAACTCTATTTTTGAGGTAATTAGCACAGTTCATTGCTTCTGCCCAAAACCTTTTTCCTATCTTCTTATCCGACAATATACTTCTAGCACTATCACTTAGTGTTCTATTTAACCTTTCAGCTACCCCATTCTGTTCAGGATTTTCTGGAACTGTCTTTTGGTGTTGAACCCCATCTTCCCTCAACAAATCCTCAAACTGGTTAGAAGTATACTCTCCACCATTGTCACTCCTTATTCTCTTGATTGGAGTTTCATGAAGTTTTTCACTCCATGCTTTATATTGTCTAAAACAATCCTAAGCTTCGGACTTGTTTTTCAAAAAATACACCCGGGAATACCGAGACCAATCATCAGTTATAGTCATCATAAATCTCTTCCCCCTGGTGAGGGCACTCTAGCCGGTCCCCAAATATCTGTGTGTACTAGATCTAAAAGTTTTTCTCCCTTGTAGGTGGCTGTTTTAGGAAAGGGTAATCTGTGTGCTTTACCTTGAGCACACCCACTACAATCACTTATATCATCACTCTCACTGAACTAAATCCCTTCTACCACTCCCATCTTTTTCATCTCTCTTAACTTATCTAGATTCACATGCCCAAGCCTCTTATGCCACATCATAATATCATGAACACCAACATAATAAAGTTTCTTCGTTTCATTACTTAAGATCAGCCTAAACATCCCATGGCTACCTTTCTCAGCAATGAAATAGACATCCTCCTCAAAACTAGCAGTAAAGACTCCTTCCCTAGTGCTAGTGAAAAAACCCTTATCATCTAATACTGATGTAGAGATGAGGTTTTGGTTCAGCTCCGGAATAAACAATACATCGGAGAATGTTACTATGGATGTCTTTCCTTCTACTAACACTTTCAAATCTACCGATCCTACAAGAGTAGTGGTGACTATCCTCCCATCCGCGTACTCTATCTCTACGGTGGGAATATTTCTTATCTTAGTGAACAGGTGCCTATCCTTACACATGTGCATCGAGGCACCTGAATCTACAATCCAACCTGTTTCACCTTTCAATCCACCGTAAGCACATTTCTGCCTTCGTGGTATTTCGACCTCGTTTTTCGCCTCGAACTCCTCATCCAAAAGGAGCTTATCGTCCTCGTCCTCGGATTCCGGCTCATGTAACTGTGTCACAAGGGCCTTTTTCTTTCCTCTCGGGGTACCACCGGTCTGCCCCTCCTTTAATCGAAGCTTGGTTAGCTTAGTGTAGTTTGCCATATAGTGCCACGGTTTCTTACAAAAATGACATAAACCATTGGGAGCCCTTGGTCCAAACTCGTCGGTCTGATTTTTCTGCTCCCTCCCCCCATAGTTTCGGACCGGTTTCTGGGAATCCTTGTTCCTCCAATCGGTCGCATTTGCCAAGGCTTGGCCACTCTTTCCTCCTCTTCGCATCTCAATCGTATTCTTCCGAACGAGAATCATCCCTACCACTGAGTTCCATATCCACCTTGAGTCCGGCAAGTCCTGCACACGGTTGACTATGTTCTCGAACTCATCGGTAACTTCATCAGTAAACAGTTAACCTTTTCTTTTTCACTAAAATCTTTTCCCGCACTCTCTAGCTCCATGAAGAGTGTAGCAAGCTCATTGCAAAAATCCAACATCTTTCCCCCTTTGTATACATACTCCTTAACTTTCTGATCAGCCAATTGTTGTTGCTGAATCGTACCACTTCGGTACATCTCTATGAGAGCCATCCAAAGATCGGATGCCCTTTCTACCTGCAAATGAGGACATGCAAGTCCTTGAGTGAGATGGCGTAGGATGAAGTGCTTTGCCGCCATATTGTTGAAGTCCCAGGTTTCAGTATCATTCTCCTCGTTCCTCGGAATAGGTGACATGAATGCCGAACTAGTTGTTATTGGTGTGGTCGCCTCCTTCTCCTTTCCTTTGTCCACCACCTCTCTTTCTTTTGTTTCCTCCGTTGAAGGTGAATCCTCTTTTTTGGTGAATCTGCTTCCTCCAAACCATGGAGGAATTCTAAGACTTGATGGTCGCCCGAACCGTCCACTCATTATCCCCCAAAACCTTTTTTCGCATAGAGCTCCTATCATCATAGTTTCCCAGTATATGATGCTAGTTCCATTAAAGATTGATACCCTAGAGGGTGGGACCATAATCTGAAACTCTGAGACCTCCATAAGTCCTCAGAGTGGACAGCTTCCAAAAAGCCTCTAGGATAACCCTGACCCCTTTGTGTTTCAGCAAAAATAACTGCCACCCTGGCAGGCAAAAACTCTAACCAACTTCACCCTTGTGAAGACAAGACTCCCTTGAGTCGATAGCAAAAAGAATCTCTGAATTTGCTCCCCTGAGCAGTAAGTTATGGAGGGTCAAAGTTGACCTTTTGTACAGAAGCTCTCTGGGAGAGAGGGTCCTATCTCCTAATTTTTCTAAGTCCTATTTCTCTCACTGACTCTATCTACTGATGTACGGAGCCAATCAGAATGCAGCTCCGTACATAAAAGTACAGCTGCCGGTGTACTTTCTGTACGAATATCGTACGACATGGCCTAAATGTCGACACGTGGTATGTCCGGATTCGTTCCCGTAATCCTTGGAGATGCCGCGATTCAATGTTATTCCGCCATGTGTCGTCCGATGTGGCGATGTCCATAAACCGCCGAAATCCTCTTCTGTGATCTCGGCGTTAATTCCCGCCGTCCGATTAAATTCATATTTAATCGTAGCCATAATAAATGCATGTGCGATATTCTTTTCTAAAAGAAACAAATGCGCGGTATTGGTTTCTTATCCGTACCGCTATCCGTACTTTTACAATTATGGATCTATGTCTCCCGTAATCAGTTATAGTTAAATGAATTTTCCTACTTAATTACATTTAAATAAATATCATACCCTGTATTGCGTAACATCCGATGAAGACTTAACGGCTAGGGCTACCGTCTACCGTCTGCCTGCCGGCCGGTAGGTACAAGGATCAAATCTTGTAGCCGACACTATCTTTTTAGCAATAAAGCCTCTAACTAATATATAATCTCGTAAACTTCTGGTTAGCCTAGGTAGCCATGGCTCTAGCTCCCTCTCCAATTTCTCAGTGATTGCGACAAGTTTGAGAGTTCAAGAGAGAAGTTAGAGGTAGACTGCCTCGGCTTCTTTCTATTTTTCTATTTAGACCTAGAAAATACTTTAAATGGATCATTAATTTCTACAGAAATGTGCTAACGGTGGATTGAAAGGTGAAGCTGACTGGATTATAGATTCAGGTGCCTTCATGCACATCTGTAAAGATAGGCACCTGTTCACTAAGATAAGAAAGATTCCCACGGTAGAGATAGAGTACAGGGATAGGAGGATAGTCACTACTACTCTTGTAGGATCGGTAGATCTGAAAGTGTTAGTAGAAGTAAAGACATCTATATTAACATTCTCCGATATATTGTTTATTCCGGAGCTGAACAAAAACCTTATCTCTACATCTGTATTAGATGATAAGGGTTTTTTCACTAGCACTAGGGAAGGAGGCTTTACTGCTAGTTTTGAGGAGGATGTCTATTTCATTGCTGACAAAGGTAGCCATGGGATGTTTAGGCTGGTTTTAAGTAATGAAACGAAGAAACTTTATTATGCTGGTGTTCATGATATTATGATGTGGCATTAGAGGCTTGGGCATGTGAATCTAGATAAGTTAAAAAAGATGAAAATGATGGGAGTGGTGGAAGGGATTCAGTTCAGTGAGTGTGATAATATAAATGATTGTAGTGGATGTGCTCAAGGTAAAGCACACAGATTACCCTTTCCTAAAACAACCACTTATAAGGGAGAAAAAATTATAGATCTAGTACACACAGATATTTGGGGACTGGCTAAAGTGCCCTCACCGGGGGGGAAGAGATTTATGATGACTATCACTGATGATTGGTCTCGGTATTCCCGGGTGTTTTTTTTGAAAAACAAGTCAAAAGCTCAAGATTGTTTTAGACAATATAAAGCATAGAGCGAAAAACTCCATGAAACTCGAATCAAGAGAATAAGGAGTGACAATGGTGGAGAGTATTCTTCTCACCAGTTTGAGGATTTTGTGAGGGATGTTAAAGGATATAGAGTTTATGATCTAAAAAGGGAAGATATAATCTTAGTAAAGCATCTAGTAGTTATGGATGAAGGAAAGTCAGTGGATCCCTTCAAATATACAAAGTCAGTAAAAATCAGATTTGAGTCAGAAAATTCCGATGACTTTGAGCTTTCTAACTATCCAGGTTTTAGAGAAGATGACATTCTTGCAGGTACAAATCAGACCGAAAAGGACTCGGCTGTGGAAACTTCAGTGACAACTCTACCCGAAGCGGAAGACGTGGTGGAAATTGATTCGGAATCAACGGATAGGGGAGAAGGCGAGATTGTTCGACAGGATCCACGACAACCATCTATTCCGGCCTCAGATTTTGAGGGGGGGAGGAGAAGTAGCAAAAGATTGCAAAAAAAACAGGTTAATAACAAGGTAACAAAACTATCTCATCAAGATGAACCTCAGACTTATGGAGAGGCGATGACTTGTCCAGAAAGAAACCGGTGGAAGACAGCCATCAATGAGGAGATGGCCTCAATTATGGCAGCCGATACTTGGGAGCTGGTGGATTGTCCACCTAAGTGAAAACCAATCGGTTGTAAGTGGGTTTTCAAATTAAAACTGAACCCAGATAACACAATCGAGCGCCAGAAGGCCCAATTAGTGGCAAAGGGATTTACACAAAAAGAGGGAATTGACTACGAGGAAACATTTACCCCGGTCGTCAGATTTCCCTCCATCCGCATACTTCTCAGCCTCGCAGCAGCGGAAGACATAGAAGTGCACCAGATGGTTATCAAAACAGCCTTTTTGCATGAAGAATTGGAAGAGGAGATCATCATGCGACAACCCGAAGGGTTTGTGGAGGAAGGAGAGGAGAGTAAGGTATGCCGGCTGATTAAATCTCTTTATGGTTTTAAACAGGCTCCTCGACAGTGGAATAAGAAGCTTGATGAGTTTCTTACCGATCTTTGATATATCCGGATCAGCTCAGATCACTCAATCTATGTTTTCGAAGATGAGGAAGGTTTTATATTTATTGCAATTTATGTTGATGATTTGCTTGTCTTAAGTAAATCAATGGAAAAGATTAATAAACTTAAAACCGATCTTAAGGGGAGATTTGAAATGAAGGATATGGGGAAGCAAAATATATTTTGGGAATTCAAGTAGAGAGAGACCGAAAAAGAAAAATTATAAGATTGACTCAAAAGGAAGCAATAGGGAACATGCTTGAAAAATTTCAAATGGATAAAGCTAATAGTTGTACAGCTCCAATGGAGTTGAAGAAGGGAAGTGAGGGGAGTGAGGAAGAAGGAGTCATAGTCTTAGACAAGGAATTATCTCTTGAAAAACAGAAGTTCATTCAGACTATTCCTCACAAGCAAGTAGTGGGAAGTCTATTCTATTTTATGAATTGTACCCGGCCGGATTTAGCTGCAGCTGTAGGAGTGCTGAGTAGAAGTCTAAATGCTCCCACTAAGAGGGATTAGGGGGCATCTAAGAGAGTCCTTAGATATTTGATAAGAACTAGGGATCTATGGTTGCATTTGGGTGGGGAGAATACTGACATCACTACTTGGAGAGATGCCAGTTATGGTGATGCTCCGATGAGGAGATGCACTTCAGGATATGTATTATATGTGGGTGATGGGGCTTGCTGTTGGAGTAGCAAACAACAAAAAGTTCTTGCTCAGTCCACCATAGAGGCTGAGTATATGGCCTCTTGCTCTGGTGTAAAAGAATTGATGTGGGTCAAGTCTTTGCTTGGTGAGCTAGGTACCTTAAGAGTGGTGTGCAGAAAATATTTTGTGATAATCAGGCAGCAATCGCTACTTCTGCGAATCCTAAACATCATTTTAAAGCCAAACACATGGACATTAGACTCACCTTTGTTAGAGAGAAAGTAGAAAACAAAATAATCAGTTAAGAGTACCGACCAGATAGTGAGATGGTAGCAAATATGATGACCAAACCTGTGCCTTCCCCTTAGCTAATTTTTTGCAGGGAGAAGTGTGGTGTGAAATTAAAGATTGACTAGAAAATAAGAGGAGTGTAGAAATTAATGATCCGTTTAAAGAATTTTCTAGGTCTAAATAGAAATATAGGAAAAAGCCGAGGCACTCTACCTCTAACTTCTCTCTCCAACTCTCAAACTTGTCGCAATCACTGAGAAATTGGAGAGGGAGCTATAGCCATGGCTACCTATTCTAACTAGAAGTTTACGGGATTGTATATAAGTTAGGTGTTTTATTGCTAAAAAGATAGTGCCGGCTACAAGATTTGATCTTTGTACCTACCGGCCGGCAGGCAGACGGTAGACGGTAGCCTTAGCCGTTAAGTCTTTATCGGATGTTACGCAATATAGGGTATGATATTTATTTAATGTTATTAAGTAGGAAAATTCATTTAACTATAACTGATTACGGGAGACATAGATCCATAATTGTAAAAGTACGGATAGCGGTACGGATAAGAAACCAATACCGCGCATTTGTTTCTTTATAGAAAAGAATATCGCACATGCATTTATTACGGCTACGATTAAATATGAATTTAATCGGACGGCCGGAATTAACGCCGAGATCGCGGAAGAGGATTTCGGCGGTTTATGGACATCGCCACATCGGACGACACGTGGCGGAATAACATTGGATCGCGGCATCTCCAAGGATTACGGGAACGAATCCGGACATACCACGTGTCGACATTTAGGCCATGTCGTACGATGTTCGTACAAAAAGTACACCGGCAGCTGTACTTTTGTGTACGGAGCTGCATTCTGATTGGCTCCGTACATCAGTAGATAGAGTCTGTGAGAGAGATAGGATTTAGAAAAATTAGGAGATATGACCCTCTCTCCCAAAGAGCTTCGGTACAAAAGGTCAACTTTGACCCTCCATAACTTACTACTCAGGTAAGCAAATTCAGAGATTCTTTTTGCTATCGACTTAAGGGAGTCTTGTCTTCACAGGGGTGAATTTGGTCAGAGTTTTTGTTTGCCAGGGTGGCATTTTTTTTTGCTGAAACACAAAGGGGTCAGGGTTATCCTAGAGGCTTTTTGGAAGCTGTCCACTCTGAGGACTTATGGAGGTCTCAGAGTTTCAATTTCTCCCTTCGTGGACTTTCGACCTCGTTTTTCGCCTCCAAATCCTCATCCAAAAGGAGCTCATTGTCCTCGTCCTCGAATTCCGCCTCATGTACCTATGTCACAAGGGCCTTTTTCTTTCCTCTCGGGGTACCACCGATCTGCCCCTCCTTTAATCGAAGCTTGGTTAGCTTTGTGTAGTTTGCCATATAGTGCCCCCGTTTCTTACAAAAATGACATAAACCTTTGGGAGCCCTTGGTCCGAACTCGTGAGCCTGATTTTTCTGCTCCCTTCCCCCATAGTTTCCGACCGGTTTCCGAGAATGCTTGTTCCTCGAATCGGTCGAAGTTGCCAAGGCTTGGCCACTCTTTCCTCCTCTTGGGATCTCAATCGTATTCTCTCGAACGAGAATCATCCCTACCACTGAATTCCATATCCACCTTGAGTTCGGCAAGTCTTCCACACGGTTGACTATGTTCTCGAACTCATCGGGTAACTTCATCAGTAAACAGTTAACCTTTCCTTTTTCACTAAAATCTTTTCCCGCACTCTCTAGCTCCATGAAGAGTGTAGCAAGCTCATTGCAAAAATCCAACATTTTACCCACTTTGTTTACATGTTCCTTAACCTTCTGATCAGCCAACTGTTGTTGCTGAATCGTACCACTTCGGTACATCTCTATGAGAGCCATCCACAGATCTGATGCCCTTTCTACCTGCAAATGAGAACATGCAAGTCCTTGAGTAAGATGGCGTAGGATGAAGTGCTTTGCCGCCATATTGTTGAAGTCCCAGGTTTGAGTATCATTCACCGTGTTCCTCGGAATAGGTGACATGAATGCCGAACCAGTTGCTATTGGTGTAGTCATCTCCTTCTCCGCTCCTTTGTCCACCACCTCTCCTTCTTTTGTTTCCTCCGTTGAAGGTGGATCCTCTTTCCTGGTGAATCTGCTTCCGTCACACCCTGGAGGAATTTCAAGGCATGATGAACGCCCCAATCATTCACTCACTTTCCCCCAAAACCTTTTTTCGCATAGAGCTCCTATCATCATACTTTCCCAGTATATGAAGCCATTTCCATTAAAGATTGGTACCCTAGAGGGTGGGCCCATAACCTGAAAACTCTGAGACCTCCATAAGTGCTCAGAGTGGACAGCTTCCAAGAAGCCTGTAGGATAACCCTGACCCCTTTGTATTTCATCAAGAACAAATTCCACCGTGTTAGACAAAAACTCTGACCAACTTCTTCCCTGTGAAGGCAAGACTCCCCTGAGTCGATAGCAAAAATAATCTCTAAATTTGCTCCCCTGCGCAGTAAGTTATGGAGGGTCAAAGTTGACCTTTTGTACCGACGCTCTCTAGGAGAGAGGGTCCTATCTCCTAATTTTCTAAGTCCTATCTCTCTCACAGACTCTATCTACTGATGTACGGAGCCAATTTTATTCCACTTCCGTACACAAAAGTACAGCTCCCGATGTACTTTTTGTACGGACATTGTACGACATGGCCTAAATGTCGACACGTGGTATATCCGGATTTGTCCCTTAATCCTCGGAGATGCCGCGATCCAATGTTATTCCGCCACGTGTCATCCGATGTGGCGATGACCACAAACCGCCGAAATCCTCTTCCGCGATCTCGGCGTTCATTCCGGCCGTCTAATTAAATTCACATTTAATCGTAGCCGTAATAAATACTTGGGCGGTATTCGTTTCGCTAAAGAAACAAATGCGCGGTATTCGTTTCTTTATCTGTACCACAATCCGTATTTTTACATTACTGAATGTATGTATCCCGTAAATAGTTTCAGTTAATTGAATTATCCTACTTGGTAATGTATAACTAAATATCAAACCAAAAAGAGCGTAACACTAGGTCATGAGCTAACGGATATGGCTACCGTCTTCCGGCTGCATAACGTCCGGCAGGTACGAGGATCAAATCCTGGGGGCAGCACATATCCTTTTAGTAAATAAACCTCTAACAGTAAATAAACTAATATACATATTTCCCGTAAACCTCTAGATTGCCTAGGTAGCCATGGCTCTAGCTTCCTCTCCAATTTCTCAGTGATTGCGACAAGTTTGAAAAGTTGGAGAGAGAAGTTAGAGGTAGACTGCCTCGGCTTTTTCATGTATTTCTATTTAGACCTAGAAAATTCTTTAAACGGACCATTAATTTCTACAGTTTTTTTATTTCGCCACTTAAATTTTTTTTTATCCGTACATGTTTGTTGAATTTTGCATCTGACGGTTGCGATTGAAAGCCAAGGTTCTTACCTTCCGATTGGTGGTTTCCATGTGAATATTGGACAAGTGTGTACAAAGAAAATATGTTTTAAGTGGCTAAAATGGTATTAACGGTAATAGCGATACACGGTGCATTTTTCACCTTTAATTTGTGCTTATGTACGGTCGCTAAAGTTAGGGTATGTCCCCATGTGCATAAGTAAGGGTTTTTTTTTGTTGTTTTCTTGTAAAACTTAGCGTCATACTGCCTAAGTTCCAACCCTACAAAGAATCACTAATTTTTAGAGTACAATTTGCGTCATCCTCGAACTTTGGATGTACGAAAATTTGTCGTCTTGTGTTTTTCGACCCACTTCCACGATAATAAACGTCATCTTCAACCTTATGTTTAAAACACATGCGCAATGTGTTTTAAAACTAGGTTTTTTCGATAAACAAACAGGAACATATATTCCCACGTGCCGTAGTTTTCGAAAATTTTCATACGATTTCAAAGGACAAAGAAAAGTACAGAATCCGCTATGTTCAATCCGTTTGTGTTCAATACGACAAAGAGAAGTACACAATTTGTTTGATATTGTCCGTTTTCTTTCAGTACGGATTTTTTTTTTTGCAGGGGTCTCAAAATTCTGATGCCATTTCACGTCCAACGGACACGCGACGCGAAGGCAAAGCGCATCTTCTTCAACCGTGAAACGGCACAGGCTGGAAGGCGGTACGTCTATAATGTCACGCTAAGACATGCGACGTCACAAGCAGTTCCAAAAAATATCGTGCGACAACACAGATCGTAGACGTTGACAACCGTCACAGGTATTGTTGACGTATACAATTGTCACAAACGTAAGTTACGATTACGTTCTTACACATAGAGACACTTGAAAACCGTGTCCGGCGGATCTGCGCTAAAATACAAAGTAAGTTTGCTAAGTTACGACAACATGGGGACATACCCTTAGTCGATTACTACACCGTGAATCGTTATTAGTGTTAATACTTTTTTAGTCTCTTAAAACATCTTTTCTCGGTAAAGGTATGTTAGTTTTATTATCTAACGGTTGATATTGAAAGATGAGATTGTCAACTTACGATTGACGGTCTTAAATTGAAAATCGGACAATAGTGTACGGAGAAAAGATGTTTTAAGTGGCGAAAAAACTATTAACACCAATACCGATACACGGTGTAGATTGGCCTATTTGAATAATGAAAGAAAGTCCGTACACACGAGTTCCATTGCCCTTTCAGCATAGTTTGTATTTGTGATTTTGTTAGTTAGGCAGTTAACTGTTGCTTCAAACTGTTGGTAACTCGTCACAATTTGATTGGCATATAGCTTATTCGAACCATGAAACGAAATATCATGCACCTATCGTGGACCGCACGATCGGGATATCTAATAAATGGGACGATCCCAACCGGGGAAGTTTCGATTAAGATTGGCGAAACGGATTGGTTGAACGCGTAATGTTGACTCGGTGCCGGCTTTTACTGTTGACTGTGCAAAGTTAAAACTCGTGAATCGTTATTAGTGTTAATGTTTTTTTGGTCGCTCAAAAATTCTTTTATCCGTACACACATGTCTGATTCTGGACTTGAGGGTTGCGATTGAAGGGTGAGATTCTCAGCTTCTAATTGGCGGTCACAAATTGAGAATCGGACAAAAGTGTACGGAGAAAATACGTTTTAAGTGGCCAAAATATTATCAACACTAATAGGCATAAGAGTGTATAGTACAGAACTGGCTCAATGATCATTAGGGCAACACTTTTCAAATGAGAGATAATACACATAGTCCAAGAGCTTACGTCATCAAGCCCAGCCAAGTGTAAATTAAGTAAATTCGTACAAATTTTGGTATAAGGGTGTGTCTCCATGTACTTCTAACTTAGAGAAATGACTTTGTTTTTTAGAGCAGATCCGGCGGACCCGGATTTCAAGTGTCCCTATGTGTAAAAACGGAATTAAAACTTAAGGGTGTGACGATTGTATACGTTGACATGCGCGTGACGTAGGGTTGGGTATCGAGGACCATCTTTCGATATTTGATATATATCGTATTACAGGTACCCGATAATCGATATACCGAAAATCTAATTATCGCGATATATCGTCAATATATCATTGATATATCGTATTGTCGATATATCGAGGCTTTTCAAAACAAATAATTACAACAATTTTTGCTACTGTTGCTGGAACTAATGCTGCTGTAGCTGGTGGTGAATATCTTTAAGCATTTCAGTGTCATTATACTCTTCACCTCCCATGCTACCTCCCATCCCTTGGGAATCCATGGAGAAAACTAAAAGTGTAACATTTCTATAATATTAGGGTGCGTCTCCATGTGCTTAAGTAAGGGTTTTTTCTCTCGTTTTCTTGTAAAACTTAGAGCCTTACTGCGTAAGTTTCAACCGTACAAAAACATAGAGAAAATATAAAGTACATTTTGCGTCATCATCGAATTTAAGATGTACTACATGTTGTCATTTTGTATTCTTCGACCCACGGCCCTGCCAAAAAACGTTATCTTCAAACTTTTCTTCAAAACACATGGAAGATATGATTTAAAACAAAGAATTTTTGAAAAACAAATAGAGACATGTAGTCGCACGTGTAAAATTTTTCCAAGAAATTTCAAAAGAATTTAAGCGACGACGAAAAGTGCACGATCCGCTATGTTTTGTCCGTTTGCGTTCACGTTTGACAAAGCAAAGTACACAATTTGTTGGGTTTTGTCCGTTTCCGCTTGGTACGAATTTTATTTTGCAAGGGTCTCAAGATCTGATGCCATTTCACGTCGAGTGGATAAGAGATGCAAAGGCAAATTGCATCTTCTTCAACCGTGAAACGGCCCAGGTTGGATGGCGGTGCGTCTACAATGTCACGAAAAGTCATGCGACGTCACAAGCAGTTACAAAAAATAACGTGCGTCATCACAGATTGTACACTCTCGGTAGTCGTCACGGGTATTGTCGACGTCTACAATTGTCACGCCCTTAATTGACAACTTCGTTTGGTACACATAGGGACACCCGAAATCTAGGTCCGCCGGATCTGCGCTACAAAACAAAGTAAATTTTCTAAGTTTGAAGTACATGGAGACGCACCCTTAGTCGTTGGAAATGGATAAGCCGTAATGGCTACCAATCTGCAGATTGGTAAATGCTTGCAAAAATGCCTGCAGATTGGTTGGTATTCCTTCCTGGAAGCATGAAAAGAACAGTGTGCAATTTTTTTTTTTCAGATTATACTTTGACTTAATTAGTGTGACTTTTTCGTATGTGAAATCTCTACGTACTAACTAATTAATAACATGAATTACAGAATTATTACTTTTTTGTCGGTTACATTTTGCGGCGTCTACCTTTAAGTCACGGAACGAAAATCACGTCGTACGTCGCGTATCAAACAATTTGTCTTCATCGCTAAAATAACATATCATATAAAATATTAAATTTAAAAAATACTATATATCGCGATATATATTGCGATAATTTTTGTTGGTCTCGATACGATATATCGAGAAGTTTGCTCGATCGATATTCGATATATCGAATATCGAAATTATCGCAATATGAAATTACCCGATACCCAACACTAGCGTGACGATTGCCAACGTCTACAATCTGTGATTTTCCATATTGTTCGTGACGTCGCATACTTGTACGGTGAGAGGCGGCGAGTGCGAGTTGATGTGGCGCCCTCAGAGATTCTCACGTTTTCGTGCAATGGCAACGGAATCTTCAGATCCCCTGAAATGAAAAAATCCGAACTGAACAAAACCTGACAAAACAAAACAAATTATGTACTTTGATGCACGCAAACGTACAAAACATACCAAATTGTACATTTTTCGTCGTCGCTTGAAACCATTTGAAATTTTTTAGAAAATTTTATACACGTGTGAATACGTGTTATTATTTGTTTAGCGAAAATACTTTGTTTTAAAAAACATCGCGCATGTGTTTTAAAGAAAATTTTGAAGATGACGTTTTTTGGCATGGCCCTAGGTCGAGGAACACAAGACGACAACATGTAGTACATTTTAAATTCGATGATGACACAAAATGTACTTCTCTTTTTTTCTATTTTTTTGTACGGTTGACACTTACTCGGTACGATGCTAAGTTTTAGAAAAAAACGACAGAAAAAAACCCTTACTTAGGCATAAGGAGACGCACCCTAAGAGACGGTAAGCCACAATGATTAACGCTGACTTTTGGATACCGACCGATTTATCTCACGACAGGCTAAGAGCGTTGTTCCATTAGGCAGTCTGTGTAAACGTCAAAAATCCGTTTATTGAAGCGACCGTTCTATTGTGTCGGGTAAGTAACCGACATTTATTTTGCGTGGCGCATGTTGGTTGGTTACACGTAAGCAGCTTTTCTGATCTTGCTAATCTATATAGAATCTTTGGCAGCAAGTTGATAACGCAAAATTTATAGTACTAGGTGTAAAAAGGACGTCGTACATAATGTACGATGATGTACGAAATGTACGGTCATGTAACAGGGAACACAACTTCTCTAAAATATTCCCATGGCTCTCTCTTGAACGCCTCTCTTTGACCTAAAACCTCCACAGCAGCGGTGCTAGTCTTCATTCTCCTTCGATTTCTTCAAAATGGAACAATTGCTGGCCATACTTATCCTCATTAATGAACATAAAGGTGACCAATCCGAGGAATAAATTATCATTCTAACCATCATGATGCTCGTTGTTCAAAGGAACGTCATGGCAAGTTCCCAAACCTTCATAAATTTGGTTGAGGGTTTTGGTATGTTTTTTTGCAGACCTACACGACGGAGGTCTAAGGGAGAGTACTACATTCGACCTGGAAGTTTACATTTCTGCATGACACTCCTTCATGAGTATGATAATGAGAGATATAGGGAACTTTTTCGCCTTCCCAGACACCTTTTACATTATTTGGCTGAAGAAATAGGGTATCGAATGGAAACCGACCTTGCACCGTGTTTTGCACACATCCCTAATAGGAAGCTTGCTGTAATGCGGCAAATTGAGATGGTCCTTTACCGTCTCGCCACGGGAAATACCGCTACTTCAGTCGGGGATTTTTTTGGCGTGAGGAGAATGACTGTAACCCGAAAAAAGGCAATATTTTGTCGGGTTGTGTGGTATGTCTTGACCCCAGGTTGATAAAATGGCCAACCGGAAGGAGGTTTAGTCAACTAATAACACATTTCAAAGACTATAAGTTTCAATTTCCTAACTGCTGCGGGGCTATCGACGCCACTCGTATAAATATAGGGTTAGGGGCCCATATGCGTCCTTCGGATTGGTACGATAGGGAGAGAAACTACTCTACTATCTTGCAGGCCGTGGTGGCTCCGAACACCCGGATACTCAGATGCATGTGTAGGCTGGGCGGGTAGTGTACATGACTCTAAATTCTTTAGAAATTCCGGAATAGGAAATGCTTTCTTGTTTGGAGGGGGGTTGCAAGGGCCGTCAGTTGATGTTGGTTTGGTAGATGTACCACTTTTCCTGTTGGGGGATGCAGGATATCCTTTAAGTAAGCACGTAATAACACCGTACCCTGGGTCAAACTTAGAGGAACCAGAAAAGTCGTTCAACTATTTTCACAGTAGTAGACGTATGTGTGCAGAGAGAGTATTCGGAATTATAAAAAACTAGTGGCCAATCATTAGTCGAAAAATGATTTTACCAAACACGGAGCGGTTAGTGGACATGATTATCACGGTATGCACTTTACATAATTTATTGTTAGAGGAGAACATAAGATACCTAGATGAGGATTCTCCACCCACAACCCCCCCAAACGAAGAGGAATTGAATGTCGGTGGAGTAGAGAGGGATGCATACTCCGATGAGGAAGGGAAAGCACTATAGGATGTTTTGGCTGAAGATCTTTTTGAGAGGCATGTACTAAATTAACAATTATTATTAGTTGATAAAATGGTGAGTCTCTTTCCTACCCCCCTTCTTTTTCTCATGTTCGCTTACCCCCTATTCCTACTGGAATTTTAATACTATGTCCCTATCTGTGTCCCCCCCTGTCTCCCTCTGTGTGTCTTTCTCCCCCTATGTCTCTTTGTCTTCCTCTGTCTATCTTTCAATTTTTGGCTCCGTTTTTTCCTCAGTTTTTTCTTCAGTTTTTTGCTCAGTTTATTGCTCTTTTTATTGCTCAGTTTTTTGTTCAATTTTCTGCTTAGTTTTTAGCTCAGTTTATTGCTCAGTTTATTTGTCAATTTTTTGTTCAGTTTTTTGCTCAGTTTTTTGTTCAATTTTTCGCTCATTTTTTGGCTCAGTTTTTTTATAACTTTTTTGTTCAGTTTATTGCTCAATTTATTGCTCAATTTATTGCTCAGTTTATTTGTCAATTTTATGTTCAGTTTTATGCTCAATTTTTGTCTCAGTTTTTGGCTCAGTTTTCGGCTCAGTTTTTTTATCACTTTTATGTTCAGTTTCTTGTTCAGTTTTTGGCTCAGTTTTTGGCTCAGTATTTTGGCTTAGTATTTTGTCTCAGTTATTTGGTCACGCTTTGGCACCGTCTTCGTCTCAGTTTTTGTCTCAGTTTTTGGCTCAGTTTATTGCTCAGTTTTTTGAAATTAATGGTTTTTAAGTATTTTCTAGGTCTGAATAGAAATAAAGAAGCCGAGGCAGTCTACCTCTTACTTCTCTCTCCAACTCTCAAACTTGTCGCAGTCACTGAGAAATTGGAGAGGAAGCTAGAGCCATGGCTACCTAGGCTATCCTGAGGTTTACGGGAAATTTATATTAGTCAAGGGATTAATTACTAAAAGGTATGTGCCGACGACAAGATTTGTACCTGGTACCTGCCGGCCATCAGAGAGTAGATAGCGGGTAGCCTTAGCCGTTAAGTCTAGAAGTAGTCTTACATAGTATATAGTACGATAATGATTTAAACATGTACACGTAGGATAAATCATTTAACTATAACTGTTAACGGGATACATAGATATGGTAGTGTAAAAGTACGAATTGCGGTACGGATAAAAAATCAAACCCGCGCATTGATTTCGTAAGCTAAAGAAATACGGCGCATGTATTTATTACGGCTACGATCAAATGCGAGTTTAATCGGACGGCCGGAATTAGCGCCGAGATAGCGGAAGAAGAATTCGGCGGTTTGTGGGCATCGCCACATCGGATGACACGTGGCGATGTTACATTGGAGCGCGGCATCTCCGAGGATTAAAGGAGCGAATCCGGATATTCCACGTGTGGACATTTAGGCCATGTCGTACAATATCCGTACATAAAGTACACCGACAGCTGTACTTTTGCGTACGGAACTGAAATCTGATTGGTTCCGTACATCAGTAGATAGATTCTGTGAGAGAGATAGGACTTAGAAAAATTTGAAGATAGGACCCTCTCTCCCAGAGAGCTTCTGTACAAAAGGTCAACTTTGACCCTCCATAACTTACTGCTCAGGGGAGCAAATTCAGAGATTCTTTTTGCTATCGACTCAGGAGAGTCTTGCCTTCACAGGGGTGAATGTGGTCAGAGTTTTTGTCTGCCAGGGTGGCAGTTTTTTTTGCTTAAACACAAAGGGGTCAGGATTATCCTAGAGGCTTCTTGGAAGCTGTGCACTTTGAGGACTTATGGAGGTCTCACAGTTTCAAGTTATGGGCCCACCCTCTAGGGTACCAATCTTTAATGGAACTGGCTTTATATACTGGGAAAGTATGATGATAGGAGCTCTATGCGAAAAAAAGGTTTTGGGGGATAGTGAGTGGACGATTGGGGCGTCCATCAAGTCTTGGAATTCCTCCAGGGTTTGGAGGAAGCAGATTCACCAGGAAAGAGGATTCACCTTCAACGGAGGAAACAAAAGAAGGAGAGGTGGTGTACAAAGGAAAGGAGAAGGAGGCGACCACACCAATAGCAACTGGTTCAGCATTTATGTCACCTATTCTGAGGAACGAGGAGAATGATACTGAAACCTGGGACTTCAACAATATGGCGGCAAATCACTTCATCCTACGCCATCTCACTCAAAGACTTGCATGTTCTCATTTGCAGGTAGAAAATGCATCCGATCTTTGGATGGCTCTCATAGAGATGTACCAAAGTGGTACGATTCAGCAACAACAGTTGGCTGATCAGAAAGTTAAGTAGTATGTATACAAAGGGGGAAATATGTTGGATTTTTGCAATGAGCTTGCTACACTCTTCATGGAGCTAGAGAGTGCGGGAAAAGTTTTTAGTGAAAAAGAAAAGGTTAACTGTTTACTGATGAAGTTACCTGATGAGTTCGAGAACATAGTCAACCGTGTGTAGGACTTGCCAGACTCAAGGTGGATATGGAACTCACTGCTAGAGATGATTCTCGTTCGAGAGCATACGATTGAGATCCGAAGGAGAGGAAAGAGTGGCCAAGCCTTGGCAACAGCGACTGATTGGAGGAACAAGGATTCTCGGAAACCAGTCGAAAACTATGGGGGTAGGGAGCAGAAAAAACAACCTGAAGAGTTCAAACCAAGGGCTCCCAAAGGTTTATGTCATTTTTGTAAGAAACCGAGGCACTATATGGCAGAGTGCACTGAGCTAACCGAGCTTCGGTTAAAAGAGGGGCAGACCGGTGGTACCCCGAGAGGAAAGAAAAAGGCCCTTGTCACACAGGTACTTGAGGCGGAATCCGAGGACGAGGACGATGAGCTCCTTTTGGATGAGGAGTTGGAGGCGAAAACTGAGGTTGAAATTCCACGAAGGCAGAAATGTGCTTACGGTGGATTGAAAGGTGAAGCAGGCTGGATTATAGATTCAGGTGCCTCAATGCACATGTGTAAGGATAGGCACCTGTTACTATGATAAGAAAGATTCCCACCGTAGAGATAGAGTACAGGGATGGGAGGATAGTCACTACTACTCTTGTAGGATCGGTAGATCTGAAATTGTTAGTAGAAGTAAAGACATCTATATTAACATTCTCGGATGTATTGTTTATTCCGGAGCTGAACAAAAACCTTATCTCTACATCTGTATTAGATGATAAGGGTTTTTTCACTAGCACTAGGGAAGGAGTCTTTACTGCTAGTTTTGAGGAGGATGTCTATTTCATTGCTGAGAAAGGTAGCCATGGGATGTTTAGGTTGATCTTAAGTAATGAAATGAAGAAACTTTATTATGCTGGTGTCCATGATATTATGATGTGGCATAAGAGGCTAGGGCATGTGAATCTAGATAAGTTAAGAGAGATGAAAAAGATGGGAGTGGTAGAAGGGATTTAGTTCAGTGAGAGTGATGATATAAGTGATTGTAGTGGGTGTGCTCAAGGTAAAGCACACAGATTACCCTTTCCTAAAACAACCACCTACAAGGGAGAAAAACTTTTAGATCTAGTACACACAGATATTTGGGGACCGGCTAGAGTGCCCTCACCAGGGGGAAGAGATTTATGATGACTATAACTGATGATTGGTCTCGGTATTCCCGGGTGTATTTTTTGAAAAACAAGTCAGAAGCTGAGGATTGTTTTAGACAATATAAAGCATGGAGCGAAAAACTCCATGAAACTCGAATCAAGAGAGTAAGGAGTGACAATGGTGGAGAGTATACTTCTAACCAGTTTGAGATTTTTCTGAGGGAAGATGGGGTCCAACACCAAAAGACAGTTCCACAAAATCCGGAACAGAATGGGGTAGCTGAAAGGTTAAATAGAACACTAAGTGATAGTGCTAGAAGTATGTTGTCAGATAAAAAGATAGGAAAAAGATTTTGGGCAGAAGCAATGAACTGTGCTAATTATCTCAAAAATAGAGTTCTTACTTCAGCTATAAAAGATCAAACACCTTATGAGAGATGGACAGGCCGGAAACCAGACTTATCTCACTTAAAGGTTTTCGGCAGTCAAGTATTCAGTCTAGATATAGATCGGTCTAATTGGAAGCTAGACCCTAAAGGAAAACCGGGATACTTATTAGGATATGATGAGGATGTTAAAGGATATAGAGTTTATGATCTAAAAAGGGAAGATATAATCTTAGTAAAGCACCTAGTAGTTATGGATGAAGGAAAGTCTGTGGATCCCTTCAAATATACAAAGTCAGTAAAAATCGGATTTGAGTCTGAAAATTCCGATGACTTTGAGCTTCCTAACTATCCAAGTTTGAGAGAAGATGACATTCTTGCAGGTACAAATCAGACCGAAAAGGACTCGGCTGTGGAAACACCAGTGACAACTCTACCCGAAGCGGAAAACGTGGTGGAAATTGATTCAGAATCAAGGGATAGGGGAGAAGCCGAGTTTGTTCGAAAGAATCCACGAGAACCATCTATTCGTGCCTCAAATTTTGAGGGGGGAAAGAGAAGTAGTAAAAGACTGCAAGAAAAACAGGTTAATAACAAGGTAACTAAACTATCTCATCAAGATGAACCTCAAACTTATAAAGAGGCGATGACTTGTCCAGAAAGAAACCGGTGGAAGACAGCCATCAATGAGGAGATGGCCTCAATTATGGCAGCCGATACTTGGGAGCTGGTGGATTGTCCACCTAACTGAAAACCAATCGGTTGTATGTGGGTTTTCAAATTAAAACTGAACCCAGATAACATAATCGAGCGCTACAAGGCCTGATTAGTGGCAAAAGGATTTACACAAAAAGAGGGAATTGACTACGAGGAAACCTTTGCCCCTGGTCGTCAAATTTCCCTCCGTCCGCATACTTCTCAGTCTGGCAGCAGCGGAATACATGGAAGTGCACCAGATGGACATCATGACAGCCTTTTTGCATGGAGAATTGGAAGAGGAGATCATCATGCGAAAACCCGAAGGGTTTGTGGAGGTAGGAGAGGAAAGTAAGGTATGCTGGCTCATTAAATCTCTTTATGGTTTCAAACAGGCGCCTGGACAATGGAATAAGAAGCTTGATGAGTTTCTTATCAGTCTTTGATATATCCGGATCAGCTCAGATCACTCAATCTATGTTTTCGAAGATGAGGAAGGTTTTATATTTTTGCAATTTATGTTGATGATTTGCTTGTTTTAAGTAAATCAATGGAAAATATTAATAAACTTAAAACCGATCTTAAGGGGAGATTTGAAATGAAGGATATGGGGGAAGCAAAATATATTTTGGGAATTCAAGTAGAGAGAGACCGAAAAAGAAAAATTATAAGATTGACTTAAAAGGAAGCAATAGGGAACATGCTTGAAAAATTTCAAATGGATAAAGCTAATAGTTGTACAACTCCAATGGAATTGAAGAAGGGAAGTGAGGGGAGTGAGGAAGAAGGAGTCATAGTCTTAGACGAGGAATTATCTCTTGAAGAACAGAAGTTCATGCAGACTATTCCTTACAGGCAAGTAGTGGGAAGTCTAATCTATTTTATGAATTGTACCCGGCCGGATTTAGCTGCAGCTGTAGGAGTGCTGAGTAGAAGTCTAAATGCTCCCACTAAGAGGGATTGGGAGGCAGCTAAGAGAGTACTTAGATACTTGATAGGAACTAGGGATCTATGGTTGCATTTGGGTGGGGAAAATACTGACATCACTACTTGGAGTGATGCTAGTTATGGTGATGCTCCGATGAGGAGATGCACTTCTGGATATGTATTATATGTGGGAGATGGGGCTTGCTGTTGGAGTAGCAAACAGCAAAAGGTTATTGCTCAATCCACCATGGAGGCTGAGTATATGGCCTCTTGCTCTGCTGTTAAAGAATTGATGTGGGTCAAGTCTTTACTTGGTGAACTTGGTCATCTTAAGAGTGGTGTGCAGAAAATATTTTGTGATAATCAGGCAACAATTACTATTTTTGCCAATCCTAAACATCATTTTAAAGCCAAACATATAGACATTAGACTTATCTTTGTTAGAGAGAAAGTAGAAAATAAAATAATCAGTTTAGAGTACCGACCAGATAGTGAGATGGTAGCAGATATGATGACCAAACCTGTGCGTTCCCCTAAGCTAATTTTCTGCAAGGAGAAGTGTGGTCTGAAATTAAAGATTGACTAGAAAACAAAGGGAGTGTAGAAATTAATGGTTTTTAAGTATTTTCTAGGTCTGAATAGAAATAATGAAGCCGAGGCAGTCTACCTCTAACTTCTCTCTCCAACTCTCAAACTTGTCGCAGTCATTGACAAATTGGAGAGGAAGCTAGAGCCATGGCTACCTAGGCTATCCTGAGGTTTACGGGAAATTTATATTAGTCAAGGGATTAATTACTGAAAGGTATGTGCCGGCGACAGGATTTGATCTTGGTACCTGCCGGCAGTCACAAAGTAGATAGCCGGTAGCCTTAGCCGTTAAGTCTAGAAGTAGTCTTACATAGTATATAGTACGATAATGATTTAAACATGTACACGTAGGATAAATCATTTAACTATAACTTTCAACGGGATACATAGATATGATAGTGTAAAAGTACGAATTGCGGTACGGATAAGAAATCAATACCGCGCATTGATTTCGTAAGCGAAACAAATACGACGCATGTATTTATTACGGCTACGATCAAATGCGAGTTTAATCGGACGGCCGGAATTAGCGCCGAGATCGCGGAAGAAGATTCGGCGGTTTGTGGGCATCGCCACATCGGATGACACGTGACGATGTTACATTGGAGCGCGGCATCTCCGAGGATTAAAGGAGCGAATCCGGATATTCCACGTGTGGACATTTAGGCCATGTCGTACAATGTCCGTACATAAAGTACACCGACAGCTGTACTTTTGCGTACGGAACTGAAATCTGATTGGTTCCGTACATCACTAGATAGAGTCTGTGAGAGAGATAGGACTTAGAAAAATTTGAAGATAGGACCCTCTCTCCCAGGGAGCTTCTGTACAAAAGGTCAACTTTGACCCTCTATAACTTACTGCTCAGGGGAGCAAATTCAGAGATTCTTTTTGCTATCGACTCAGGAGAGTCTTGCCTTCACACGGGTGAAGGTGGTCAGAGTTTTTGTCTGCCAAGGTGGCAGTTATTTTTGCTTAAACACAAAGGGGTCAGGATTATCCTAAAGGCTTCTTGGAAGCTGTCCACTCTGAGGACTTATGGAGGTCTCATAGTTTCAAGTTTATTGCTCAATTTTCTGTTCAGTTTTTTCCTCAGTTTTTGGCTTAGTTATTGGCTCAGTTTTTGGCTGAGTTTGTTTAACATTTTTTTGTTCAGTTTCTTGGTCAGTGTTTGGCTCAGTTTTTGGCTCAGTTTTTGGCTCACTTGTTTGTTCAATTTCTTGGTCAGTGTTTGGCTGAGTTTTTGGCTCAGTTTATTTATCACTTTTTTGTTCAGTTTCTTGTTCAGTTTTTGGCTCAGTTTTTTGCTCAGTTTTTGGCTCAGTTTTTTTATCACTTTTTTTTTCAGTTTCTTGTTCAGCTTTTTGCTCAGTTTTTTGCTTAGTTTTTTGCTCAGTGTTTTGCTCAGTTTTATACAATATGTAATATGTACAATGTAATACTATGTAATATACAAAACATTTTAATGTCATTGTATTATATACTGTAATAAAATATAATATTCTAATGTTATGTTATACATAATATATATCATTTAATGTATTGTGACGTAATAAAATAAAATATAAAGATGTGTCACAATAACCTAATGTAGTATAATGTATATTTTATAATATACATTAATTTTGTTATATAATGCATTAATACTTAATACTATTTTCACGGTTATTTTCCCCTTTCCTTCTTTCTCAGCTACGCATAAAAAGAGATCAAAATAAAGGAAACCCAAAAATAAAACACAAAACAATAATCATTACCCTCGATTACTGCTTTAATTTTACGCTAAATTGTAATTCAGAAAAATCCATTCACAAAAATTGGAAAGGGTTGTCGATGAAGAACACATGGGAAAAAAGGTTAAAGTAAAGACGAGTATTTGACCATTTTCCCTCAGTGATCGGATAAGTCATGTGCCTGTTCCATGTTTCCTAAGAAAAATCCGCAAGCCTGAAAGAAAAGCTCAATTGTGGAAGAAAAAATGACAACAAAGAGGAAAGTCAGTACATTAAATCAAAAAATAAATGCTCACACGAAGAAATAAGTACGGAGAAGAATACGGATAAAATGCCAAAATTTGAAATAACATGTGTACCTCACAATTTGCGTCAGTAGTTGAATGTATCGCGACGATCCCCTCGCTCAGCGAGTTTGCACACAGCATCAATTAGACGGAGTCTTCCTTAATCCGTCTTTTCCTAGTTTGCAAGGAGCATGTTCTAGAAGTTGTCGATGGTGTTGTTTGTTTCCTTTAAAGTCATCGCATGAATATCTACAGCGATTTGTCAAAATTCTTTCACTTCTAACGAACGTGCAGTGGCTGCCTCCTTTTCAATTCTACGACGTTTTCCCGAACTATTAGAGAATATGTTATCGGTTGTTTCAGTGTCGAATGGTGACTCCTCAACACTACTTGACCCTTGTTGATTACGCACGTAAGTGTCCCTCACATGTGTAGGTTGTATGTTTTCGTTCCAAATTGTTCCCTCACTTATAATGAAATCAAACCTCTCGTCAAAACTTCCAGGTAATTTTTTATCTGTCCTACAGTCCATTCTCATCCCCCAATAATCTAAAGCCCCACTAGGCATCTTACATTGATAGTCCCAATTTTTTTTTAAATCCCAAAATACATTCTCCCATTTTTGTTGACATCTCTTACCGCGTTTGTACACAACGCCTTATTCTAGGTGCTCACTAATTAACCTCCATTTTTCTTCAGATGTGCGATGTATGGCCAACAGGCCGTTCATCTTTTCGCTTCGCATCTCCTCCACTTTCAATGTAATTAGCTTTAACGCTTCATCCGTTGTCTGTTGTATTTACTGATTTAGGGAAGGTATTTTCTAGGTCTTCATTAGATAAAATAACTAAAAGATCCACCTTCTCTCTCTGGCCCCCATACTTGTTGTAGTCACTGAAGAAGAGAGAGGGTCGTGGAGCCATGGCTGCCTCAGCTCCATACGCAAGACTAAAGAGTGACCTAAGTCACTCTCAACAAAAAGGTTGAGTCCGGCATGACTCGAACCTCCGACCGGCAGAGCAAGGCGTAGCCGTCAGCTCTTACCGGTCTGCCGTAGTAGTCTGTTAGGATACATAGTGTTTAATAGCTATTTAAACATTAGCAAGATCATTAATTCGTTCAACAGAATAATAAATTAAGGACATAGAAACTAGTTAAGTTTTAGTGCGTACGAAACAAATGTACCAGACATTTGTTATTTTGGACGGCGAACATTAAATGTCTGTTTGGATCCGACGATCCGCATCATCGTCGAGATCCCGGTATAGCCGCCTTGGTGGTTTTCGGACGTGACATGACCTGTCAACACGTGGCAAGATATTATTGGGAAGTTGGAATCCTGGGGAGCGTGAGCACAAGTCAGGAGGAGACAGACGTCCACTCCATGGCCTTGTCGTACACATGCCGTACAGAAAGTACATCGGCCCTAGTACCTTTTTGTACTGTACAGTCTTCTAATTGGTTCGTACATCAGTAGATAGGGGTTGTGAGAAGGGTTTAGGACTTAGAGGATTGAGGAGGTAGCGGTAACTCTCCCAACAAGCTTGTATAAATATTGGCATCTTCGCCACTTGATTATTAATTGTCTGGTTGGGCATTTTCAGTGATTCTTTTTCTTGTGGACTCGGGGGAGTCCAAACTGCACAGGGGTGCAATTATATTATCTATTTGTCGGCTTGGGTGGCGTGATCCAAGTTGAAAGAGGGCTAGCCAAAAGCTATCTAGAGGCTTCCTAAATTCAGTGATCCATGGGGGACACATAATTGCATGGTCCATCTGTGAGAGGTCGGTGGGAACTTTGGAGATGCAACGCCTTTTGCTTTTCGCCCCTTCTCCCCACCTCCATGGTTTCCTGTTGTTTTTGGTTGTTCTTCAGCTAAAGGTGGATTGTTTACACCACCATCTTCAAAAAACACATGAGATTACAACAACAAGGATTTTGGAACAAGAAGGATACTTCAAAAATAGAC
This sequence comes from Zygnema cylindricum, assembly GCA_037447655.1. Classification (NCBI taxonomy): domain Eukaryota; kingdom Viridiplantae; phylum Streptophyta; class Zygnematophyceae; order Zygnematales; family Zygnemataceae; genus Zygnema; species Zygnema cylindricum. Next base: position 131,457 of record JBBHKE010003490.1, read on the forward strand.
TCAGATACAGTAGAAATAATTTCTCAAAAGAAAACATTTAATAATAAAAAGCGCATTTGAGAAAGATGAAGAATAAGAAGAAAGAGAACAAGAACAAGATAGAAGAAGAGATTGACGAAGAACAAGATTTTGAAGAAGGTAGTGAAGAAGAAGAAAAAGAAGAAATTGAAGAAGGAAATAGAAAAATTTGAAAAAGAAGTAGAAGTCGAAGAAGAAGCAGTTGAAGAAGAAGTTGAAGAAGAAAGAGTTAAAGGAAAAGATGAAGAAATTGAAGTGAGGAAGAAGAAACTGAAGAAGAAGAAGAAATTGATGAAGAAGAAAAAATTGTGAGGAAGAAGAAACGGAAGAAGAAGAAATTGATGAAGAATAACAAATTGAACAAAAAGAGGAGGAGGAGGAGGAGGAGACAAACATAATACAAGGTGAAGCTTGCAGAAAATGAAAAACATAAGAGATAAAGAAGGTTTTAGAAGCACAGAGTTCACATTGAGGAAGATGACGATGTTGCATGGTGCAAGTGGAGGATGGTTTGAGAAACGTCACCTATATCATTGCTCGCATGGTCGTTGCGTCCTCTTTGAAGGTTTAAAGGTTCCTCATTATTACGGCCATTTTCTTCGATGACGACATAATTAGTAAGAGGAATTGGAAGGGGTGACATTCGTGGACGAAACCCGAAAGGGTTGTACCCACCTAGTGGGAAAGACATCCTGCTGCGATGATAATGATGACAGAGGGTACAAAAAGGTAAGTTTCTTAAATCTACAATGAAAATACATGTGGTTTGGTTGAATGATGGATTCGATATTCACCTACTTATATAGGCAAATAACCTATTTAAAAAAAACTAATAAATCGGTGGGAAGTGCTACACTGCTGTTCAAACCCTAAAAAATGCTCTAAAATTATGGTTCAAATTTGAACCAGTGGGTAAAATTTCAAAAACGGATTATCAAAAAGGAGCGGCAAAATTGTGAACTTTAAAAAAAAAAAAAGCAGGTTAGCAAAAAAGCGCGCAATGTACGGAAGTAATTGGATCTTGATTATAAACGAGAGAGAAACGCGGCAATTTAAGAAATTGTTAAAAATTTGAATGGCAGCGCGGCAAACAGCGAAACCCTACAAAAAAATTCAAACCAAACATTTTTGAAGGGGGGAGCGTCACAGGAGGATGATGTCGGTGGGTGATATCGCATCCTCCAAGGCATAATATGCGACGTGTACCCACGAGGTCGCGCGTTCTTCGTGGAAATTGGTTCACTTTTCCACGAGGCACGATGCTATTCGTTCAGGCGCTGAAAATTGACCTACTCCGGGTCACTTGTTCAGAACTGAAAGTGCCAGACGATGGCGTATCCGATTTGGCATCCGACGGTCCACGTTTACGCCCATAAACGTGGAGAATAAAATCCGTCATTCAGTAGGCTTGTTTTTCTGACAATTTTTTTTTTGGTACGGCACTGTACGAAACAGTACGACTTTCAGTAAAAAACGACATTTTTCCCCTAATGGAACCTCGCCCTAATTTCGTTTTTCCGTTACGAATCAACCACGACAGCAGTTTTGGGTTTCCACGCCAAACCTAAAAAAGTTCAGCGAGAAAAAGTCGTTTAAACGTCTAAACCAAACGAAAACAAAAAAAGAGAAAGAAAATTGCTTGCACTGTTGTTTTTCCATTCGGATTTTGGCACAACTGACATGATAAGAAAGACAATCGGATTGCATATTTAAACACAAAAATACTGAAAGTGCATAATTGCATATGATTTTTGTGTAATACAAACATAACTAGCATAACATAATTAAATTTACACAAAACAAACATTTTCGTTAAACTTTGCTGTTGGGATGTTAAAAATCGGCGTATCTGCCTCGTTTGCGTCACACTCTGCATTTGATACGGCTTCATGCATGTTCATTTTTCTGTGCGGACATTATGTTTTGTTTGATTAATTGATTATTTTGTGAGTCGAATTAGGGTATGTCCCCATGTACTTGTAGCTTAGCAAACTTACTTTGTATTTTAGCGCAGATCCTCCGGACCCAGATTTCAGGTGTTCTTATGTGTAAGGGTGAAGCCCCATGTGGCTAAGTAAAGGTCTTTTTTCTGTCGTTTTCCTTTATAACTTAGCGCCGTACCGCTAATGTTGCAACCGTACAAAGAAATCGCAAATTTACAGAGTAAAATTTACGTCATCCTCGAACTTTATATATACAAAAATTTGTCGTCTTGTGTTTTTTAACCCAGTATCACGTCATCTTCAAACTTGTCATTAAACACATCGGCGATAACACTGATACAAATAGGACAATGTCCTGAGTATTTTGTAAAGAGAAAAAGTGGAAGAGACTTAGGACCTAATACTTGGTCATAAGTTTCATCCAACAGCTTTACCGCAATAAGTTACTACAATAACATATACCGCTGGGTTCATATTTAACCCTATATTTGTTCAAAATATTCAACATTCTGAGCTGATATTTTCGAACATCCGGATACTCTCACTTTTTGAAACATCTGAATATCAGTTAAAACCAACAAAAACCAACCACAAATAGTCTCCTTACTCCAGCTTTTCAAACCGAGAATAAAGAGATAACTTTCAATTTTAATTCCCTTAAAAATCCATGTGATAAAATTGCAAAATAGCAGAAAGTTATCAAAACAACTTCAAACTGAAGACTCGCACATGCATAAGAACACAAACCGAAACATGACCCGAGTACTTCATTAAAATTGGGAGACCGACATGAAACAGAACATACTCCACACAAAAAAATAAGGTTCAATAAAACACCCAGAGGTTTTCTCCGAGTTAAATGATTAAGAAATAAACATTGGCGTCCTTTGTTCTCAAATGATATTCGCTGAAAAGTAAAGACCTACAAAGTCTGAGAAGATTTACAAAGTTGACACTCTCCCATACCTCTATAAGAATAGAACGACAAATCACTGTTTGCCTCCCCTACCTTCCTATAGTCGAAACAAATAGTTTACACATAATAACTTAAACACAGTCCTTGAATATATATCTCCCAAAACAATCGGGGAGCCATCAGAGCCTCCAGAATTACTTCTTCTCCTCTGTCCCAACTTCCGGCGGTTGATAGAGAACAACACCATTCTCCATCTGTCCAGTTTCCACACTGTCTCCCGGCTGTTCGCCCACCACATATGTCTGCAGCGAGAGAGAGAAAAGGAAGGGGAGGAGGGGAGGGGGAGGCGGGGGGGGGGGGAGGGAGGAGGGAGAGGGGGGGGAGGGGGGGGGAGAGAGGGGAGGAGAGAGAGAGGAGGGAGAGGAAGGAGGGAGAGAGGGGGAGAGAGAGGGGGAGCGAGAGAGGGAGAGAGAGAGAGAGAGAGGAGAGGAGAGTCCAAGTTAGGAGGATCAAAAGGAACCAGCAAACCCTCTACCTTCTATCTCATTTTCCTGCACTTAAGGACCATAACTCTGTGCTTTGATTAGTGAAATGAGAGTGTGAGATAACTCTGTAAACAAATGAATTACGAAGAGCTCTCCATTTTGACTCCACCCAGCAATGAAACACCAACCTGCAAGAGAGGTGTGCTATGGTCGGGCGCATTTAAAACTAGAACTGTTGCATCGTCTTCTGGTAAATCTCTTCTGGATGAAACCAGGGCCACAAGGACGAAAGCGGCTACGAATATGAACACCATAAGGATATATCGAAGAATGTCGGTCAAAGCCTCTGCAAACATCCAAGACAAAAACCCCCAAACAATACGGCATTCAAGTCAAAGAAGCAAACTCTGAAGGAACGAGCACTAATGTCGCAGGTGTCAATTACGGACTCAAAACTTTTGAATGCATAAGGTGTCAAATCCAGATGCTTACACGTCTCCAAAAAAACTGAACTCTAGTAAACTAAAAGCACGGTAAATTTAAAACTTCAATCCGGCAGTTGAACACAACTATATCCCCACAAATTTAAATCAACACCAGTAATTAAAACCGCTAACCATCCCAACCACAGAGAACCACAGACAGATATACCACCCAACCTCTTAACCTGGGCAGAGGATACCATCATAACCAATGACGTCAAAACATGTATTCCAAAACCACTTTTCGTCACATCATTGCCAAACAACTGCCATCAATTCAAATTTATCTCTTCAAATAAACAGTTCTTACAAACGCAAATGCCAATGATCAGAAAAAAACATCCGTACCTTCGGACGGTGGCTGCCAGTCATTTTTCAAATCCCTGGCTTCCAAATCATATTCATACTGGTTAGCAAACTTCACTCCAACTCGCTTTAGCTCGTCTCCGAGTTGGTTACGCATCGTCTGTTCCTCCAAGGAGTTCCTCGGGTCCACAACCTCTGTCTCGAAACTATGCTCCCACTCAGGAGTCTCTTCAGGACTCCTGTCGCGGAAAAACTCAAAACCCTGATTCTGCTGAAATCCAAAGGGTCTCTCGTCACGTCCTACATCTCCGGACCACTTTCCCTCGCCTTCACCTTCTTCCACATTTGGATTCCAAACGTCTCCTTTCCATTCTCTTTCACCTCCTACACTAGCCATCACTTCCCTACCTTCTATCACTTCCGTACCTTCTATCTCATCGCTGATCTCTACATCAGTTGCTAAAGTAGCCAAAGCTTCCCTGTCCCTTTCAGTTTCCCCGACCGTTGCTGTTTCCATGGCATCAGTTTCCGAAACAGTCTTCGTCTGAACGTTTCTGCCTCCTGCATCTGACTCGTAAAACTTTTCAGAAGCCAAAGAAAGGCTATCGTCATGTTCATTATTTATGTCGTCGGGAAAACTGGAATCAAACGATTCATCCAGATTGTCAAAAGCTTTAGTAAACATCGAACGGATTTCAAAATGTGGTCCATGAAGGCGGAAGAGAGTTCCTCCACGTAATCTGATTCCTCCAAAAGAGATTGGCTAGACAAGGACAGGTGGAAACAGAAAAAAACAGAGTTAGGGATAACAAATAGGACAGCAAAACAGAAACCAGAAAAAAAAAAAAACAGAAGAAGAAAAACAACAGCAGGAAGACAGGGAAAAACAGAAGAAAATGGGGTTAGGATAAAAAAGCAATACAGAAAAAAACCAAAAGAAAAATAACACAACACAAAAAAAGACAATACTTCCTCGGAAAGGAAAAAAAAAACTCACCTCCAAATTAATAACAAAAAATATATGTGTGTATATATATATATATATATATATATATATATCTTTCTCCTTTTATCTCTCCATGACTCCTTTTCCCGGTGCGCACATCGCGCTGACAGCTTGCATGGGCACAGTGACCAATGGCGCGCAGTCGTCGCACGCGCCACTGCCGACTAGAGTGCCAAAAAGCGCCACGACAGTTGTCATGAGAAAAAAACCGCCGCAGAAAATCTGGTAAGTCAGATTCGGGTCGCAGTATAAAAACGGAACGGAATGGCACGAGACGGAACGGAACGAGGACAAAAGAGACGGAACGGAGAGAAAAACGACAGAAAGGAGCGAACAGAGACGGAATGGTAAGGTTAGAAGAGAGGGAGGAAGGGAAGGAGAGAGGAGAAGAAAGGAGAGGAGAGGAGAGGAGAGGAAGGGAGGTGAGGGGAGAAAGAAAAGAGTAGGAGAGAGAGAAAATTGAGAAAAAAAACGGAATCTTAAGATTCAAACGAGGGATAGAGAGGGGGAATAGAGAGAAGGACAAAGAGGGAAGGCAGATAGGGAAAGGAGAGGGGATGAGCAGTAAGAGAGGGAAGAATGAGAGGAGAGAGTGAGAGGGAAGACTGCACACCCGTAGAGATGTAATCAATTCGGGTGAAAAATGTAGAGGCAATTTTTTATTTTATAGCCGGTAAGGAGTACGAAACACTGGTGTGACATCCAGAAACGACAAAAGTAGGCGGTTAGCTTAAACGTCATTCCGTACCGTGTTTTACAAATATCCGAGATTCGCCGAACCTCGAATCGGCATCTTTTCAAAGACGCGTAAAAGGATTCCTATTGGTTGTAGAAAATGGAAGTTATAAATAAAATCGAAAATGGTTATTATGTATGCAGTTGCTGGGCTTGTGGAAACTTGCTGACCGTTGATGCAGTGAAGTTTTTTAAGCACGCAAAAGTGCATAATTTATATTACGAAATTGCCATACAACGGTACGGCCTGCAGACGTCCAGTACGGTAACTTCCAAAATGATCTTTTATTTTTCCTTTTCTTATTTTTACCTTTGTTTAGGTCGTGTTGACGTTTTCAAATCAGGGCGGGCGGTCGATCGGAAAAAATTTCCCGGTCATTTGTAATTGGCTAATTGCATTCATTAAGCATTTTATGAGACATTGAACTTTTCCGCAATATATGAATTCAATTGTTCAACTTCGTCTTTTTAAAAGTCTGCAAAAGTTTGAAGCCATCTTCAAGCCATTCAAACGTTGATTCATGTTCTTGACTGAAACGTTCGTTGCCTTGTGTTTGGCAGTACTTAAAATCTAGTCCTTCGCCCTCAATGTTCTGCTTTGTCAGTAGTTATAGTTAAACGTGACTGCTTTTTCCGCATTCTCCATGGCTTCACACCTTTCAGTCAATGTCTCCTGTTGGCCCACGTGGTTTTCGTATGCGCATAAGAGTTTTGTTGGTAATGCAAAGTGTAAGGAAATGGCCAGCTTTAAGCAGCTGACCCCTCAACAGTCTTATCAACGGAAACGTGATTTTTTTCCTTATTCTTGTAGAGTAAGTCTAGGAATTAGTCATGCGTTTTCAGCAAAATTGTACAATATTCCGTAAGATTACTTTCACTACGGTATCGCGCCAAAAATGCCAGTTACAGCGTACGGCATCATATTTGACCTTTTTGGCAGCAAGGGTTGTTGCAGAAACTGCAAACAACCACAGTTAAGTACCGTACAGTACCGTACTTCTTCTCAATTTCGTCGCAGTGTGAACCCTAAACCGTGGAGGTTTAGTGCTAACTGATAACAAAGGATCTTCCTGAAATTACGTGTCCAGCAACCAGCTCCGGTCCTGCGCACTCCCATCGTTACAGTACACCGCCAATCGCTATTAGCGTGTAGGTTTGATTAGCGTATATTATTATTTAGCGTGGTGTACGCTAATTGGGAATTTGGAAATTTTGGAAGAAATCGATTACTCTATTTAGGAATTAGGTATTTTTTTAAATAGTGTGGATAATTCTATTTGAGAATAAAAACAAAAAAAAGCGGGACGGGATTAGCGTACACAACGCTAATAGCGATTGGCGGTGTACCGTACAGTATATTACAGTACATTATAGTACTGTAATCTACTGAGTGGACAGTACAGTAAAGTACTGCACATATACCTCCGTTATTTTCGTTACGGGGTTACCCTATAACTCTACCGTACCGTAACAACGGTGGGCAATGTACAATACAGTTCACCCGTATGAATCATAGTTCAAAAGTAGGTGACTGACCGCCCATACAGTATGCCTATTGTACGCAAAACATACAATATGCCCTTAAGAGTTAAGACTTAAGACCATAGTTGTTCACGGCGATTAGTGCGAACGTACCGTACGTGACGAATTATACGTAACAAACGCATTGAACCTTTTGATCAAATCGCAAAAAATCGTTAATGAATTTCCTTTCGTACTATTCCGTACATAAAAAAAACAAAAAACTATTACATATAACGCAGTTTACAAGTTTTTCCTGGTAAATGAGCAGTAAAACAATAAACTCTTTATATTTTTATCACACTCTTCGCTTGCATCGGAATTTTTTCACCAACTGGTAGTCCAGTCGATCACCATGTAGGACGTTACGCATTTGACGCACTCGGGTTTGAATGCCACGAAGGTAAAATTTTATGAAATTTCGTCTGTCCGAGCCTATCTGACAGACAAACACGGCCGCCTTCTTTCTGCCTTCTTTCTCTATCTCGCAGACAGCGCACAGACATAGCCGCCTTCTGTCTGCCTTCTTTCTCTATCTCGCAGACAGCGCATTACTCCAAAAAAATAAAATACAGACCAAGAACAAATGACATTTTTCACATTCAACAATTTGCACGACATAGAAATTTGCACGATTTCTATGCATGATTGCTTTTGTCGAAGTCTGGAGGCGAGGATAGTAAAAAGCTTGGGAGGGAGGAGGGTAGGATATGGGGAAGCGACTTCCTCGCAGTTTCGTTTTCAATGTTCCATGGCGTCTTCTTTAAAAAAAAAATGAAGAAGACGCCCGTACAAATTTCAAACTGAACACGCGAAATTATTGTGACGTACAACGTCTCTTTTCGAAAATGTCCGTACATTTTCGATTAAATAACGTACAACTTCCGTGGTATTCCTGTTCAGTTCACTGAACAAAAAGTACCAATAAGTACGACGCATATTTCCCGTTTTATTCCGTACATATCCGTAAAAAAATGTGCAGTTACAGTAATTTGTTTACATGTTTCCGTGAATTTCCAGTTTCAGCTTACAGTAGACGTTTTTTTACGATTTTTTCAAAAGTCACGAATTATACGTTTCAATCGGGAAAAAGGAAAAAATCGCGCGATTTGAACAACTATGGTTAAGACCCATATTGTATTGGCCGCAAAATGAAATAAAATAGGAACAGGGTTGAGTTGCACATCGATCGATAGAGAATTAAATGACATGTCTAAATTTTGAAAAAAAATCGGACAAAAAAAAAATATTTTTGTGAGTTTTGAGGGACTTTTTATTTAAACCGTCAGATTCGGACGATCGGACGGTCGCTGATCAAAGTAGGCGATTTAAAAAGATCACATGAAAAGCCCATAACACAACTTACGATAGGACTTACGTCCGTGTTTTTTTTTTTTTTCCGGGTTTTTTTTCCGGGTTTTTTTTCCCGCGGAATGTCATCCTACGCCGTGTCAGTTCGCTAAAAAATTTCGCCCGGCGGCGTGCGCTGTACTATGATGATACGTCAGATTCGTACGTTTGTACAAGAGTGTGCACAACGCACACACGTACAGTATGCCTATGTTGTGCGAGTTTTGTGCAAAGTTTTGTGCGCCTACCAAAGGCCTACCATAAAAAAGCCTACTTTTGAACTATGGTATGAATTTATTTTCATGCTTTTAGTCTTTGAAATTTGTAAGACGTTTCCACTTTCTGGGCACAACGGTCAGCTAAAAAAAAATGAACCAGCAGTCTAGTCTAGAGTACTGTAGTTAACCTATTTTATTCCTAAGGGCGTGTTCCCATGTAACCGAAACTTTAAAACGTTACTTTGGATTTTAGCGCAGATTTTACGGTGTTCTTTTCAAAGTGTGCCTATGTTTATCATTACTTGCGCCTTCATTACTTCAAATATGTGACAGTTGTAGACGTCTACAAAATGTGCGACAGTCTACGAAACGAAATGTAGACGATTACGAAACTACGAAACTTCCTAAAATTGGCGACGTCTACAAAAACGGCGACGGCTGTAGACGTCGATTTTTTTGTGACGTTGTAGATGTTTAGGGTTTTGTGACATAGCGAAGTCATGCTACCGTGTGACGTCATCAGTACGTAGATTTTCCGCCATGGCTTCCCTATTTCGTTTTCTTATCTTTTATCATTCGATATGCCATCAAACTTAGACCAAAAATATTCAAAAAAATATATAAAAAAACATCTTTCATTTGATACTATTATTGATGCATCTCGTGTAAATAAGAGAGAAAGAGGAGTGGTCGAGTGAGAAAGAGGGGGAGAGACGAGGACGACTTAAAATTTTGCAAAGGATCCATGAATGAAAGTGGAGGTTCGAGACCCCAACGATTTTTTTCCGTACATGCTCGTCATTTCCGTACGTACATGCGCGTGACGAGCAGGGGAAAAAATAGAGTGTACTCTCCGTCGTTCAAATTATTGAAAACGTTTGACGCCTGCAATCCCGGTTTTCTATTCGTCAATAGGGTATTATTTTGATAAAAATCAGGTCGCGATTTGATTCCAGAGTGTGAAGATGAGCTGGAAGTGGGTCGCGATGATAATAACGCCAAATTGCCGTACCTTCCAAGTTCCAAGATGACGCAAAATGTACTTGTGTTTTTGGCCATTTTTCGTACGGCGTAATATTTTCTCGTTGCAAGTCCCATTTTCTGTGAAAACGACGGGAAAAAAACCCTTACTTGAACACATGGGAACACGCCCTAAGGCGGTTAACCCTCGGAAACTCGGGTAACGCATATCCAAACTCGGATAGCCAGCTAACCGACAACAGCTGGAATTTTCCCGATATTCGCTAACGACAAAATCAAAAGTGAATCATCATTCCATTTTATCACCGTTTCCCCCAACGTCAGTGGTGTACCTCTGCACAAAAACTTTGTCAGCAGGGAGTCAAGGTCCAATCCGTCATTTTGGACACGTGGACACACATATGAAACGACCAACAAACAGTTGATTGGATTTTTGAAATATTTTATCGTTAGCCAGCCACGTAGTGCACACAATTGAATTTTCGGGCAGGAGGTCACGCTCGGGAAACATGCCGCGTGTTCCCCTCCATCCCGGAGATAACCTGCAGATATCCTCAAATTGCCAAACGCAAAGTGTCAGTCAATAATATTCAGACACAGGAGTGTCAGACAATCCACAGTAAAAGGCCAAAAATTCATGATTGGTAACCGTGCTACAGTACATTACGGTTTGACGAATTTCCGTGGCCGTTCATCGTTTTTCGCAAATCCGTCCCTTCTCTTGTTTGCACTTTACTGCACTTTCCGGCGTCGAAGTACACCGCCAATCGCTATTAGCGTGTACGTTTGATTAGCGTATACTATTATTTAGCGTGGTGTACGCTAATTGGAAATTTGGAAATTTTGGAATAAATCGATTACTCTAATTAGGAATTAGGGCTTTTTTTAAATAGTGTGGATAATTCTATTTGAGAAAAAAAAAAAAAAGCGGGACGGGATTAGCGTACACAACGCTAATAGCGATTGGCGGTGTACTTTAAACCCTATGCCTCTGAAACCGTTTGTACGGAGCAGCTGAACGTTTACCCCGAAGTCCGAGCAATTCAATGATTGGCGACTTCGTAAATCTATGACGTGGCAATTGAGCATTTAACTTGGCTCACGTGTTCTGTGACACTTAGGGTGCGTCTCTATGTGCCAAAGTAAGGGTTTTTTCCTGTCGTTTTCCTGTAAAACTTAAAGCCGTACCGCGTAAGTTTCAACCGTACAAAAAAATTTAAAAAAAGAAAAGTACATTTTGAGTCATCGTCGAGTTTTAAATGTACTACATGTTGTCGTTTTGTGTTCTTCGACCCACGGCCACGCCAAAAAACGTCATCTTCAAACTTTTCTTTAAAACACAGGGCCGATGTGTTTTAAAACAAAGTATTTTCGAAAAACAAAGTATTTTCGAAAAACAAATAGGAACACGTATTCGCACGTGTACATTTTTTTCCAAAAAATTCAAAAGAATTCAAGCGACGACAAAAAGTGCACGATCCGCTATGTTTTGTCCGTTTGCGTTCTGGTACGACGAGTTAAAGTACACAATTTGTTTGGTTTTGTCCGTTTGCGCCTGGTACGGATTTTATTTCCCGAAGGGTCTCAAGATTCTGATGCCATTTCACGTCGAGCGGACGGGAGACGCAAAGGCAAAATGCAACTTCTTCAACCGTGAAAGGGCACAGGCTGGAAGGCGGTACGTCTACAATGTCACGAAAACTCATGCGACGTCACAAGCAGCTACAAAAAATAACATGCGTCATCACAGATTGTACACTGTCGACTGCCGTCACGGGCATTGTCGACGTATACAATCGTCACGCGCTTAACTGACAACTTCGTTTGGTACACATAGGGATACCCGAAATTCGGGTCCGCCGGATCTGCGCTAAAAAACAAAGTAATTTCTCTAAGTTTGAAGTACATAGAGACGCACCCTTAGGCTAAATCTCCATGTGAGGGAGTCTCCTGAGAAGGGACTTTGGTGTCTTCCGTACGATTTAGCAGTGATTTTTTCCGGAAAAAGTACGACTCCCACTAAACATGACAAACGGATTCCTCCTGCAACAAATTCTGCCGCAAATTCTCACCAAGAGAAAGTACATGTGTACTTACGTACTATATCACTGTACGAACTATGCATACTATGTCATTGTATCACTGAAACCCTTTTTTCTTCGCATACTTTGTCGTTTTTCACTGCTTCTTTTCGACATTTGTCTTTTCAAAACAAAAACATTTCGCTTGAGGCAATTCACCACCTCCCTCAAGTTCAGGCTTGGCCTCCTTCACTCTTTTTCCTGAGATATTGGGGATTTCTCAAAGAGTGGGGAATATCCAGACCCTCAAAAATATTAGCCGGGACTGTTAAATATTTTGAACTATTTTAGGGTTTCATATGAACTGAGCACCATATATAGAGCATCCTGAACATACCATAGACTCGACAGCCTTCACCTGCAAATCAGTTACCAGAGTCTAATTCACCATTAAGAGCAGACAAATGCTGTGGTAAAACAATTGCTAATTGTCATTTTGCCACTCTTGGTAAGTTTCTTAATAACTGACTGGTAAGAAAGCTCTCATTAGGTTCAAAAATTGAAACTCCAGTAGAACACTGAGCAATATTATTCCATTTTGTCAAAGATACGACTTGATATTGTGGCGCTAAAGTACAAAAAGATAATTTGTAAACATCTTTTCAATATATTTTTCACAGAGAGGTTTGAGGACCTGATGGTCATCAACATCAATGCGCCATTTTGGCATACATGGCCTATCAAATCTGTGACGTCACTTTTATTATTGCAACCAATCTAGTGTCGCAAAACTATCAAGTTCCCAAAAACTGTTGAAAATGAAAGACGTCAAGAAAACGAACCGCTATTCAACTTATTGTTTTCCTAAACTGAAAGCATGAACTTATTTACACAAAACTGTACAAGTCTTCCCAACAACCCTAAACTGCCTAGCATGTGTCGCTTGAGAACCTTCCAAAACCATTCAAGTTTGGAACTTGCAAAAAAATCCTAAAAAACTTTGTACACTAGATTCTCTCTAAATGAATACACTCGAAATGGATACATCTCCAAATCGTAACAGATTTCACTATACTTCATATCCATATTCGTCGGAATCGTAGGAATCATCGCCCTCAAAGTACATATCGTAGTCGTCGTCGTTGTACTAATTTTAGGCATCGAAATCCTCACCAATCATCGTCTTCAAAATCCGAACAGAGTTCATCGCCCATTCGAGTAAATCCACCACAAAAGTGGCCCTAAAAACCATCAAAATATCGGGAATGTTAGGAGCAATTTCAGGATTTTCTCTCTCAAAGTCGTTTTCCTCGAGGAATGATGACATTCTTCGTTCAATTAGCTTTTGAAAAAAGACCTGACATCATCATTTCGATTTGCAATAAGAAAAAACGATCCTTACATGTTTAAAGAGACGAACCAAAACGAGTTAAACCGGTTACCTAATCCAAACTTGTCAAAATTTAATACAAAACATAAAGTAGAAAGACCCAAGTAAAAAACAACAGTTATACATAGTTTTCAACGTCACAAAATCTGTGCTGAAATAAGTCAAAAGAAAAATGCATGAATAATACACACTAAATCTTGAAAATATCCTAGCATACATAACTATCAACTTCATAAAACTAAAAGAAACCAAAAGCAAACTTTACCGCAAAATCAACAAGACAAAGACCATAAAATGAATAAATGCACAACCACCATCATCTCAAATTGCCCAAAAAACAAACAAAAAAAAAAAATGAAGACAGTACCAGGACTCAAATGTTGACACTAATGTTGAGCCTACATGTTCCCTAAGGTTATCCATCAAAATTTTCCCAAACTAACAAAACCAATGATATAAAACACTCAAACGAAAATGTTAAACATAACAGATAAATTTTGATAGAGGAATGGAGAATTTCGAAACAAAAATAGGACATCGAAACAGGTAACAGACAAAACATGGAGTGTGAAACAGAAAATACTCGTGAGAATGAACAAACTAGTACAGGGATAGATAAAGTCCCTATGATTATGATTTGGTTTCTTATTATACTCCCTTTAAAGATATGAAAATTATAACATGACAACATCCACCACCACTATGGGCCATATTCAACATCGAGAAAGAAGTGAAAGGGATGAAAAGGGAGAGGATAAAGTGAGAGAGGTAAAGAGAGAACAAATAGTGAGGGGAATGAAGATAACTGGTTTCCCTTGACCTACGGAATTCATATTTATACTCATTTCAGTGGCATAACTTGATAGTTGTTAAGGTGACATAGAAGGTTCATAAAACTACCAGTTGCCAAAGCAGTTTTAACGTATAGAATAAAATCATGTATTTATGATTTAATAAATGAAACGACAACGTTTTGTTAAGAAAAAACAACTGTGATATAATTTAACTAGTTTTAGATATGCTTCATAGGAAGGAATAAGATCTCGTAAACATTTTTTTTACATTATATTATTCTAAATAGAATAAAATAAATTAAACGACACCCTTGGATAGAAACACAGAGAAATACATGGAACTTCTCAACACCCTGAAAAACGTTCCTACCAACCCTCCGACACCAAGAACGAAAAAGGAAAAAAAAAGTAAAATGCCCCGAATTGCTTACTTTGGAGCACAAAAAGGCGAAGCTGGAACCCGTACCGTCGTCACTAATACTGTCGTCACTAACATCGTCATCAGTCCTCAGGCCCAAAAATTGCAAGATAATTTTTATTTCTTTTCATCACTCTGGAAACGTTCCAAACCTGCCCACACCGTAAATAACCTGGACAGTGTGAATATCATTTGGTTCACACAGCACACCTAAAATAGTGTAGAAATCACACGGAGCAAACTGCATACACCTAGAATAGCGTGGAAAATATGAAGACAAACATCATACACCCAAAATAATGTGAACATTAGTGTTGTGTATTGGTAGCCTCTTACCGATAATCGGTATGTTCCTTTTTTAAACCTACCGATAATCGATCTATCGGATCGATATAACGGTAAAGAAATCATCGATATTTCACCGACAGATCGGCCCAATATGACGAGAAAAAAATGTTGCGATAATTGACTTGGTTTTTAGAGATTTTTGTAGGTTTCATTGGTTTTTAAGCCCTCTTTCAGTGAAGTCCAAACAGAATCAAAAACATTGAAAAAAACAGCCATTAGATAAATCTTTACACATACAAGCATAGAATTGCATAATAAATGCAATAAAAAAAAATACGAAAACAAAGGCGAGAAAAAATGTGAAAAAAAATGTGATAAAAGAAACAAAGAACGCAAAAATGCGGATGTGAAATCGTACAAAAACGAAAAAATAACAACTACAGACAACCAAACAAACAAGCAGATAAAAAAAATCATAAAAGAATTGATTGAATAAAAAATACCCGTGAAAAACAAAAAGGACATAGGGCCTATTTCACATGATGGGAATCGTCGTCAATTTCCGCAAAATTGCCTTGATCTCTTCTCCGTTCAAAAAATATTTCCCGAATGCTGAAACAAAAAAAAAAAAATGACACCAAAATAAGTAAAAAAAATCTTGATATACCGGTTAGTATTTTATTCAATTGCTTATTACCCTAGAACCATGTATCTAGGTTTTTTGTTACCATTTATCTACTTTAAAAAAATGGAAAACCATGCTCCTGTTGATATAATAACAACACAAATAACAATAAAAAAATAAAACAAAATATAAAAAACAAGAAGCAACTCGATCCCTGGACTACTACAGTAGTAGCCGACAGAATTTTCTTTTTGATGAATTTAACAATCCACATTAAATAATCGACGGTTTTTCGACGCAAGTAAAAAGGCAGTGAGAAAGGACTCTCAAATTAGATGATCCACACTACTAATTGTGAACCTTACAATATAATGTAAATACAAAGGAGCACCCTTATCAGTGTAGTATCCTATCATCCCGAATAGGTTCACTGTTTTGGGGGAAAAAAATAACGGGGAAAAAAAATGAAGGGGACTAAAAAACAATGAACACCTGTCCGGCTAAAATTCCTTCAACTAAAACCCTAAAAAACGCACATCACTTCGCCAAAATGTTTTAAAAAAAAATCTTTAAATAACGAGAGGAAAACATAAGTGGAACAAGAAAACAAGAGATTTCATGACTAAATTCCTTCAACTTTAACACTTTAAAAAAACTCACCTCGATTTGTCAAAATCTTTTATGATTCCTCTAAAAAAATGTGCAAACTGTTTCAGGACCAACATCGGGGTCATCAGTTAGGTCATGGTCACAAAACTCCGACTGAAAAATAACATCGGAGGAATTGAACAGCCATCCCTCTCCCTCCTTCACACGTGTCAAAGGAGAAACACGACGGTCCACGTGGCACCTCATAGGATCCCATATGCCAATCTGGCAAACACTGAGAAGCTTTGCCAAAGCTATCCATCCTCCCGGAGGCTCTCCTCTCTCCCTCTCTTTCTCCCTCTCTTTCTCTCTCTTCTCTATCTCCCTCTCCCTACCCTTCTCCCTCTCCTCCCTCTCCTCCCTCTCCTCCCTCACCTCCCTCTCCTCCCTCTTCTCCCTCTCCTTCCCTCGCTCCTTCTCTATCTCACTCCCCCTCTCGCCTTCCTTCCTAATCTCCTTTCGACTTTCCTTTTCCATTTTGTCCTCCCTATGAGTCTCATGTCCCTTTCACAAATCTCTCCCTCTCTATCTCTCCCTTCCCTCCAGGCCTCTCTCTCTCTCTACCAATTCCCGTGTGACATCGTTTGACCGCCAATAGCAATAAGCGCGCCACACGTGGCAGCGAGCCATGGCTGCACGAGAGACGGTTCCCATCCGTCCACCGCCGCCACGTGGCGGAGAATGTCCTCTGGGAGAAGCTCCAACATGGCGCCGTACGAGAGAGGGAGAAAGATGACGTCGGAGAAAACTCCGGAGAATAAACCGAGCATGGATGTAAAGATATCCGTACGCCGTACTCCATGAACTTCCTGTTGGAACTGATGTTTGATTCGTACGTGTAATGAGACAATTCCGTGCGAATCCCGTAAATTCCGTGTGTAATTCCGTGCGAATTCCGTGTGTAATTCCGTGCAAAATCCGTAATTCCGTGCAATTCCGTGGAATTCCGTGTGTAATTCCGTGCAAAATCCGTAATTCCGTGCGAATTCCGTGTGTAATTCCGTGCGAATAACGTGTGTAATTCCGTGCGAATAACGTGTGTAATTCCGTGCGAATTCCGTGTGTAATTCCGTGCGAATGCAGGTTGTGGTGGCGTAACCTACAGACATGTTGCGCAACGGAAGAAATGGCTCAATGAAGTGTCACCCTAATACGTTTCGAACTGTATACGTTATTGTATTATACGTACGTTTCGAACATCGCTCCACAGTCCACACGAATAGTGGAAAGTCCTGCGGCTTTTTATCTTAGAGTTTCTCTGTTTAGGGTTGTCATGCACGGAACTGCAAGACTTTAGCGTAGTTGTCTTGAAAGTACAGTAGCATTATTTTAGAGAGTTGTGTATCGGGTGATGTAATGTCGCAATAAGTCCGATATTGATGTATCGAGTAATCGAGCAGTGAAGGTGGCCGATACATCGCTCCTGGACCAACAAAAAATTATCGCTATGCATTTGGGGGGAGGTAAAGGGTCCGTACATATGTAATAAGGTACGAAAAAGTACGGAGGTATCCGAAGGGGGAGCCTTTTTGAGATTTTTTTGACAATCCATTCCATACCAGCTTATGCAGTTATCGCTATAGTTGTTGACCACGTAAATTATCATATACAGAGTCGTTGGTCAGGTGGCTCCACATGTTGGAGTGGCGCTACGTGACGCAAATAACGAGCGTGATTATGCGATCATCTCAATGACGGTTGAGACATTTGGTTGTTTAGGAGCTGCTTTGAATGAGTTTTACCATTCTCGTGGTCAATGCTCTATCGAGAGAAAGGGACTTGGGATCCCTCGTGTCAGTCCTTAATTCTATTTATCGTCGACGTCTATTATGGCTATAGATCGGCTATTGCTTTTATGGATTGTGAGCGAGTTAGTGAACTCCCTCAGTGTACTTCCAAGGGACTCAAACTTCATGCTTTTCATAAATCTTTATCCTTGTTGATGTTTTGTTTGGTAGTGCTGGTTTGGGCACACTATTTCAATGTTGCTTTCGTGGTTATTGCCTCTTTTAATGTGTCTAGTTAGCGTGACATTTGTCTGTGCGTTAGTTTCTTTTGCGCACTTTCTTCATTTAGTTTGCTTCTCTCCACATGCAGTTTTTCAATTTAGACTTTGCCGTCCACTTTTTTGATTCCCATGTAATCAAATAGTTCAACATCGCCCTTTCTATGTAAAATTCTATTTGCTCGTTTGATAAATAAAAACGCATTAAAGAATCAAATTGTTTGGTTGTACTCTCACACGAGACAAGAGTACGATGAAGTCAGAATATTATTGCAAGATTTAAATTTATTGAGCATTGTTTTTTTTGTGGTACAATTTGGTAGATTTATTGTCACCTTCATAAGAATTCTCATATTTGACACTAATTTGAAACGAAAATCCAAACCAAATGAATATTAAAGACAACCACATAATAAAAACGACGCTCAAAACGACTTTACTAACAAAGTTTTCCTGTACTAACAAAGCTTTTATTTTTTTAGACACATAAAAAAAGATAGAAACTCCAAAGGACAAAAACTCAACACCTTCATAAAACCAGTACTCCACTTTCAGAAAACAAAAGCATAAAGAAATAAACAAAGCCTTTAGGCTCGTCTATTTGAACATCGAATTGCGCAGTTAACAATCCACTCAAATATTGAAATAAAAAAAAAATTGTCTCTTAGGACATTTTCCTTCTGTTCCATTCACACTATTAAAACCTTTTTTTTTTCGACATTTCAATTTCCACCATTCTTCTTCGAAAAAAAAGACGTTGGAACCTTTGAAAAACGTTTTAACTTCCTCCGTTCTTCAAATAAGAAACTTCAAAACCTTTAAAAAATATTTTAACTTCCATTTTTCGAATAATAATCTCCTGTGGAGAGGTAAAAGTGACGGTTGACTTGAAGCTCGACAACGCTTTGACCTTCGATGGAAGCCTTCACCTGTGAGGCGGTTCCCCATCCGAGATATGGGTTAAGAGAGAGGGAGGGAGAGGGAGGTGGAAAGGTAGAGAGAGAAAGAGAAGAGAGCCTTCAATGGCCAAATCACACAACATAACACTAAAAGACAGAAGATGATGCGGTAAAATATTACATATTCTCTCTCCATCTCCATGACATGACATAACACTACGCTGTATGTCGGTTTTAGCCATAAAAACTTTTTTTCTTCATAACTTAAATCGACTTTTCTTCGTGGACACCTTTTCTCTCCGATATTCATTTGGAGACCGCAGATCGAGGAGAGAACCTTTACTTTTCCATCGCAACAGTCCGAAAAATTGCCAGGAAAGATTTTTCGGAAGTGCACAGAAAAAAGTTGATGGAAAATCGGAAAAAAACATCAACTCTAGTAACGATACACTACTGATGCAAGGTAATGTGACGTGACGTGACATGAGGAGACACAACATGACATTAAATAACATGATAGGACATGAGATGAGAGGAGATGAGGTGAGATGTCTTGCCAAACGACATTAATAAGGCTAAGAGTAACACTTTCAATTCAGATCTTAATGCGAGATTTACTACAATTTCAAGAGAAGAACCAGACAAAATTTGATCAACATTAAAGTGTCGAGGAAACCAAAGCCAAAAATAAATAAAACCCTAAGTTCCTGGAAGTAAAACAACGCACCTTTCCTTCCCCGGCTGCGAGCTCGGATCTCAACCGAGCGAAATCCCGAGCCAAAAGCAAAACCTCAACATTGCTCGCATGCTCCCGGTTGCCTAAAAAACCCATTGACACAATCCACACTAATTTTGGTATCAACTTCATTCTAAATCGGGTTCCAATCCACATAAAATTTGACATGGATGCGATTCCAATCCACATCAATTTCGGTATGACTTTGATTCCAACCAAGTTTCCGCATCAATGTTGGTACTAAGGGAGAAAGGGACAGAGAGAGTGAGAGAGAGACACGGATAGGAGAGGAGGAAGAGCAAAATGAAGGGAAAAGAGGGTTCAAAACAGAGAGGGAGACGAGGGGGAGGGGGAGGGGGAGAGAGAGGAAGAGGGAGAGGGAGAGGGAGAGGGAGAGGGAGAGGGAGATGGAGGGGGCCGGGGAGGAACCTTGGCATGCAGCGGTAAGCTCCTCGGGTACAAAGAAGAGAGAGGTGCGACAAAGAGTGACGGAGAAGGAGCCTCCTCCAACTCCGTGGAAAACCTCGTGAGCAAGAGTTACCTGAGTATAATTTAAAAAAAAGGAAACAAGGAAAGGAAGAAAAAAAGGAAAGAAAGAAAACAAAAGGAAGAAAAACAGGAAAGGAAGAAAACAAGATAAGGAAGAAAATAAAGAAAGAAAACACGAAAAGAAAGTAAACAAACAAAAACAGAAAAAATATAAAAACACTTTCAACTTTTGATCTCAAAATCCCGTCTCCGTCTTTGAAATCTAAACTATTTTAGAGCAATAAAACCCTATAAAATTTTAAAAGTTTGACGGGGAAGGAGGGAGAGAGACGGGGGGGGGGGGAGAGCGAGGGGGAGAGAGAGAGGGGAGAGAGGGAGAGAGAGAAGGGGGAGAGAGAGAGAGAGGGAGGGAGAAAGAGATTCTTACCGCATGGGAGGGCAT
Source organism: Zygnema cylindricum (assembly GCA_037447655.1). Lineage (NCBI taxonomy): Eukaryota > Viridiplantae > Streptophyta > Zygnematophyceae > Zygnematales > Zygnemataceae > Zygnema > Zygnema cylindricum. The sequence continues at coordinate 152,173 of JBBHKE010003490.1, forward strand.
GTGGTGTTTGGATAACAAAGGGGAGCCCAACGCCTCCTTTATGTACCCAGCCTGTGACGTGACACCCATGTCAAGACAAAATAGAACATTAATTAGGTGTCACAACATTTGACATAAACAAGAGCATAGAACAAAAAGTACATACTGTACAAACTATTCCTCACTATATGAACTTCATACATACTGACTGCATACATTCGATTCCTCACAATATGTACTTCAAGTACGTAAAGTACAAAGTACATACTTTAGATTGGTCAAAACACCAGTTATTGGTGAAAAGATTTGTGAGAAGGATAAACATACCGACCGATTCTCGTCATCATAACTTATCGGTTCGTCAGAAATTCACCAACTTCTTAACATTTTGTAATATATAAGAAACACAGACGAAATTTCTAAACCTCCTTTTGTACCATATTGCACGCGTATTTTACCACCACCTCCAATAAGAAGATTGTCGCCACCACCACCAAAACAAGTAATAATTTCACCCCCACCACCTAAAATAGTGTTGAAATCCCACCCCCTCTGTGTAATCCATGTACACATACTAAGGCCATAAAATTTGACAATTGGTGCTTCAAATTTTTATATACATATATATATATATATATATATATATATATATATATATATAATATATATATACACACACACACATATATGTGGGCCGAAATTTAGTACACCATGAATTTTCAAAAGTCTGGTGCAAACTGAAAGAGCACATACTTCATGATCCGAGAAAGTCACAAGGCAAGCTCTGTCAAATCGAAAAAAGTCAGGCAAAAGAAGAGAAAAAAATGGGACGGGAGGAAAACCAAAAGATGCTCGTAGAAATCTGGAGAAGTTCGACTTCGTCATCAGGCAACATCTTAGATTAAATGCGGCCCGCAACCTTTGTATAAATACCAAAGATGAATTTGTAAATTTCGTTTATAACATCAACACTCATCCAACAAAAAATGTTTATGACATCAATAATGACCCAACAAAAAAACGTTTATGACATCAATAATCATCGAAAAAAAAACGTTTATAACATTAATAAAGGTCCAGCAAAAAAAACTTACCTCTCTGGCAATTCCGGCATCGGCCAAATCTTCGTCCGGTCGGAGGTCCAATACCACCAACACATCGCCTGTCAAGGAGAGATATAAAGAAAAAAAAAAAAAAAAACAAATCAAAAACATACAATACATGATTAGTGGCAAAAAGTACCAAATTATTCACAAACCACAAACTACACATATACACAGACACACTTTTTCTCACTTAACTTTAAAAAGGAACAAATATACACACATATATATAATATATATAATATACATGCGGGAAATATATATACATGGGAAATATATATGCGGTTCACTCTCTCCCTTTCCTCCCTCCTTCATTTAACACCTCCTGCTGAATCAATATCAGCAACATTCACTAGCTCTCTCTGATTCTCTCCCACTTTCTTCACCTAACTATTCACTACTCATCCATCTCTCTCTCTCCCCCCCCCCCCCCCCCCCCTTACCATCTCCTGCTGCATCGATATCCGCCGCATCCACTCCCTCCGGCACTTTGAACTCTCTTATCACCTGACACCCCCTCCCCCTCCACCCCTCTCCACTATCAGAAGCCACAAAAACCTTCATTTGAGCTAGAATCCCTTCCCTCATACAACCCTTCAAAAAAAGAAGAGAAAAAAAAAGAAAAAAAGAAAGGGAAAAAGAAAAAAAAACCACGGAAACATGCATCGTCAAACATGCATCGTCAAAAAAGACCCAAAATTTATAAAAGTCGTCATAAGTTTAAGGAGCCAAAGGAAGAAAGCCCTTAAATTATCCCCCTCTCCCTCCCACTATCCCTCCCTCCCTCCCTCCCTCTCCTCTCACCCTCCCTCCCTCCCTCTCACCTTGATATCTCCTGGCCCCAGTCTCTCTCCTCCCAGCTGTACGGATCCCTCTCTCTCGTACTTCTGTATGGCCTCCAGGTCCATTCCCTTCACCTCTTTCGCCACCCCCCCCATGGCCTTCCCCAGCCTCTTGCCCAATACACTGAACCCCAATTTATACCCCCATTATACCCCAATTTGCAGTTTGTTAACTAAAGATATGGAGGGAAGTAAAGATATGGAGGGAAGGAAAGATATGGAGGAAAAGAAAGATATGGAGGGAAGGAAAGTTATGGAGGGAAGGAAAGATATGGAGGGAAGGAAAGATATGGAGGGAAGTTAAGATATGGAGGTAAGGAAAGACAAATAGTTAAGTAAAGATATGGAGATAAAAAGTCAGGATTTAGTTAAGATACAATGTTAAAAAGTCAATATTTTATCGTGAAGTGCAATATGTTTTCCTTTCTTCGTTTAACTCTTGGGTTTTTTGGTTTCCTTTTTCATTTTTTTTTTTTTTCTTTCCGAAAACTCATGCCCCACTTGAGAATTTTTTTAAACCCCTGTTGGACCCAATTCCACATTAGGAAGAAATCTCGATTCCAATTATAGACCACAAAACCCTAAAAAGACCCTTTAAAAACCCTCAAAAACCCTAAAAACCCTAAAAATTGGTTGTTGATTTTCGTGATTGGTGTATTTTCTGCTTTCTTTCTTGATTTTTCGGCTTTCTTTTCCTTTTTTTCTTTTTTTCTTTTTTTTGTTCGTGCTTGTTTGTTTGCTTGTTTCCGTGTTTGTTTTTGCTTTTTGTCTTTTTGTGATATGGGGTATAAATGAGAGATAAAAGTGGATATAAAAGGGGTACAAAGGGGAGTACAATCCCCACCTGAAGTCCGGCTCCGCCCTCAACACGGCGTATTTAAGAGGATCGGAACACGGCGTGACACGACGCACATTCAACTCTTCCTCCACATACTGCCAAAAGTACAACCACGCCGATTTGGTATGTCACATCACGCCATGTCACGTAACATCGCATTATTTTACTCTATGCCAAGTTTGTTGCCCTATTTTATGTTACCTTACGTTAAGTTACGTCACGTCACGTCACAACTCGCCACATCACATCATATCACATGACGTTACAACCCATTTCGTTCGTTGAGTTACGTCTTGTTACTTTATGTTCGTTACATTATTTTATATTACGTTAAGGTTTAGTATGTTACATTACATCACAATTCGTTAAGTTACGCTACGTCACGTTATGTTTGTTAGGTTACTTTATGTGATGCTACATTGCGTTTAATCACGTCAACTTACGTTTCATCAGGTCATTTCACGTCACATTACCTCACACCACATCACATAATGTTATGTTATGGAAAATTGCAAAATTTGTATAATATTCATTTGATATTCTGTAATTAAACAATTTTTATAAATGTATCTATCTATATATATATATATATATATATATATATATATATTTATATATATATATATATATGTTTACACATATATACATGTATACATGTATACATATATACATGTCTAGATATATGTATGTATATATGTATATATATACATATGTAACACACACACATATGTGTAGTCCTCTACCTTCTCGTTTAGAGATTTCCTTCTCCCTTTCAAGTTGCGTTACATTACCAACTCTCACAGCCAATTTGATAACTACTGTTTCCTTCTTTTTGGTTAACACTGTTTGCTCGCTTTTTTTATTATTTTTTTAAGTTAAGAACTTTTCAATCTTTACCTCTCTCAGTTCACCAGTGATATCCTCCAAAAAACTTGAATCTGGGTGGACCACTACCATCTCCCTACACTCGCAAAAAAAGACAAAAGACTTTCTTGCCACGTCAGCAAATTCCTAACAAAAAACAGAGTTGTTAACCAAAAAATGTTCAAAGTATCAACTCTGGTTAATAGTCGAGGGTATTATTGAAAAAAATAAAACCTAGTTATCAGTTGAAAGACGAGTTCTTAAATTTTTAAACCCTAGTAAACAGTTAACTGCTATTTGTTGAAGTATTAAATCTGGTAAAGATGAATCTGATTATCTGTTAACCAATAATAAAAACCCTCATAGCTTTTTCAACTTCTTGTTGAATTAGGAGTCGAAAAAGATGATGACTAGAAGGAAAGACAAAAACATATTCTTTAGCCTAATAAAAAACACTAATTAACTTTTTCAACTGTTTGTTCATTTAGGAACCGAAGAAGGTGATGACTAGAAGTCAAAGTCAAAGATTGTTACTAAAAAGATAATACAAACCACGTCTGGAAGGAAAGTCAAAGAGAGGAGAGAGTCTCAGGTCTCGTTTTCTTACTTGAGAGGAGTTTTCAAAGGCTTGGTGTGTCTCTCTCGAATATTTCTCGCGAAATCGATGACAGCTGTCATTCTCGCCACACTCTGTTCCATACGGAGATCCGTCTGAAAATGATCTCGCAAAAGGAATAAGAAGAGAGATAAATATATTTGTTAGGCGAAGTGGAAGAAAAAAAGGAAAAACCCAGTTCAGTTGAAAATAGTATCTTACCCGGATGAGTGATGAAATGAGAGATGAGAGACGAGAGACGAGAGGCAAGAGATAAGATGAGATGAGACGAGCGATGGGGGGGGAAACAAGGGAGGAGTGATGAGGAAGAGAGACAAGAGATGAGTAATGAGATGAAAGTTGAGAGATGAGGAGGAGACGTGAAATAAGAGACGACCGCGGAAAAAAAAAATGGTTAAGTTAATATAGGAACAGATTCATTTATCTCACTAAAAGTCAACATCAACGGTTAACAATCTCAACTACACGGCTAATCGTTATTAGTGTTTTAAGTTTTTTTCGCCACTAAAAACATTTTTTCCCTGTGCACACTTGTCAGGTTGTCAATCGGAGACAGCCAATGGGAAGGTGAGAGCCTTGCCTTCCAAAAGCAACCATCAAATTGACAATCCTACAAGTGTGGACGGCGAGAGAGAGAGAGGGGGAGAGGGAGAGGGAGGGGAGGGAGGGAGGGAGGGAGAGAAAGAGGGGGAGAGGGGGAGGGGGAGGGGGAAAGAGGGGGAAGAATGGACAATGGCACGTGAATGGATGGATACAGGAGGATGAATTGGAGACGGTAAGCAACACCTGAAAAAAAAAACAAAAACAAAAAACCGGCGTTGTTCAAACCTAACACTGAAAGAAGAAAGAAAAAGAAGGAAAGGAAGGTGGGAAAAGGAAGAAGCAAGGGGGAAAAAGAATGAAGGAAAGTGAGAGGAGAGGGAGGGAGGGAGGGAGGGTCTTTAGTTTTTTGTTTTTTTTAATGGGTTTTTTTAGGGACCTTTTCAGGATTCATTTAATTTTTTTTAAGGGTTGAGTATCACGGTTTTTCACTTTTGGGCTTTTTCTTTTAGTTTGCGCGTGCGTGGGCCGTTTTTCATTCGTTGTTTGGGTAATACTTTCCCTGAAATCCACTCGCGAGGTGATTTTTGATAGAGTTTTTTGACGGGTTGGATTCTCTTGCCCGTGGGTTGAAAAAAGGAAAATGCCAAAATTCGTTAGCATGACGACAAACACGAAGTACATTCAAAGTATCGACTTGACGTTTGCTGTACTTCTAAAGAATTGATTTTTTGTACGGCTAAAGTTTTTGTTTTTCTCGTAGAGAACTGTGTTTTGGGTGAAAACGACAGAATAAAGTCGATACTTTAAGGGGGTGTACCCATGTAATCGGTACTTTGATAAAGTATTTTGGACTATAGTGAAGATTTGCCGTACTGCTTTGAAAAGCGTCCCAATGTGCGAAAATGAAATCGGAACTTTGACATGTGACGATTGTAGACGTAGGTACAAATTGTGACGATTGAAGACGACTACGAAAATTCCGACGATTGGTGACGCCAACAAAACCAGCGACAGTGGTAGACGTCTAGATTTTTGTGAAATTGTAGATGTTTAGGGTTTGGTGACATTGTGACATCACGCTCGCTTGTGACAACGTCGGCTTCACGGATTCAAGAACTTCCTGCCATGGTTTTCCGGTTTCGTCTTTTCTACATTTCTCACTCGACTTGCCATTAAAAAAAACCTAAAAATTGTCAAAAAAAAGTATTTTTAAAATATCTTTCATTTTATACCAATATTGTCGTGTCTCATTTTAAAAAGTGTGAGATACAAGCGATGGTGTGAGAGGGAGAGAGGAGAGGCGACGACAGCGAAAATTTTTGCAAAGGACCCATGATTGAAAGTGGAGGTCTGAGACCCCTGCAATTTTTTTTCCGTACATAGCGCGTGACGGGCACGGAGAAAAATAGCGAATCTTTTAGAAGTATTATAGGGTTTTTATTTTAGTTTTTTAGGGTTTTCAAGGTTGTAAATGACATGGAACAGGGTTGAGAGGGCCAGATTGCAATCCATTAAGGTTTTTCAAAGGTTTTTTTTGGGTTTTTAGAGTTTTCTTTATGGTTTTTTAGGGTGTTTATGGCTGTAACTGACATGGAACAGGGTGGAGAGGGCCAGATTGCAGTCGTCATTTCCGGTTCGTCCTTTCAACCGCTTCCGATTCAACCGGACGTAGACATTCGTCAGACGGTCAATGAACTTAAGCAGGAAGGGAACCACCTGGGGACAAACACGGCAAAGAGGTATTAAATAAATTGGGAAAAAAAAAGGAGGCGTTAAAGAGGCGTTTTCATCTTCAGTATAAAATGATTTCATTGTAAAAATATCATTTAAGAACTTTTCTGAGTATTCGAGGTTATTTTAATGTAAACAATAGTCGATCGATGGATGAAATTCAGCAAGAACAGAACTACCTGTATAGAGACAAATAGGGTTAAAAGCTATGAAAAGAAGGAAAAAGAAAAAGGCAAAAGGAAATAAAGTAAGGTCGTTAACATTGTCGGGACAAAACAGTTCCACTGCAAAAATATCTTTATTCGTTATTTCAACTGGAAATCCTGAAAAAACCTAAAAACTTTCCCAAGTTTTAGAGATTTTTTTACGTAAACATTTCTCAATCGATAATTTCAGCAAATGCACACAAAAAAATGTCGGCAAAAGTTTAAAAAAGAAGAAAAAAGGGAAAAAAGAAGAAAAAAGTTAAAAAAAAAAAGAAAAAAATGACTTAGAATTTTACCGTGTAAAGTCGATAAGCCTCCATCTCTTCTCTCACGAATTTGACCAAGCTTTGACTGTAGGAGTTGATCCAACGGTCCAAAACATTCGTTGACTTTTGGAGGGAGGAGATCTCCAGAGGCACAAAGGAAGGCTGTCCTTCAGTCTCCAATCGGAGGACATTTTGGACGAGAAAACGGTAAGCGTTGTACCAGGGAAGGAATACATCACGGACCTGGAGAAACAGAGGGGGAGAGGGAGAGGGAGGAGAGAAGGGGAGGCGTGAAAGAGCGGAAAAGAAAAAAAAGGCAGTTTACTAACCGCAGTGAAAACACCTTTCCTGAAATGTATTCATGGGGGGGAGAGAGAGAGAGAGAGAGAGAGAGAGAGAGAGAGAGAGAGAGAGAGAGAGAGAGAGAGAGAGAGAGAGAGAGAGAGAGGGGGAGACAAAAACATTTCCCCACCTTAAATCCACTCAACTCCTCCAACTCCTGTACGGATCCCACTATCCTTATCTCCTCTCCATCCTCACTCTTCCATATCGGCATGGGAGTGCCCCAAAATCGACTCCGGCTCACCGCCCAATCATTGGCCGCCTCCAACCAATTATGGAATCTTTTGTCTTTTACAAAATCCGGGACCCAATAGGTTTGTTGATTGCATTCCAGTAACTTGTCTTTGATTTTTTCCACAGCGATAAACCTGAGAAAAAACGGAAAAAGAAACGAAAAGG
>JBBHKE010003490.1:162897-276503 GCA_037447655.1 Zygnema cylindricum
AGACAGACAAAGACAAAAAGAAAGAGAGAGAGACAGCGACTGACAGACACAGAGAGCCATAGACGGAAAAAAGGAGAGGAGACCGAGAGACACAGACAGTCAGCGACAGAGAGAGAGAAAGAAAAACAGAAACAGAAAGACAGACGGCGAGACGAAACAGAAACAAGAACAGAGAAAACACACACACACACAGAGAGAGAGAGAGAGAGAGAGAGAGAGAGAGAGAGAGAGAGAGAGAGGGGGAGACAAAAACATTTCCCCACCTTAAATCCACTCAACTCCTCCAACTCCTGTACGGATCCCACTATCCTTATCTCCTCTCCATCCTCACTCTTCCATATCGGCATGGGAGTGCCCCAAAATCGACTCCGGCTCACCGCCCAATCATTGGCCGCCTCCAACCAATTATGGAATCTTTTGTCTTTTACAAAATCCGGGACCCAATAGGTTTGTTGATTGCATTCCAGTAACTTGTCTTTGATTTTTTCCACAGCGATAAACCTGAGAAAAAACGGAAAAAGAAACGAAAAGGAACAAAAAGGAACGGAAGTAGGAATAGAAGAAGGAACGGAAAAAGAAACGGAAGAAGGAACAGAATAAGAAACAGAAGAAGGAACGGAATAAGAAACAGAAAGAAACAGAACAAGAAACAAAAAGAAATGGAAAAGAAACAAAAAAAGAATCGGAAAAAGTAACGGAAAAAGAGGCGGAAAAAGAAATAGAAGAATCGGAAAGAGAAACGGAAAAAATCGGAAAAAGAAATAGAATGAATCGGAAAAAGCAACAGAAAGAATCGGGACAAATCGAAGCAAAACCGGGTTCAAAAACCGAGATTGGAAGAGGATTCGAAAGAGGAAAGAAGCAGAACAAATCATCTCAACACTAGGAAAAGAGTGAAAAACGTAAGAAAAATGACATACAAAAATTAGTGTGGGATATTCGAAATTACCAGCTCGGGACCGCCTTATAAAGTAGAGGAGTATCGGATCTCCAACAAAAGGGGTAAGAATGCATAATACTCCCAGAGTTCACAAGGTTTCCCATTCCCTGTGAATAAAAAAACAAAAAAAAAAAAAAAAAAAAATCCTTGAAAAACTTAATAATGTCATTAACTTTCATGTCTACTTTCTATCGACAATTTCGTATTTTTTAGCACGATTCTTCGGTTTTCCATACAACAGAATAAGAGAGAAAAAAAAGGGACAAAAAAAAAGACTGGTGTTTTAATGGAAAACCCTAAAACCCGTGAAGTTAAAATTCACACTAAGTTACACTTAATAAAACTGATAAAAAAAATACCTTCAATTTTGCAATAATATCTTTGTCGGCCTCTTTAACATAACGGCCCTGGAAATCTGTAACAGTTTCCGTAAATCTTCCGTTGGAATCGACGGGATTTGGGATGGCCTCTCCCTGTGTTACCACCAAAACTCCAACATTAGAAAGAGGGGGAGGAAGGGAGGAAGGGAGAAAGGGACAGAGAGGGAAGGAGAGAAAGGAGGGAGGCCAAAACAGAGGCAGAAGCAGAGAGAAAGGAAGGGAGGGGGAAAGACGAGAGGGAGCGAGGGAGAGAGGGCGAGAGGGAGGGAGAGAGGGAGAGAGGGAGAGAGGGAAAGGGATATGGCCAGACTACCTTTCCACCTATGAGGTCAATTCAACAAATAAATTAGAATCAGCAATAAACATTTGAGGAAAAATACATCGACCCGGTAGAATCCTCAATTTACCCTCGATATACATCCTTGATATCCTCGATACATCAACCCGATAAATCTAATGGGAGCGTTAATTGGTCGATAAATCAAAAAGGAGCTACAAGACAACGTATCTAATGACAAGTTTACAAAAGTCATCAAAGACAAATTATTAGGTGCAATTTCGAGCTCTAAAGGTACAGGAAGCCACGTGTCAAATATAGACGTGACAAAAATGACGACTATTACAATAAGATCATATTTATTTAGATTTCGGATAAGATATATGAAGATTTTACAAGCGGCCTTTGTGCGCAATATGCACGCTTATAAAACAAAGAAAAAAAAGCAAAGATATATATATAGATATGTATATATATATGAATATAGATAGATAATATTATGTACCCCAGTGTAAAGTAAAAGGTCTTTTTTTTTCTCTGACATTGGGTACATCAACGCTATTTTTTTTATTTTTTTTTTGTAAGCGAGCATATCGTGCGCAAAGGCTATCTTCATCTATCTTAATCTAAGTCTAAACAATTCTTATCTTTTTTTATTAATCACATCTACTTTCGAGCACAAAATTGTACCTTCAAATTCGACTTAGATGACTTTTGTAAACTTGTCAATTAAGTACGTTCTCGTACCTACTTCTAGATTTATCGATCTTATTTTATCGGGTCCATATCTTTAGTTTTATTGGGACTTTACCAAGTCGATACATCACTCCCCTAAATATATTCAAAGACACATTTCCATTTCAGGTTCCCAAAAAACCCCAAAAAAACTACACCACTTTTGCCCAAAACCTCGACCATCGGCCGGACCACGCCACAGTCCTACATAAAAAAGCAAAGGAAGAAACCAAAAAAACAAAAAGAAGGGACGAAAGGTAAAACAAAAAAGTGAAAAAAAAAATCACCTTTTGGATAATTCCATTCTTCAAACAAACTCGATAATCCTCTTCTCCGAAAGCCGGAGCACAGTGAACCACTCCCGTTCCACTTTTATCCGTCACGTAGTCGTCACCCATCACTCGAAACGCCGTCTTCTTCAAATGTTCAAAGTAAGGAAACAACGGCTTGTACCTGCGCCAAAAAATATACCGGGGAAACCATTAATAACCACAACCATTGATATAAAGAGCAGATCAAAATCGTAGCAAATGATGTACCCAGCAGAGAGAGAGAGAGAGAGAGAGGGAGAGAGAGAGAGAGAGAGAGGGAGGGAGAGGGGGGGGAGGGAGACATAAAGAGAGAGAGGGAGAGAGAGAGAGAGAGGGAGGGCAGCCCAGCAAATTACAACCATTAATATAAAGAGCGATCAAAATCGTAGCAAATAATGTACCCAGAAGGGAGAGAGAGAGAAAGAGAGAGAGTTAGAGGGAGAGAAAGAGTGGGAGGGAGAGAGAGAGAGAGGGAGAGGAGAGAGAGAGGAGGCAGCAAATTAAGATCATTAATATAAACAGCAGAATTAAGTTCAAAGAAAAGAATGTACCCAGCAGGTAAAAATCCTAGAAAAAAGTACGAGCAACATTGATACACCGAATTCAATACGGCAGTGATAATAATAAGACCCTGCAATTACACCGTGAATTGCTAGAGTTAAAAAAATTGGGTTTTTTTAGGGTTTTTTTTAGGGTTTTTAAGGTTTTGTAATTATTCACATGGGGATTATACTAGTGTTATTAATTCTAATTCAGTTCCGAATGACGTGACCCATTTCCTTAAAAAGTCTTTAGTCACTTTTTTACGATTTTTAGTAAAAACAAAACAGCGGCCAAATAAGAGTTATTAACACTAATTTTAGTACAGACTCAAGAGTTACATGTTTTCTCTACGTGTCCTTTCTTTATATACAATGTTTTTCCACAATTCGGGATTCCATTCCTTTTCTAAATAAGAAACATCAATTTCAATTTGTTCCCACACAATACAACACTTAAAAAACCACCTCTAAATCAACACTAATTAGTAAAAACATGTCCAAAACTTAAAGTAAAAGGCGCTTTACACACCTTTTTGAGGTTTTTTAGGGTTTTCACACACCTTTTCCCAACCAAATCAGCTCCCTTCAAAACTCCCAAAAGCTCATATGTTGAAGTATCCAAAGACGCTGCGGGAGCTTTTCCCTCTTCTTTAGGTTCTGCTCCTTCTCCTTTCCCCTTTTCGCTCTTCCCTTTTCCCTTCCCTTTCCCTTTTCCTCCCTCTCCATGAGCCACACCATTTTGTGTCTCACTTGTCTTCGGTTTCTTCTTACTGGGGAGAGAAGATACCAAAGGTTCGGCTACTATATAGACTGACCCGGTTTCTTTATTTTTCACCTGCAAATTTTTTATTTCATTAAAATAATAAAAAAAAAAAGACACAGAGAGAGAAAGAGTTTTTATTTATTTATTTATTTATTTATTTATTTATTATTATTTTTTTATTTTTTTTTAATTATTTATTTAATTTCAAAAAACAAATATATGTATATATTCAAAAGGAAGGAAAAATAGTTCACTTAATTCGACAAGATATTTCATGATGGGTGTGACTTGTATTGATTAAACAAGAATTTTCAGGAAAAAAGTGGGAACTAGGAAAAAAAAAATGAGAAAAAAACATTTTTTTTTTCCTTCGTCAGGAGGCTTAAGAACTCAACGAATACTATGACTGGTTAATTTTGGACCACTATTGTAAATGCTTTTTATTCAATAAGGGCAATTATTAGTAAAAACTGAACACGAACCTCAACAGATACAAAAAAAAAACTGGTTTTAGTTCTGAAGCGCTGAAAGTAAGGCCGTTTCACAGATTCTTAATTCGGATTTAAAAGCCTTTTTCTAAACTACAAAACTATGAAACTAACAAACATAGAGGTAATTTGTCTGTCCAAAAGATAATAGTCATAAAAGCTCCTACCACTACATATACAAGTCCAGACCTCCCCCTCCCCCTCCCCCTCCCTCTCCTTCTCCCAGAAACACTCAGATTTTAAAAAGACGAGAGAGTTAAAGATCATTAATTTTGAAATAACTGAGCGATGAATTTTTCATTTTTTTAGAGAGAGATTTTTTTTTTAAGCAAGAGGGATAGGATCATCAACTTCCGCATAATTAAAACATATTATTTTTTTATAAGATAAGTGGAAATAAGATCCTCAACTTTGGTGAAGCAATGATCACCAAAGACAGGAGAGACAGGAGAGGAGAGACAGGAGAGAGAGGAGAGGAGAGGAGAGAGGAGGGCGAGGAGGGAGAGGAGGGTTTTTTTTAGACAGGAGAGAAAAGAGAGACAGGAGAGACAGGAGAGAAGGAGAGAGGAGAGAGGAGGGAGAAGAGGGAGAGGAGGGATTTTTTATAGACAGGAGACACAAGAGAGACAGGAGAGACAGGAGAGACAGGAGAGAAGGAGAGAGGAGAGGAGAGGAAGGAGGAGAGAGGAGGGAGAGGAGAGATTTTTTATAGACAGGAGATAAGATCGACAATTTTGCATAACTGACCATCGTGGATATGTTTTTCTTTTTTAAACAAGAGGTAAAGGATTATCACTTTTGATATAATTGAAACTTAAAAATATTTAGAAATCTAATGTGGGAATAGATCATCAACCATGACATAATTGAATGTCACAATTATCCCCGACAGAGAGAGACAGAGCGAGAGAGACAAAGAGGGAGAGACAGAGAGAGAGGGGGAGAGAGAGAACGAGAAAGAGTGAAAGAATGAGAGAGACAGAGAGAGAGGAGAGAGCGAGCGAGAGGAGAGTGAAAGAAAGAGAAAAATTGAGAGAGAGAGAGAAAGAGAGAGAGAGAGAGAGAGAGAGAGAGAGAGAGAGAGTGATTGTGTGAGAGAGAGAGAGAGAATCACAAACCTTGGCATAATTGAATGACGCATTCACACAAAGGGCGAGGTTACTGGGAAGAGTCCATGGAGTTGTCGTCCAAGCCACCATAGACGCTGAGTCAGGATCGTCTTCAAGAAAGAAGCTGATCATGACTGCTGGGTCAGAGACATCCTGAAAAAAACATTTCCCAAAACAACTGTAATTTAGGAATTTACTAAAAGAATCACTGTGTTTTTTTCTTTTTTACCGTATTTGCTTTTTTACCGTATGGAGACAATTAACCGGAAGCACAATTGACAAGTTATATGTCAAGAGTACGGAAAAGTACCAAAATTTGTCAAAGACCAGCTACAATTCAGCAAAAAGACAGAAAATAAAAATTTCTTATACTGCTCATTGTATTGAGCCTGGATTCTGTTGACCATTTTATTTGCATTTTCCGGGATTCTCCACATTGGAGACAGATGATTCAACACTTTCTTTTTTTATTTTTTTCAAATGTTGTTTCGAGACAAGTTCTGACAAAGAAAAATATGAGAAATAAAAATATGAGAAAGAAAAATATTATGTTATGTATGAAAGCATGGAAAAAGAATCAAACCTTGTAATTGAGTCCAGCTTCAAAATTAGATAAAGGGGTATTGCATCCTGTACTGTAAGGCATCACCTGAAAAAAAAAATTAAGACCAGTAGATTGAAGGTTTAGGACAGAAACCTCCACCAATCTACCAATTTATTGAAAACAAACGCAAAAACTCACAATGATTGGATCCCACAAAGAGTGAAGGCACGAATTAAGACGAGCGACCCAAAAATAAAACCCGATATAAGGAACCGTAAAAAAATTAGGCCATAATTTTATCAAAAAGGCTCTGAACTGGGAAAATGTGAACCTATATGTGCATTTACTTTATATCCCCTGAGCTCAGTTCAGGAAGTGGTATACATCAGAGGAGAAGGAGAAGGAAACGGGGAAGGAGAAGGAAAAGGGGAAGGAGACGGAGACGGAAAAGGGGAAGGAGACGGAAAAGATTAACTTGCCTTAAAGCCCTGATAAACCAGGCCTTTCTCGAACAACTGTTTGAAAACCCACCAGACACTCTCCATATATTCTGGGTCCAAAGTCTTGTAATCATTTTTGAAATCGATCCATCGACCCACTCTTGTAATAGCCTTTTCCCACTCGCTTGAATAACGCATAACAATACTTCGACATTCCTCATTATAGTTATCAATTCCAAAAGCCAATACCTGAAATTGGTAAGTGCAAAATACAAAGATACGAGCTGTTAAAACAGTACATTAAAAAGAAGAAAACAAAATTTTAGAAAACTGCAAAGATGAAAATAAAAATATGTATGGTTGCCTCGAAGTTACCGGAACACACTAACATAGGTCCATAAAAGGTACATAGGTCAATAAACAGTCGTCCATTGAAAAGTTGGACTTATAATTAATCCACACTGATTTCGAAATGACAGTTGAAACTGTTCATTGTAAGCATTCTGGACCAAACTCTCACAGGTGTGCATGTTTCGGCATATATGCACACAAATTAGTGTGAGAATGGACTAACTAAACCTTACATCACTATTAGAGTTGGTGAACTACACTGCCCAGCACTATTAGAGTTAACCACTCTATTACAACTGATAAGGTAATTACACTACCTAAGTAGAACCCAAATGCGCATTAATAACACTATTTAGTTTAGTGGCCCATAATGAACCACGTGGCAAAAACATAATTTAGATTTAATTCTAGTAGCACGTTAACGCTAACATTTCACTAACCACAACCGATGGACGGTGTATTAGCGTTAAATGGGAGTTTAGTATTGAGTACACTATACTATGTTTGGCTGCCCGTTATCAGCCACTTTATTAAAAAATGTTATCCACACTAATTTATGATTATGGAAAAAAAAACACAGCGTCATCAACTCCAATAGTGATGGGCGGTGTACTAACTGAAAGGTAAGTGGACTAGGAGTAACCATGAGAGTTTATTTCTTTTTTTTGCATACATGAAATGTTGTGGAATATACGGATTTCGAATTCTAGACTAATTACAGAACAATGAAGCGGGAAAAATGCAGTTGCCTTATGAAGTCCAACCCTAAAAAACAAGTGGCACCAAAATTGCTTTGATTCTAGACTGGTAACAGAAAAATGAAGCAGGGAAAAATTCAGTTGCCTTATAAACTCCAGCCTTAAGAAAGCTTGGTTTGCCATTGAATTTGGTTTGCACCGAGGAAAATTAGATTTAGTGATACAAACTCTAACTTAGCTATGAATAGTATAGACAACTAATGACCAGTCACATAATTAGAGTTATGAGCGTAGTAAAAAGAGCTATTAATGCACTTTTGTAATCAAAGGGCAAAACAAATCGTCATCAAATTACTGTTATTAAACCTAAACGAACATCCAACCTTTAATGGTTGACCATACCAAAATTGTACCATTTTTATTACCACCAAAAAAAAAATTGACCTTTTGACCATGGATGCCTGTAGTTAACCAGTTGACCTTCTGTTGCCATTTTTGCCCGACGCGTGACATACAAAAGAAGCCTTCTCATAATTATCCTTCTTGTAACGGTTTTTTTCGTGGCAAATGTGATTTGAGAAAAGTTTGAGATCCACTACACTGCTCATTGCTATTAGTGTTTAAAAAACTCCAGCATTCAAAGTACACTGTGAGATATTAGAGTAATGAAATTAAAAGTCTTGGGTATCAATGTTATTTATCCTAATTCAATTCCAAATGACGTGGCTGATTTTGAACTGTTTAAGGAATTAGCATTTTTTGTGGTCAGAGGGCAAAAAATAATACTGAATTAGTGAATTAACACTAATAACGATCCGCGGTGTACTTTTTCTCATCAAATAGTTATATTCCGATGTTTGATCATGAGATCACGATCTAAAAGGGAAACGTACATCTTCCTATTGCTCCCTCTCCCCCCTCTCCTCTCCCCTCCCGCCTCCCCCCTCCCCCAAAAAACCGATGGTTAACAATAAAGTTCAAGATGTTTTAGTGCCCAAAAAAAATGCCTAACATCAATAGTGATTGGTACTGTAGATATTAATTAAAAAAATAAAAATGGATTTGGTTAAAAAGGCAAATCTCCAACCATTAGAGTCAAAAACTATCAAATTCAGGCTTCTGACGCGTTACTAAAAAAAAATATAACCTACTAAGCTTTTTTCCATGAGTTTCTAAGATTTTTATCGATTTTTTTATGGTTTTCGGGGTTTTCAAGGGTTTGCTGGAGTTTTTTTTTTTTTTTTTAGTTTTCCAGGGGTTTTCCAAAATTTTCCAGGGTTTGTTTGAGGTTCTATATGTTTCCTTTACGGCTCTTCAGGGCTTTTTTTTCGGTTTTAAGGTTAAAAACTCACATCTTCCCGAGTTTTTATGTTCAGTTTTTGATCAATTTCATATTCCACTGGGAGGCCGTGGCAATCCCAGCCAAACCTCCGCGTGACATGGTGTCCCGTTGCAGTAAAATACCTTGTCACAACATCTTTTATGGTACCCGCCAGTATATGACCATAATGTGGCAATCCTGTACACAAATTAAACCTAAATTCAAAATCAGACACAATATGGTCTCAAAAAAACAAGTTATCAAGGTTTAACTAAGAGAGAGGGGCAAAAAAAGAAACATATTTGCTGGTATTTGCCAGTAAATGGGTATAAAGGAGCAATTATGTTTCAAATTAAAATAAAGTCAAACCAGAAACATGGTCTCCGAAAAAGGTTATAGAGCTTTAACTAAGAGAGGGGAGCAAAAAATGAAACATATTCGCCGGTAAATGGCCATAAAGGAGCAATCATGTTTAAAAATTACACCTAAATTAAATCTAAATCAGACAGCAAACGGTCTCAAAAAAAAATGTTATCGAGCTTTAACTAAGCGAGAGGGGCAAAATGAAAACATCTTCTATGGCAGTCGCCAATGTATGGCCAGAATGAGGCAATCTTGTATCGTCAAATTAAAAATCAAAGTAAAATCAGAAAACGTATGGTCTCGAGCTTTAGCTTAGCGAGAGGGAGAAGGAGAGAGGGAGAAAAAGAGGGAGAGGGAGAGGGAGAAAGCGAGAGGAGAGAGCGTGTGTGTGTGTATGTGTGTGCGTGTGTGTGTGAGAGAGAGAGAGAGTGAGAGAGAGAGAGTGTGTGTGTGTGTGTGTGTGTGTGTGAGAGAGAGAGAGAGAGAGAGAGAGAGAGAGAGAGAGAGAGTACGACAGAGAGAGAGAGGAACCAAAAAGCAAAGAAAGAAACAACTGACCTGTAGCAAATGGAGGGCCGTCATAAAAGACATATTCGGGAAAGCCCTCCGTCTTTTTCAACTGCGTGTGGAAAGCATCGATTGCTTCCCAAAAAGCCAAAATCTTCTCTTCTTCTTTCGGAAAACTGTAATCCTTCCCTTCCGCTACTTCCTCCATGGCTGCCTCTCCGGGCAGCTTAAAACCTCCCACCCCTCCCTCTTCCTCTCCTTCTCCCTATCCTTCTTTTTCTCTTCCTGCCTCTCTTTCTTTCGTTGACTCCCTCACTTGTTCTCCGGCTACTCTCCGGTTATAATCCAGTCGATTCCGCAGTACTGTACTGAACCGTACAGTATTGTACCGTACCGTACGGAGCGTGAGAGACGCGGGGAATCTGAACGCGCGAAAGAGTGTGTCTGGCGTTTCGTTTGGGCGAGTTTCGGGTTCAGGGCACGAGTACGGTAAAGTACACCGTGTATCGCTATTAGTGTTAATGTTTTTTTCGTCTCTTAAAACAGCTTTTCTCCGTACACACATGTAAAATTGTGGATCTGACGGTTGCGATTGAAAGGTAAGGTTATCAGCTTCCGATCGGCGGTCTCAAATTGAAAATAGGACAACAGTGTACGCAGAAAAGATGTCTTAAGTGGCGAAAAAAAAAATAACACTAATAGCGATACACGGTGTACGAACAGTACTGTAACTTGGACGGGTTTCATGCAATGGCGAGCGTTCCACTGCACAGTTGCGTGATTTTGCCGGGGGTGGAGTACTGTACTGTATATTACTGTACCGTAAGGGTGGTCCATCGTACAAATGCTTGTTTGAAATTCTTTAATTTATGGATCTACTAGCCCGTACGTAACCACCACATTCCAATGAAACTTTTAAAAGGTTGCCACGATTACTAATGAAATTAACCGGGATATAGTTTTACTTTCTCCGATTGGCGGAAACTTATTCAGATGATCAATAAAACGTCGGGATAATGATACGTTCATGAGAAGTCTGGTGTCTCGTGTTTCACAAAGAGTGTCGTCGTCGAGGAATTGTGGGACGCTATTGGCGGGCAAAATGATTCCCACGTGACAAATTACATAGCGCAGCTCGGATATTTATCTTTGTGCTGTGAGTGCTGTCGCTTCTCATGTATATCGCCACATGGCACAAAAATTTTATTGTAGGATTGCTGATTTTGTGGCGCTTGCGTACGTTATGTAAGAATGAAGTACATTACTGTACTGTAGTACACTGATGAATATTAAATGTACGAACCGGATATTTGTACTTTCGTTTAGACTTGAAGGACTTTAAAATTTCGTGTACAAGATTTTCCTTTCTTCTTTGTCTTAGAAGTCGTGAGTAATTATTTTACTTCGTTGCGAGCTTTGCCCTTGCCAGACAGACAAAGAAAGTGAATTTGCAGACAATAGAGTTTTCACAGAAATACTAGAAGATTTTTGGAACTGAAAGTGTGACTTTGAAAGTAGAAACAAGAGAGAGTGTGCCTGTGTGTGTGTGTGTGTGTGAGAGAGAGAGAGAGGGAGAGAGAGAGAGAGAGAGAAAAAGGAGAGGAAATTTAGTTTTGTTCGACTCTTCTTAAAAAGGAGTATAAGAAATGGCTAGCTCCTGTGCTCCGCTGACGTTGGCATCTGAATTTATTCCGTATGCCGGGTTTTGTCATCATCTGCGTACCTCTAGCAGATGTCACGTCACATTTCGTCATCCACAACTGCCAGCGAGGTCGTTTCCTTTGACTTGCAGGTACGGTTTTTGAAATAACAGCAAAAGTTATTGTGCTTTTTTAGGGTTCAAGGCGGCAGCAAACTTTTTTGGCCAATGAGGCCTTTTGTCTTTGGCTTGCAGACAGGGTTTTCAAATAAAAGGGAGTGTTGCCTTACTTTTTTAAGGTTTTTTTATGAAGGCAATTTTTTTTGTCCTGTTTTTGTCAAACTATTAATTAAAGATGTCGATTTCTTTATTGTCTTCGCATCAGGTTTTTGTTCCGCAAGAAGTGTAATGTTCTACTACGCTAAGTGCAGTATCTAACTTTTTTTATTATTTTTCGTCATCTTCTGTGTAAGCTAATTTATAGCGGTTGCTGTGAATATCTTTTTGATGTACTCTCCATTGTCAGGTATAAATTATTTGTGCCGTCACAGTCTCCCGCTTCATGTTGGTGCTTTTTTTTTTTTCAAAATCAAGTATAGTTTCTAGATAGGCTACTTCTTGGAAGACTAGTTTAAAAAGAAATATGCTAGTTACAATTTACTTTCTTAACTTGCAGATGATCCTCAGGGGGCTTATCTCACTAGTGTCTTGTTACGTCATGGATACGAGGTGATGTCATTTGATAAGGGTGGCACTTTATGTCATGGAAATGAACTTATGTAACTTTATGTCGTGGATATGAAATGACGTCACTTTATGCCATGGATATGAACCTACGTCACTTTATTGGTCAGCTGTCCATCTCTTTGGAGGATGTGTGATATTGAGTGAAATAAGTGAATGTTTTCTTTCTCCTCTAGTGGCATTGTAACGTATGCCAACTGTGATAAGGCTCGTGGTGAAAATCATCATGAGTTGAAACGAGAAGTACCTTGTGTATCGCTAAAATCGTCAGTGTTTATTTTCCGCCTTCGAACTCATTTTTCTCCTTGCACACTTGTTGGGTCATCAATCTGATGCCTCAAAGGAAGGATAAGTTTCTTACCTTCCGATGGACAGTCTCCAAATTAAGATCGGACACAAAAGCTGATTTTAAGCGGCAAAAATATATTAATGTCAACGGTGATTCACAGTGTACACCGTGAATTGCTATTATCATTAAGAATATATTTTTAGTGTTACTAATTCTATTTCGGGTTCGAATGCCATGGACAATTTCGAAACGCAAAAAGAGTTAGCGTTCAGAAAAATTATAATGCGTATTATCAATGATATTTTGTGTTCAGATGGCAAAAAAACCGGGACTGAATTAGTGTGATTAACTTTAATAGTGATTCTCGGTGTAGTGTTGTTTTGCAATTCTCCTGAAAACAGTTGGGGTCAAAATGGAACTAAACTGGGTGAAAACCCATAAGACAAAAATGCTTAAGAAGGGAAAAAGCTTATGAATCAGGAGTAAAGACCATTAAGAAGACCGGGTCTTTTTTGGATTTTCCAGGGCTCAAATTGAACCAAAGTTAGAAGATTCACGCTGTGTCGAAAAGAATTTCTCGGAGTGCCCGAAAAAATTTTGACAGGCATAGTGATGGGCAGTGTAGTTTTGTTCTGTGGTTTTCTTTAAACTAGTTGGGCGAGGTTTTTCTGGTTTATTCAGGGCTCAAAGTGAATCAAAGGTAGAAAATTTACACATCTTCAGTCGACGAAATGCTGCAATTTCAGCCGCAGTTCTTACCATTGGCATCATCAGCAATGGACAACCAGGTAGTGATCAAACTAGTAGGACATCTTTGTTTATGAAGTGAAGACGATAAAGTCGTGAAATTTATTTCTTAAAAGAGAGCTGTGATGGTTTTGTGCTGGTGTAATGCACATCGCTATTAGTGTTTAAAACACCAATTGGGTTGCAGCTTGTTTTGATCAAAAGTCATAAATCAGTGTATAAACACTATCTAAGGGAGTAGACTAAAACCCGCCACGTCTTTTCGTTAAATTAGTATTATAATTCTAATTCTAAAATGACACTTATAATTCCTTTACACTAGTAGTGGTGGACGGTGTAGTGAATTATTAGCGTTGACACTTCATTCGAATTAACTACACTAAATCATGTTTGGCAGGTGGTTCATTGTGAGCCGCTATCAAGTAGTGTTATCAATACTAATATATGTTTTACATCCAAAAACACTCACACAATCTAATAGGGATGGCCAGTGTAATGCCAAAACTACAGTAGTAGGCATCTTTGTTTCTTATAGCCTTTTGCTATTTTTTACATTTGTGTAAATGATGAAAAACATGAGGATATGTTCACATTGTTTATCGATGTGGTCTAAACTATTCAATTCAATTTCCTCAAGGAACTCTGGTAAAAAATTCAACTAGATGATGAAAAAAATGAGGATAAGTAAACAATTTTTTAACGGGTGTGGTCTTAACCACAAAATTCATTTTTTTGAAATGCACCAACCGATTTCCAAGTCTGGCTCCCAAAGCTTTTAGTCCATTACCACTCAACTATTGCTACTAACAACATTTTGTGATTTTGGGTCAAAAAAACAGTGATTAACTCCAATAGTGATCAATAGTGTAGTTAATGGAACAGTAAATGGGGCTGCATCCTTTGGGAAGACAGAGTGTTGGGAAGCTTGAGGAATGTTAGTTGATAAAAAGCAAGTCCATTTACATGCTTTAAATCGCAAATGTTTCGATATGGCCAAATTTTTCTGTTTAAATTCAGATTTTGAAGCCAAGTTGGAAAATATTCTTGATGGAGTTTTGGTGGAAAACCTTTTTCTACCTGTCACAACTATGGATTAACTTGTAGGAATGATACTGACATTGTTAAAGTTGATGTGAGGATGGTTTTGGCAGCGATTGGAGGCATTCTTTCGGGAGCACCTGGTAAGACTTTCATCCTAGAGTAAGCTAAAAGTTTTTTGTGTGGTCTTTTTTTCGCAGCTCGAGCTAGTCATCTCTTGCACTAGTCTTCCTGCTTAGCTTTGCCCCACTTTTTTTGCGTTCGATCTGACAGTCATTGGGCTTGGATGTTTCATAAAGGTCTAGAGTCGATACCATCAATTTCGGTACCCCAACCGGATTTTCTCAAGAAGATTGCAGGTACATTTATGGCACAGAGGCACTACTGTTAAGTAAGATATACACATTGTTAAAAAGATTTACACATTGAGACTGGATGAGGGATTAAGCTTCCAAAATTGTGGACATGAAAGTATACCTGGTTTTGTGCGTTCTGGTTCCAAAATTGTGGACATGAAAGAATTCCTGGTTTTGTTGTGAACGCAAAATTTGTGAATGTCTTATCATTTTTATCATGGCTATTGTACTGCCTGGTTGCTGCGTTTCAGATTCACAGAAGCAGAAATATGAGCAATTCGATGAAAACGTCAAAACTTCCCCGTTGCTTCAGCAGTTGCTAAAGAAGTCAGAGGAGAACAGAGAAGTGTATGTGTCGACCAACTTTTACTTAGTGTAGAATAAGCTTTTACTATTTAAAAATAGCTTTTTTTTCTTTTGTTATTACGATCTTTGTTTGTCTTGGGGTCCTACTCTTCCTTTTGTTATTCCGTTTATGAATATATGTCTGTATGTTGGAGGTGGTTTATCCCATATTATATCCAAAAGAACACTAGATGGTTTCGTTTTTTCGCAACAAATTTCTGCTATCTTATATACCAAAAAGTGCACGAACATGCATTCAGTTTGGAGAAAAATCACTTCCTTGTTGAGTTTTTCATTTTTCCAGTCTGTAATTGGAGATTTATACTTGATTTTTTCTTCACTTGCAACTTTAAGAGTTGCACTTGCAACTTACAACCCGAACCATGTAGCTCCACATTTGGAAAAGGTCGCCCTTCTTTTCAAACTATTAAGACTCACTGTGTGATTGAAGGTTTCTGGTTTATTCAGTGGAAATGACCACATGCATTCCACCTCTCTATAATACTTTGTGAAGAAAACTACCTTTTATGTGTTTATGGGTAAACGATGTTCCGTGTTGCTAACAAAGCTAATTTATCCAGACTCTTATTGTGTCAGTTTGATTCCAAAAGTTGTAATATGTATCTATAGGAGTGCTATAACTGTCATTACTGTAACTGACAGTAATCATAGTAGTCACTCAGAAATGTGTACAAATTGTGTATGATTTGTACACTTTTATGTACGATTACCATGATTACTGTCAGTCAAGCCATTAATAGTGTTCGTATAATTATCCTATAAGCTATGCATATATCTTTTAGCGTAATTAGCTGAGCCTGACCGTGTGAGGTCCCGACATTTCTCTTGTTTATTTATCAATGACTAACTTTGTCTACATTCTGGGCCATCAAAAAGAAAAAAAAGGAGGTTTTTACAAGTTATTAGTTGCGGGCTAAATATTTTGAGGATCGTCAATTATGGTTTATAAAGCCATCAGTTATAAGGTTCAGGTTTTTCAGGCTTAAAAAAAATTATTCTATCTGCATTGAGAATATGCATCTGGTCAGGTTTTCCTTCGATGGGGGAAAAGAAGGCCGTACTGAAATAGAGTGGAACTGAAATAATGGAAACTGAACCTGGAACTGAATAATGTCTATTTTTGTGTGATGGGAATAGAGCACCAATCAAGAAAAAGTACTGTGATTTCGGTCATGTTTCCTTCATAGTGACTGTCATAAATGCAGGACGAGAAGAGTGTTCTGAAATATAGTGGAACTGTATGGTTTTTGTGTGACAGGAATAGAGCGGCAATTCAGAATATGTTCCGTCATTTTGGTCACTTTCTTTGGTAGTGACTTATTAACAAGGAAGAGAAGAGCGTACTGATATAGAGTGTAACTGGAATAGAGTGGAAATGTCTGTTTTTTTGTGCCAGGAATAGAGCAAGAATTCAAAATATGTACTGTCATTTTGGTCATGTTTCCTACATAATGACTGATATAAATGAGCGACGAGAAAAGCGTAGTGAACTAGAGTGGAACTGAAATAACGTAGAACTGAAATAGAGTGGATCCGAAATAGAGTGGAACTGAAATAAAGTGGATCTGAAACAGAGTGGAACTGAAATAGAGTGGATCTGTTATGTTTCCGTGTTGCAGGAACAAAGCAGCAATTCAGAACAAGTACTGTCAACGCGGCGCCGAATGGGGCGTTGGCGATTGTTCGCTGCAAGGACTCACGGCCGAGGACAAAGCCGCCTTCTTTAAGGCTCTACAAGAAGCTCAAGGCGAGAAGTAATTCAAAATTTTAAAGTATGTTCCGGTTTTATATGTTTTGGTTTTTTTTATGGTTTGGTTTTCTTATGGTTTGGTTTTTAATGGCACTTGTTCGTGAATAAATAATGAGGTTCTGAGGATGTTAGTCCATTAAGGGCAGTATTCTGGTAATTTATCCTGGTCAGTCATATTCCTCTCTCTCTCTCTCATGTATTAGTCTCTCTCTCTTTCTCTCTCTCGTTCTTTCTCTCTCTCTCTCCACTTTTATGGTCCGTTA
This sequence comes from Zygnema cylindricum, assembly GCA_037447655.1. Taxonomy (NCBI): domain Eukaryota; kingdom Viridiplantae; phylum Streptophyta; class Zygnematophyceae; order Zygnematales; family Zygnemataceae; genus Zygnema; species Zygnema cylindricum. The sequence goes on from JBBHKE010003490.1 coordinate 179,859, forward strand.
GGTGTATCGAGTAATGTGCCACCAATTTTGTTCGCCTTTCCATGTTTATGAGTGTATTTATTTTTTCATTTTATCTTTTTTTTTTCGGTTCGCCTTTGTAGTCTTATGCTTGTCACTTTCTTCGGTTTTAGTGGCGAGAAAATCTTAACCAATCAAAAAAATTCAATCGGTGATAATAAGTGATTTGTGTTTTGCTTTTATCCCAAATTCTTTACCTTCGGAAATGTTTCTTTCTATAAAATTAGTACAAATTTTCAAGTGGTTGGTCCGTTTTGCGTATATTATGAGATGGCCTTTGACTGTTAAGTGCTTCGTCATTTTTTTTTTCCTAAGCATGTCATGGGCATATTTTAAAAAGACAAGCATAGTTTAAATGTGCGAAAACATTTGGTAACACTATATGTCGTTGCACTGTTATAAACTTGGAGTATACCCGAAAAACATTTCCCGACTATATTAAAAAAACGCGATTGTAAACCATCTGGGGTCTAGGGAACAAAAAGGGGCAACAATGCTAGAACTGAAAAAGTACACATATAGTACATTTTACGTATGGGCGAAGAGTTTTACTATTTCCGATTGTTTTCGCACATTTCAACTTAGGCAAAAAGTGGTGGAACCAATCAGATTGATTCTTGGTTCTCAATTGCCTTTCATTTTAAAAACGATGTCATTTATCACCTTCTTTTTGCCCTTTTCTTTTTCAGTTCCATGTACGGAGATAGTTTTACAATCGTGGTTTTTTATAGTAAAGCTTATAGTTCTATAATTGAATGCAAATCGTATTCATTTCACGGTACCGATGGTGATCACGAGTGGATTAATAATAATACGATTTAATAAATACGGGCGATGGTAAAGCATTTGATACATGAAAACAAAAAAAAAAAAAAAGGTAAGGTAAAACGGAGTTCAAAATATCACACAATTTTCTTTATAGGTAAATAGTAGACTTTTTTAAGAGTGCACGATGGTAAACCAACTGAGTACATGGAAACAAAGAGACAAAAATCAGAGGAAACAATGGGATCAAAGGAAAATCAAATGCACGCGAAAGGTAAACCTTGTGGAATAAATTAGTACACAAAAATGGCAAATGAACATATGACATGACAAAGAGTGACAATGACAAAGGTTACTTCAAAAAAACAATTTTCTGCGCGAATGTTAAAATCTGATCATAAAGGCAGTCGTACTTTTTATTTGTTTGAATACTTTATTTGGCATGTTGGCACACTGTACTTTTACATACTCATTACCTGTAATTTGGCCTCGGTGGTTTTTGGTGGAAAGTTTCTAATTTACAAAACTTATGCATGCTGTAACTGCGGATGTTATCGTTATTACTTGGATATTTTACATTTTTTTTAATTTGTCAAAAACAATTGAAATCTTGATCAAGCTCTCTCGAACCTTCTCAAGATCAAATGAGGAAATGGAGGAGATGTCATTTTTTTGAATTCGCCACAGGGCTATAGATTCGGAAATCAACACTATTTGAAAAAAAAAATGTCTGGAGGGAATACTATGGCTATGTGAAAATGAAAAATGTCATACAATCAAGCATCAAAAAACAAAGAACACCGTGAACACAAAATGATTTGTCAAATATGTGAATTAAAACTATGAAACAAGCAAAACCAATGATCTAAACCTAATATAAACCACATGAGTCAGTCTTGGCGCTAATATCACAAATATCCACAAATCTTCTATTCTTAGTGAGAATCTGTCTCAATAAGAAAGTCTTAATGGAAAATCATTTAAACAAATGGAAACAAAAGAAAACAATATCGAAGGCCAAAACGAAACTGAAAAAACGTACACAAATCAAATATAAAAAACAATGGGGAAGAACACAAAAAGGGCAAACAAAATAAAGACGTGGACAAGAACAACAAGCACCCAACAACATAATTCACCTAGAAAAAATTAAGAGGACAGTGACTTAATCGAAGAACATTCGTTGGTAAAAGGGGTTTGTTTTACGGGTGAAATAATTCACCGTTACAAAATCCACGAAAAATTATGGCTTAATCGAACAATAGTTGTCGATAAATAGGGTTTGTTTCGTGGGCCGCGAGCCCAGACAGCCTCATTGGTGCACACCCTAATAATTCAGTTGCAATAAGAGCATTGTCACTATAGGCAATGGTAGAGGCAACCTTGACCAGTTTTGAAAGAGTGATTTTGAAAGATATATCGGCTCCTCGTTATATGGACGTGCAAATTTCATTCATATGTTGTCTAAATACAAAATTTTACCTCCTTCCATGTTTACGAAATTATAATTTGAGAGTACAAGGTTGTTTAACGAACCACAAAGTTTTTTTTTATGTTATAAAATTTGTGGAGTGGACCACATTGTGATTTGGTAAACATAAAGTGTATCGGTACATATGCGTGGACATTAGTCGTTCTCATGTTGCAAATAAACAAGATGTCAATACTAAAGGAAGACGAAGTCATCGGGTTTGCTTCGATGACTCAGATAATGGATAAGAACTTAAAACGCATCCTAAGCTTAAATATCACAAGTACCACCACCTCCTAGTACATCGCAAGGGAAACTAAGCCCAATTTTTTTTTTTTTTTTTTTTTTTTGCTCCACTTGCATCTAAAGCTCATTTTCCGAGGATAAGTGTAGTAGTATAAAGACTAGTGTTGTGTATCGGCAAGAAATTTATCGCGATAACACCGCTACTGATAGTTATCGGTTATCGAACTGTCAGGAGTCCCGATATATCGCTCTGAGACCAACAAATTCTTTATCAGAGATAAAAGGGAAAAACATAGTACGCTATATAATAGTACTTTATAATATAATGTATTATATATTTTCACTATATATAGCGTGGCACGTCACGTGTAACAACATGTTCCGTACTCTCTGTAACGGAATAACAACGTATCAATACAACGGAATAAATTGCACAATTGTACAATACGTACCACACAATTATCGCCGATAGTTATCGGTACCGTTGTTATCACGATAAAAAAACGATGTTATCGGTTTTATCGGCGATAACACCAATGTCAATATATCGTGCCAATAGATCGATTATCAACAAGCGGAAATAAGGTACATATCGATTATCGGCAAAACCCTGCCAATACACAACACTAATAAAGCCCCAATGTAATCGCATTGTGAACTAAAAAGTCACCAGGTTCTATGGTTAAAAAAAGAGAATACTACCACTGTTTATCGAATCTTCTAACCAACCAGGAAGCCCAATACTTTGTTTCTACACCATTAATCAATTTACAAGAGTGTGTTTTTATCTCCCTCGATGGTTTTTTTCTCCAGCGGGTTGTTACCTCCAATTGGCTAAAGGACAAACCAAAGGCATCTAGTTTTTGCCAACTTTGGTTATTGCTCTCAACTACAAAGGTTTTAAATCTTCGATTCCTAAATTGACGGAGATAGTAGAAATTATAGAATTTGTCCGTTTTCCAAAATGTTTTCCAAAAATGTCTACCAAGGATTTTTGCCAATTGAAAAGATGATCCTTCCAAAAGTGGAAACACATATTGAAGACAAAAATTCAAAAGGTCTTAACTGAACCCCAAAACATTTTTTTTTTCTGAACATAAATTATCATTAACTCCACAATCAATTCCAAATCTAATTTTTAATACAACAAAATCTAGATACCATCTTAACACAAGCATATAGCGGTACACGGTATGCTTAGAAACATGGACAGGTGTCCTAAGTTTGGAAGATGGAATGAGATGAAGTACAAGTTCAAATTACGGCTGAAGACTGGGATGATTGTCATGTTTTGCAATTGAAAATTTGTCCTATTTTTTGCTGGAACACAATATCTCGACGAAAGAATCCGCAAGAAAATATACTATTGTGTATGTCGGTGGGTTTCCTATCGGCGATAATTCCGACAGCCGATATATTGGATATCGTTATCGGTAGGGTCGCGTAATTCCGTAAATGCCAATACATCGGTTATAGCTGCCAATATATCGGATTAGAATTTGTTGACGTCCGTACGGAATACGTAGCCGCACGGATGAAGTACGTATTGATAAATATAAATTATCGGTAAGTCAAAAAATTGTACATATCGGTTATTGGTAGGAGGCTACTGATACAAAGCACCAGGAAAACATGTTAAAAAAAAAATTGGACCATTTCTCGATTTGTGCGTGTCATCCTTACGCAGGGCAGAGGTCGCAAACGGTCAACCGAAACCGTGATCGACCGTTAACCGACCGCCCGCGCCGGATCCGGAACGGATTCGGTTGCCAAATTTTGGGGGTCGGGCGGTTACGGTCGGTTGATTCACCAGGAAAAAAAAAACGGTCGGTTACGGTCGGTCAACCAAAAAACAAAAAAAAAGAAAATTTTGTACTGTCCCTATAATCCAACATTCTTGTACTTTGTACTCTTTGGCATCGTGGAAGTACGTGACATCATGATTAGCGTCGCAAATCTGACACGGTACTGTAGTAAGCTATTTATTTCGCAAATCAAAGGGAACGCGACAAAGCGTCGCAAATCTGACACGGTAGTACACTATTCATTTCGAAAATCTTAGGGAACGCGACAAAGCGTCGCAAATCTGACACGGTAGTCAATATTCATTTCGCAAATCTTAGGCAACGCGACAAAGCGTCGCAAATCTGACACAGTAGTACACTATTCATTTCGCAAATCTTGGGGAACGCGACAAAGCGTCGCAAATCTGACACGGTACACCGCGCATTGTTATTAGTGTCAACGACACTAATTTGGGTTCTTAAAATTTTGATTTATTTCCTCAAATAGGATACATGATTTTAATTTTTCCTTGACGTTAATTAACGTACTGTACAAAATAGCGTAAAGGACGAATTATTATAATATCTAAATAGTGTGGTGTACGGTCGATTCAGACCGTACATAAATGTACCTTTTCAAGTGAAAATTTTACAAAAAATGAGTTAAATCAGACGCGCACGCATAGGATCGTGCGCTAAAAAAACGGGATTGTTCTGACACGCAAATTAGTCTTACATGTACGGATATTTAAATTTCACGACGGCGTACGATTTTTAATAATTTGTACGAATACATATATTAATGTATATAATCGTACAACGAATATTCCATTTTTGTTGTTCCCAAATTAGCATAAACGCCGAATTTAGAATACACGTTTTTTTTTTTTTTTAATCTTAATTAGCGTCAATGACGGTATATTTACTTCCACACTATTTAAACTTTGACACTAATAACGATGCGCGGTGTAGTAACACTATTCATTTCGCAAATCTTAGGGAACGCGACAAATCGTAATTATTGGCTTATTGCGTTGTACATTGATTAATTTTGTACTTTTTTCGGTTACAGGCGGGCACGGTTAGTCGCGAAAAATCAAGATTCAGTTAGTTTTTTTTTTCGTAAACGACGGTCGGTTAACGGTTAACAATTTTGGAGCGTGACAAAACTCGGTCGGGCGTCGGTTACTCCCATTTTGAAAAAAAAAACGGTCGGTTTCGGGTATGATTTTTTTTGACTTTTGCGACCTCTGGCGCAGGGGCCATGCTAATCTTCTCTGTATCGTTCCAATTTTAACGGATGTCCCGAAAGACAACAATATTATAAAAATTTATATATACTGTGCGTTTCAAATACGCATAAACACTTATGGGACATAAAACTAATGATTACATTAGAGAAGTTTGCCCTAATAGTGAAGGTGAATGTACAGTTTCAATCCTAAACGTACGTAAATTTGCCGAAGTATTGTACGAACGGTACGATTTACAGCCAAAACGAGGGTACATCTTCGATAATGTAAGTACGATCACCATACAGACCGAGAAACTGGCTCAGAACAGCCAGGGAAACGGGACGGTATTAAAATGGCGCCCCGTACGGTACAATAACTTACGTAACTCTATTTTTGTCTGATATAACCCGTTTATATACTTTTTGTATATACACTAGGCAGATTAAAATGCTTCGTTGCAAACACGTGGTTTCAAAATAAGTAAGTCGTGAACATCCGAAACATGGATCCACGTGGATTGGCAAGGTGCAATTGTGGAGCGTTACTGTACTGTAGCGTAGCTGTACACCTTGAATCGCTATTAGGGTTATTAACTTTTTCGCCACTCAAAACATCTTTTCACCGTACACACTTGTCGGATTCTCAATTTGAGACTGCCAATCGGAAGCTGAAATGTTAAATTTCAATCGCACCCGTCAGATTCACAATCCGACAAGTGTGTACGGAGAAAATATGTTTTAAGTGGCAAAAAAACCTTGACGCTAATAGCAATTCAAGCTGTAGCTGTACCAGAGGTCGCAAAAGTCCAAATTTTACATAACCCAAACTGACTGTTTTTTTTTTCAAAATTTGTGTTACCGACGCCCGACCGGGTTATGTCACGCTCCAAAATTGTAAACTGTTAACCGACCGGCGTTTACGAAAATAAAAGTTAACCAACACTCGATTTCTGGCGACTAACCGTGCCCGCCTGTAACCGAAAAAGTACAAAATTAATTAATGTACGACGTATGAATAAGCCAATAATTACGATTTATTTGTTCCCTAAGATGTGCGAAATGAATAGTGTTACTACCGTGTCAGATTTGCGACGCTTATCATAATGTCACCTACTTCCACGATACCAAAGAATACAAAGTACAATAATGTTGGATTGTATAGACTGTACAAAATTTTCTTTTTTTTTTGGTTTTTTGGTTAACCGACCGTAACCGACCATTTTTTTTTCTGGTGAATCAACCGACCGCAACCGCCCGGCCCCCAAAATTTGGCAACCGAATCCGTTCCGGATCCGGCGCGGGCGGTCGGTTAACGATCGGTCACGGTTTCGGTTGACCTTTTGCGACCTCTGAGCTGTACCGTACCACGCCGGCTATGTATCGGCATATCGTATCGTAGAAGATTTCTTTAAGATCCATGGAATTGCTTTTCGGTGGCCCGTTTCCTAAAGACTGGACTGCGCTCGTTGCAACGTTCAACGCAGATATTTACGTTATATCCACGTGACGTTATTTCACGTGGTGTGACGTCAGGGGCTCGAAAGCTCCATTTGCGAACTCTTTATTGTCTTTAGTCTGTACCCGCACCGGAAGTCCGTACAGTTAGTCGATCCACTTCCACGTAGCATTTTAATATTTTATGGACTTTCAAATCCGAATCTTTTAGAGATTCAAACTTTGAAACGCTAATCACGTGTCGCGATTGCAAGTTATGATATTTTGTCCTGTTTTGTCTTTTCCCGACCTGAATTCCTGGCGCATTAACTATGGCGCATGCCAAATCTTTTCCGAAGCACTCAGACGTACGGAGAGCATCGGCTGAAGAAAGAAACTCTGCACCGTACGATCATTTTCGCATTTTGATCGCCCGAAAAAACATGCGTATTTCGCAACAAGCCACTATTCTGACAGAAGTTTTGATCTACGGCTATGTACGGTACCATGGACTGTACAGTAATGTACTGTATTTTGTTTTTTAGGTCTGTGGAAAAGGCTCGCTCTACACGACAAGCTTTCTGGCAACGGACCACGTGATAAATCTGATGCATCCAAAATTCCAAAGGTTCATTTCAATCGGCTGTTAAAAACGTTATCCAAGAATCTTTCTTGAAAAGGTACGAAAAATATATAGTGTGGAATAGCTGCTAAAGTGGTCTACCAGTTTTACAGTATTACCATTTATAGTGAGTTTCGTAACAGCATTTCGTGGATTAAAACTTTATAAGTTTTAAAACTGCCACGTAGGCACGTGAGCTACAGTACAATACAGTACACACCGTGAATCGTAATTAGTGTTAATGTTTTTTTCGTCTCTTAAAACATATTTTATCCGTACACGCATGTCGGATTGTGGATCTGACGGTTGCGATTGAAAGGTAAGATTCCCAGCTTACGATTGGCGGTCTTAAATTGAAAATCGGGCAAGTGTGTACGGAGAAAAGATGTTTTAAGTGGCGAAAAAAATATTAACCCTAATAGCGATTCACGGTTTACTGGCAACGCACTGTAGCTTTTCATAGGGCAACCTGAATTTCCTGCATATAGTGTGACTTTCAGTCGTATAAAATAATATTCAAGAGATTAGAATACTTACAAAAAAAAGCGTACTGTACGGCATTACAAAATGCATCATGCACTCAAAATGCAGAAACGACAAAAGGGGTCATCTCCTTCTATCCGTAATTTGATCCGCTATCCGAGCCGCGCATCTTCAAAAATCAAACTGGACCGGTCATAGTTCGGATGACGACATCATTTTTTTTCGTACGGTCTATAGTAGCCGACATTGTTGCTTGTAGTCTTAGGACAGGAGGTCGGTTAGCCCAATTTTCCAGGAAAAGACACTGTGTATAGATGGCACGTGACATGTCATTAATTTATTGGAAACAACTTTTTTGGCGCTGGGATCTTTACGCTTCGTGGCAGTCCATTGTGCATAGAGAGGCTCTTTCAGTTTTATTATAAGAATCGATACTTTCAAAATAAGGGCTGTCGCGACGCGCGTCCAGCCCGGAAAAGTTAAGCGTCTTTTTTGTTGCTATTTCATAAATAGCTATCAGATACGACAGCGTAACACGGTGAAAAATGCTCCAATGCATAGTTCAAAAGTAGGCGTTTTTATGATAGGCCTTTGGTAGGCGTACAAAACTTGGTACAAAACTCGCGCAGAGTAGGCATATGGTATGTGTGTGCGTTTGTGCACACTTTTGTACGAACTTACGAATCTGACGTATGATCATAGTAAGCTCACGCCGCTGGACGAAATTTTCAGCGAACTGACACAGCGTATGATGAGTTGTGTTATGGGCTTTTCATGTGATCTTCTTAGATCACTACTTTGATCTGAGACCGTCCGATCGTCCAAATCTGACGGTTTAAATAAAAAAGAAACAAAAACTCACAGATTTTTTTTTTGTCCGAATGTTTTTCAAAATTAAGACATGACGTTTAATTCTCTATCGATCGATGTGCAACTCAACCCTGTTACTATTTTTTTCATTTTGCGACCAATACAATATGGGTCTTAAGGCCATATTGTATATTTTGCATACAATAGGCATATTGTATGGGCCTACTTTCACCTAGTTTTGAACTATGCTCCAATGTAATTTCCTCCTCTCCGTACGGGTATGAGGCAGAGACGACAAATGAGTCTTTCACTCCTCGATTGCTGTACTATTTACCTGCTTTGCAGTTTCTTCGGAAAAATCCAAAAACTCAAACTGGAAGTTATGCAACGTGTTTGTAACATTGATTTTTGATCTTTTTCTCCCGCTTTTCCCTCGGCGTCAGAAACGAGTCAGGACAAAAACGTACGCCACACTCCGCCAAGCGACACGATCTTTCCACTTTCCGGCTCCAAGTTAACGGTCAACCGGCAACTTTGGTAACAATCTGATTGCATTTCAAATGTTATATTTTCAAACCATTTTTTCGCCGTTTCGAGGAACAATACTTGTCAGGAGAAATTAGGCGCACCTACCAACGATTTCCTTAGCCACACCGGAGTGTACTTCCTGTACGGTAACAGTTTTCCAAGCTAGATTCTAAATATAGAAGGACACCGATGTTACGACGCGGAGTGAAAATATTTTTTCGTCAAACTTTCTGGCCGGCTGAAAACTTTTTGACAAGGTCGACGACCTTACAGAATGACACGTGCAAATTCTATTTTTTTCTCTGACAAAAATCCACGGTACGGAACGCACATAATGTATTTCACACGTGTGTTTTACTATTTTCAGACGTGGAAATTTCCGGCCAAACCGCCTAAAGAATCTCGGAAAGGGCGTCCAATCAGTCGTCGCATCGTACAAGTTTTGAACAGAAGGTTTAGGATTTTCCATTGCGTAGATCGAACGGTGAAGATCGATCTGCTGGCTGTGCGAGGAAAACCGTACGACCTTTCCTATCTGACTATTCGTGTATTTCCACTCTGTTTCCAGTCGCAGAGATCGTTAACCAGTGTCCAGGCCGGCCGACAGAGGACTTACTTGACTGTCAGTGTTGACTGTCGCCACGTCGGCAAAAACGTCGGCAAACGTTTTTTTTTGTCGCTTTGACAAGTCAGAATATCGGCGTCCGACTATTTCTCACTGTCTCATCCAGTGCGCCTAAGGAAATTGTCAGTGCGCCTAATCTGCGCCTATTTTACCACTGCTATTAGAGTCGATTCTATGATTACCAGATGGAAACACTAAAATAGGATCACCGCTCACAAATAATATACGAATCACACAATAATTTAATAATTTATGCATCGTATTGCAATTACCCCCATTGATAGCCATCAAGAAGAATTAAGATCTTTAAGAAAGGAACCCTTCAGTGGAGATTTTCATTTATTAGTGTGGATCACACGAGCGTTTTTCTACAATAATTCCTCGTTATTGTTAACTGTCGGCCGTCCCTTTCCGGCGCCGGCCACCTGTCGTCAATGCCGAAACAGGTAAATTACCTGCCAGTCTGCCACGTCGCGACCGATATTCTTTTTTTTCCCGATTTCTGGATATTCCAGCAATTGCGGCGGTGGCCATTTGTTATACATCTGAACCGTTCACATTTGACCAATCCGTTTTGGACGGTCGAGATGAGGTCTGGCTCCCATTTTACGGGCAGCTTCAGGAAAATCTGTTCCTTCCTCTGCACTCTCTCTGTAGCCATTGTAGGTCAGGTTGCTGCAGCAATATTTGCTGCTCAACTTATTATGTTACGCTTCTGCAATATTTGAATCCATGGCTGCTGCTTACTGTTTCTGACTTTCTCTAATTTTGCAGAAAAAACTTCGTCCTAGCAATTGGAATATATTCTGCTGCCCGGAAAATACGGATTTTAATAATAATAATAATACTAGCTTGTAGTCTTACAGCTGGTGTATAAGTTGTTGACTTCTGCATACTTTTTTCCGGGATCAAACTGCTCATTAGTTTATCAGTTGTTACGTAAAAAAAATTGAAAAAGTTTCGTAAAAAGTTAGTTTGTTGCAGCTAAGTCATGCTATTTGCTGTTAAGGTTAGAAAAGTGCACCCAAAGTCTACGTCCTGTTCATGAGTTCTTATTTTACCTTATCGTAACATACAGAATCGGTATTTTACGTTTTTTTTTATGCGGAATTCGTTTAAAATTCTGCGGACCAAAAAAATTATGTCTTTGAGAATGGATTTTAGGGTTGGTAGATATGGCTGTTAGTAGAATTCCTGATACAGACGAAAATCGGAGGTGCCTTCGGGCTCTCCTCTTGAACAAAAATACAATTTTTACATTTTACAGTCTACCTTGTTTACTTTGTCACTGCTGGACTGTTTTTGGAAGGTTTTTGGTATTGGCTTTTCAGGCGGCTTTTTTAACCTTTGTGGAAAGTAGGTGTGAGGTTTTGATTCATGTTTTTCAAGTTTGCAATTTTATTCACCAGAGAGGCGTGAACTTGGTGGATGAAAGGATTTCACACCAAATAACTAGAGGTAAAATTTGCTCAACGGACTTTTTCTTTTTGTTGTTATTTCCCCCTAAAGTTTTAATTAAATGGTTTTTGCTGACTTTTAGTAAGCTTTTTAGTCGCTTACGTTGTTCAAGAGAAGCAGTTTGCGAGTGGGAGTGGGTGTGGGAGTGGGAGTGGGTGTGGGTGTGGGGGTGGGAGAGGTGGAGAGAGAGGGAGTGGGAGTGGGAGAGGTGGAGAGAGAGGGAGTGGGAGAGGTGGAGATAGAGGAAGAGGGAGAGTGGGCGAGGGGAAGAGGGGAAAGAGGGAGGGAGAGGGAGAAAAGTGTTTTAAGTTAAGTACGACATAAAGGAAGTAGTTTGCCTTATGTGTAGAAATGAGAGTAATGGTACTGTGATTGTGTTCCTGAAAGTTATGTGATGTTCAATCAAGGTTGTCTTTTTTCGAATTGCTTTTTTTGGCTTGTTTGAAAAGAGCACTTCTGGATTTCTCTGTCATCTCACTAAGTAATGTGCTATCTGTTGACGAAAATGACTGGATTTATGAAGCATGCATTGTAACTCGGGCTTTTGTCAGCCTCTGTTTGTGTTTCGGAACACGATCATGGCTGACTCTAATGTTTCGCTAGAGTCTTTCACATCGTTTCTCTTGTTCTTCTTTTGCTCATTTTGTAACTTTAGTTCTTTTTTTGTTCAGTATGCTTGTTTTTCGCTTTAATTCTCTAGGTTTCCGGAGTTTTTTGCAAATGATACTGCTTGTGTTTTAGGTTAAGAATCTACATCTGTTATGAGCCGAAATATCTTATGCTTAAGGGGCCTGTGGATATCATTAGTACTTAATGTCGTCGTTTTTGACGGAATGGTAGAGATAAATGCAAAAAAGTCCTTGAACGCACTTTTATCACTACCTACTTTATCAGCATTTTGAACCATTTTCATCTGCCTGCATGAGTGGTCCGCATGGTGGTCTTTAGTATGTTATGGTAAGTTTGTTGCTCTTGTTGTAAGCTGAATTTTACAAGAGGTAGAATTGTTGTTATGTCTTGCTGTTACACTCTTTAATCACTTCTTAGTCACTGTTTAGTCAATGTCAATTTGCTGTTTAATCAACGTTTAATCACGACTTCATCACTTTTGGTCGATGTTTAATCACCGGATGTTTCTCTTTGGTTTGCATCATGTTACATGACCTCTTATAAGTACAGACCCACAATTGTCATCACATCTTATTAAAACTTACAGCTTTATGAATCTCTGCTTTTCTTTACTACACTCAGTAAACCCATACATTGTTTCCGCTGTCTTTTGTTGGTGCAGGCAGTTATTCCGATTACAATTGTAAGCGATTTGTAATTTTGTGAAGGATTATTCTTGTTAGATATCCTAGAATCACTTGACGTGTCAATCAGCTTCACAAAATGACGACTGCCATCATGCCATCCTCTCCGGCGATGTTTTGTTCCCATCCAGAACTGTCTCCATACACATTTGTATCTCATGACCAAGTTTCGGAGAGTTTTTCGATGTCCATTGATCCGTCTAGTATGCCACCGATACACGACCCCCTCTTTGGGCCAAGTCCTCTAGGCTTGACATTAAGAAAAACACCTTCTCTTTTGGAGCTTATCTCCTCGAAGCTTTCTCAGGATACAAGTCCTGGACGAACACTTTCGACTATGGAAGAAGAACAAGAACAAGAACAGGAAGGGGAAGCCAGTGATGCCGCAATGGTAGAAAATACAAAAGATACATTCTCAGATAGTGAAATGCAGCAGGATAACCCATCTATTATTGAAGGAGGTGTACCTACAACCCAAACGTCAACAGGAAGCTATGCCTCTCGAAAAGGAAAGAAAATGTTGGGATATGGTTACCATGGACAGAGTCATGACAAAAAAAAGGCTTCCAATTTTCCGTGTAGCAGTGTGGAGATCGGCTCCTGGGAGGTGAGTTTGGATGTCTCCTGTCGCCTATGTAGGAATGAATGACTTTGAGAACTGATTGTTAGGGTTGTTGCCTGAGACTATTAGAGCATTGCAATGTTTTTTTTAAACCTTTTCCAATCAAACATCTGGAGATAAAAGGCTTAACTTCTGTTGTGTTTGTACCTGCAGAAAATTGCTAGATTTGAAGGTGAATTGGTGATGAAGTGTTATTATGCAAAAAGGAAACTGGTTTGGGAAGTCTTGGAGAAAGGTTTGAAGAGCAAAGTTGAAATTCAGTGGGGTGATATCTCTGCGATAAGGGCTTCTTGCCCTCATGACGCTCCGGGAATTTTAGAACTTGAGGTACGTATCCCGACACTACTATAGTACGCATTTAGAAGATAGGCAAGAAGTGCATTTTTACACGCACACATCATTCCTAAAATGGATACAGTGTGCTATTTTCGTTAGCATTTCTGAGGATTATTGCTGTGTTAACATGGCTCGTTTGAATGTTTATGATTTCAAAATTTGTAGTTGTTTTCTCAGCGTTAGGCTCCTCAGATTTGAGATTTTTGTCTCTAAATTGTTTTTCAACTAAGGGAATCGGTAGTGCTCTACTTCTTGTTTATGGATGCAGTTGGTGAGGCCACCACTGTTTTTTGAGGAAACAAATCCCCAACCTCGGAAGCACACTCTCTGGCAAGCTGGTTCAGATTTCACTGATGGACAGGCGACAGCTTGCAGGTCAGTCACTTGTGTGTAGCCAAATAAAAACATCATGCCACGGTTCTGTGGTGCCATTTATTGCGACTGAGAAGCCTTTTCTTGTAATTTTATAACCTGCTGCATGAACCGTCTGTGGAGAATTATCTTTGACATCCTTTTGGAATTGTACGACAGGCTTCATAAACTCACTTTCCCGGATGGTGCTCTCAACAAACCTCTTCAGAATTTAATTGATAGTGATCCCCGATTACGCGCCCTAGTAGAAGATTCGTTAATTAAGGCTCATGGCGCCAAAGGACACCGCACTAAATCTCCACCCCCTGGACCTAGGCCTTACTATCCTGCACATTGGTCTCCTCCTCATTATCCGTATTCTCATAATGGTGCTGGAGGGGAGTACCTTCAGAAACATCATTCCTCCCACAACACCCATTATGCCACAGGCTTGCAATATAACTCGTATGATGAGGTGATGATTAGCCCATACCACAAATGATTAATACCGATTGAATTGGGTTCTGTTCCTTTGTTGTGATTACTCTGGATTCTATTTGTCAGTGTACTAGTTTTCTTGTTGAATTTGATTTCAATTGTATTCATTCAGGGAAAGGTAATTCAGTTTGTAGAAGCCTAGTGACACGTATGTTACGTGAAGTTTTAGGTTTTTTTTTTTAAGCATGTAACTGCAAGGTGAATTTTGGCAAACTATTATTCTGATACTGTAAATGTTGAGAAATTTTTGTGACAGGTTGGCTATGGTTATAATGGTCAAGTGGTTCAAAGCAACAGCCTTGGTCCCAGTGGGAGTTCGTCCATGACAGAAGAAGGATGTTGCTATTCTTATCAACATCTCACAAAGATGGAACACGCAGTGGAGGAAATGCAGCCTTACTGTAATCACTCGCACTCGATTTGTATGTGCCGCAAATCCCGTTGTTTTCTTGGAGTACTTCTTTTTACTACTCAATTAGATGCACCGATGGTTTTTGGCCAGGAAGAATTGGTACTTGCTCTCGTTTTTGTCCATTATAATGGGGTTTAAGGAGAATCTGATGTAATGAGTCTATGTTTTTCTTTATATGCCTGCCCCTCATATTTTTTGTTATATACTTTCATTAATATTTCTTTCTGGTTTATTTTGTGTCTTTGTCCAGATTCAGATCATCATCGTAGGTGCCAGAGCTGTATAGGATCTGCATGTAGCGATGAAGAAATTGAACAATCGCGAGATTATCGAAATGATACATTTTTTGACCCTATGGACCTCTTTTCTGGAGTACCTGTCCCTACTCAAGACTATGGTAGGCATCATCATGAGGTTCCCATGTACCTTCCAGGTCCAAGTGGAGCTCTCCCAAATGCCTCTTCCCATCCAATGCCATTAATGCCCAACCCTGTACATCTTGCCCCAGAATACTTACAGGCACCTAGTTATTATTGGGAGTATCCTCCATCTCACAGATCTGGTCACGATCCAGTCCTGGACTATGAGAACATAGATGAACCGGTTGAAGATCGAGAACCTTTTGCTCCACATTATGGTCACAATAATAGTGTATGCAGCACCACTTTATCAGGTACACTGATGTCCACCGATTCTACCATGTATTCTCAATCGAGCGATGATATTAGACAAGCGAATATCCCTCCTGAGTCCCTGTACCCTGTGCCTCGGAATGCAATTTCTTCCTCTAGCCATGGGTCCATCAAGCAACATGGTCGAAATAGGGCAACCAGTAGCGGTGGTACAGTGCAAAAATCTCCTCCTCCCACTCCGCCCTTGTTCAACAACGTTCCTCAACATCCTAGTACAGTTCCAAACGGAGTTTCAAATGGAGTTCCTCGAGCCAGGGGCCGTCCACGTATTCCTTCTCCTCCTCTCCCTTTGCTCCCAAATTATCGCCTGTCTCCAAATGGTGGAGGGATGTCGGATCCGATGTCTTCTTCTGCCCACTGTCAGTCTGAACAGTTGGATGGTGATGGTGTGCCTCGGGCAGCACCTGAAATTTTTTCAGCTGCCCGAGTTCGTGTTGACGTCCAATGGGAACACAGCCAGCGTGCTCGCGGAATTGCACCAGGAAAGAGAGGGTGGGCGAATGAGCATTTGCCACCTGTCGGAGTTCCGGGCCGTTCTTTTACAGCTTTGCCTTCGACCGGACACCTGTCAGGCGATATTGTGGCCGATACTAGAGGGAGTCAATGTCATTCTTGGAGCTCTTGACAATGAAGTCTTTTGAGAACATATCTTATCACCGAGGTTTTCTTCTTAGAGGGTTGTATTCCAGTTTTGACATGCGAATGGTTCAACTATTAATTGTTACTTTTGTTACTCCTGTTGATTTGACCATTTATAGATCCGGGAGAGACATATTTATTAACATTTCGTTCTACAAAACCTCGTTGATGGTCTCTGGATTCTCTTCTTAACGGTGCATGTGAAACAAATTTGTGAATTTCGTAGGTTAGTTTTTTAATGTTGGAGAGGGTTGAGAAAGTTTTACTTTAATGGTTAAGATGTGATGGGAGTTAAGGATGCCCTAGGACGAGCTTAGGGATCGTTTTTTTATTTTTTACCAGTCGGATTCGTGCAGCTGTCAGTATTGCCACCTTCGATTATTATTTTTGCTCTAAGGAAGAGCGTAGGAATTGAGAAACCATTGCATTTGTTTAGGTTCCCATTTGACTTTCTTCAGATTCCCGTTTGACTTTTTTTAGATTCCCATTTGACATTTTTTAGATTCCCATTCGACTTTTTTTAGATTCCCATTTGACTTTTTTAGATCGTCATTTAACTTTGTTCCGATAACACAGTTGTCTCCGTCTTTTCTTATGTGTTGGTATGAAATGTCATTCTTGTGTTTCCATGAAAATTTAAATGTCTACATGAATTCCGGGGGACTCTGTGCTGATACATGAGCTTAAGATTTGTTATTTTTATTTTTTTGCATGAACTTGTTTTGCCAGAACTTGTTTTGCCATGTTGTTCTCTCTCTCTCTCCATCTCTTACTCTCTATTTTTTTAATATACATTTTTGAAACGAGGGTGCAACATTATCGCAGTGAATTGCTTGTGTCAATGTGGGCCCAGTAGGAGATTGTGAAGAACCGAGGATACAATCTTGGGTCTGCCCAGTATCAGAGATTATCCACGTGTTTTGAGTTGTAGCTGTTATCTGACGGTATTCCTGTTTTGAAAAGTACAGAATTTTCTCACCACATAACGAATCTGGACATGTGTCCTGTACCTTTCCCATTTTAGATTGTTATTTTACATCTTTGATGCAGTTATAGCTTGCAGTGTTTTGCAGAATTGTAGGCAACTAAGTATAGGGTAATGAGTAAATCCAGGGTGGTAAGGTAGGAAAGACTACCACCTGAGATTCTAGCCAAAATAGAGGCCTCTGGGGATAAGTCCTTGAGGGTCCTTAAAGGTACCACGCCATGAAACAGTAAAAGAAATTATTTCAATTATCCCAGCATGTGTGTGGGCAAAGCTTGATTAACGGAACAAATGGTCTTTATGTCCCTCTTCCCAAATTTTTGGTCATGTCAAGAAGCATTTGTTAAATGTATATGTTTCTGTCAACCCATCAATTCTTAGCTACACCGTGAATCGCTGTTAAAGAAATTATTAGCATGGGGATGATTTTAGTATTGTTAATTCTAATACAAATTCAACGGATGTGGTTGATTTAAACCGTTTCCAGAATTGGCGTTAACACAAAACAAATGATGTCATTGTTTGTGGTTGGAGGCCAAAAAAAAACTATTTAGTCAGTATTATTAAGACCAATAACGTTGATAAAGAAGACGACTATAATAGAGTTGATGTCCATCATGCCAATACCTTTGTAATACATACCAATAATATTAGAAGTACGGTAGTCTGGGAATCAACGCTAACGCAAAATAACTGAGGATTATTTCTAGTGCTGATAATCATAATTCTGTTACAAATGACGCGGGCAACTGTGACGAGCGAAAAAAAAATATCTTTTCTTTTTCGGTTTAAAAAGCTTTGTTGACATTAATTTTGTTTTATGACCAAATAGACCAGGGACAAACTATTGTTATCGTCGCTAATAGCGACTAAGGCTGTGTTGACATCAAATGAACCATGTACAACTATCAATGAGTGAAGAGTTAATATTGCATAAAACGCCAAAGAAATAAAGAAAAAAGGAAAAAAAGTGCACTAAAATGTTTAGTGCACACCTTATCAACACCGTGTTTTCTAAAACACAATATGTCAACGAGCAAACGCCTACCATAGTTTATGCACACCTTGCAAACAAACACATTGTGTGACATTTTACTTTACCGTTTGCCTTTTCCTTTCCCAATTTTGTTTGGTTTACCATCACAAATTTTTATTAAAGTTGATTATTACTGTGTCAAGTAATAAATTCAAATAGTCAAGAAACTTCATGTAAACTGCTGTCAACTATGTCAAGAGGTAAATATAAATACACATAATACATAATACAAATACATTTAATATCCATTTCCATGCATTTGGCATAAAATGACATTTGAAAAGTTTAGAAAATAGTTTTTTTTCACTCTTCTTGAACATCACCCCCAAAATAAAAAATGATACAACCAATTGAGATTTTGTCGATTTTGACATCGAGGGGAATAGTTATATCACAATTTTATAAAACATTCCGATTCCCAACACTCGACTGGACAGATAAAAGCATTCACTCGAAATTTGGATGATACATTTCAGTCAGTACTTTCAAAATTTGGTTCAAAATTTGGTTTAAAACTTGGTTCAAAACTTGGTTCAGAATTTGATTCAAGATTTGGTCGAATTAGTCATATAGCTATTTTGTATAAACAAAGCAATCTTTCAATTCTTCCATATTAATGGTCTTTCACATTGACAAAGTTTACAAGGGCAAGGAAGAGAACATTTGTTGCATTGACTTACTCGGAGCATCGGGTTGTTCGATAATCTCCGCGATCTTATAATGAGCCTCGGGATAAAAAAGAGAGTCTATGGCCACTTTTGCTACAGAATCTCTTGAGATACTCCCTCCAGATAGTGTATCCTGCGAAAAGTTTTATACATATATTTATAAGGTAAGTTTCATACTTGAAAGGTGAAAAAGATAGATGAAAAAGATGAAAAAGATAAGTTCACTAGGTTAGGTATACTTGAAAGATGATACCTGTTAACTATGGTAAGTATGCATAAAGATGATACACATGTTAGTAAGGTTATATAACATTTATTACATACATTATAATACAATATGATGTAATATCTATTATATACAACATAATACAATATGATACAATATCTATCATAGATAACATAGACATTACCCAAATCCTTTGAAAATTGACTCACAAATTTCATAGACTTTTTTAAAACATGTATTAAAAGACATTGGTTTTATAACACATTAAACATTGGTTATTTAACACATCTTAAAACTCATTGGTTATAAAAACACATTGATTATAAAATACACATTGGGTATAAAATACACATTGGGTATAAAAACACATTATGAAACAAAAAGGTTTTAAACCACAATCGGTTTAAAAAACTCACCGCGGCACTCATAACAATGTTGCCCGAGGGAGGATCACTCTTAAGTCCTCCGGGCCGTACGATCGTGTAGTTGATTCCCGACCGTTGGATGTAACGCTCGGCTTGAAGCTTGGCGATAAGGACGAGACCGAAAAGGTTAAGAATAAGGTAACCAGGGTTAAAAGCTTGACCCCAAGCGGCTCCATTGGTCAAAATCGAACTAACGAGAACAAAGCGAGTTATTCCCTTTGAAAGACAAGCGTCCACCAATGCTACGGTTCCATAGTTGTCAACCTATTAGACATCGAAGAAAGAAAACAAAAGGGTACAAAAGGGTTTGAACATAAAAAAAGGAAAACAAAGGTCTTCTAATCATCAAGAAAGACAAGAAAGTGCTTTATACATCGAAAAAGACAAATGGCTTTTACATATTGAAAAAAGAAAACAAAATCTAAGCATCAAAAAAGATAACATTGTTCGTCTAAAACGGAATACAAAAGTTCGTTACACATTGAAAAAGGACAATAAAACGCTTTTAAACATAAAAAAGAAAAGAAAAATTGGAAAAGTAACACAAAATGATTTATTTGAAAATGGACAACGGACGTTTTTTAAGAATCTAAAAAGACAAAAAAAAGTTTTTATTCGTCGATAAGAAAACAAAATGCTTTTGTACATCGACAAAGAAAACAAGGGAAGGAGGGGAGAGGCGAAGGCAGGCGGGAAGGAAGAGGGTTGGAGGGAGGGAGAGGAAGGGAGAGGGAGGGAGGGAGGGAGGGGGAGAGCAAAATGCAAGACCAATTTGCACAGTCGTTTCAAAACTTATAACTGCAATTTTTTCCGCTTTTCCCATGGTATGACATGATAATAAATTTAAAAATGAGTTGAAATAATTGTTAATAAACTTTTTACAGATATATAGTTTTTTTTCCCACACAATATATAATGATTTTTTACATATATATATATATGTATATATGTATATAACCCATACAAATATAATGAAAAATATAGTACGACCCGGTACCGTGTTTTGGGGCATTTTGTATTTCAGACATAGAGTGCAGTGAAGAAAGAATCCACTGAGGGCGGGAGAGAGGAGGGAAGTGGAGGGGAGGAGGGGCGAGGAGGTGAGAGAAGAGGAGGGGAGGGGAGGGGAGGGAAGGAGTGAGGGAGGGAGGAAGGTTACGTAGGTTTCTGCTTACTCTTCTCAAGAGACAGACGACTTGAAAATTAATTGTTCTTCACTCGCTTGACAGAGAGAAAAAACATTTTGGATTGGTTACAAAATATTGCTTAATAATTATGTTAGTAAATTATATGTGAGTGAGATCAATGGTTTAAGTGAAATATTTGTTGTCATGGCTAAAGATAATAACATAATGAGGACAAGAGAGTTCCATGTACATAAAAGTAAAGACCAAATCAGTTGCCAGTGGTTCACAAAAACGTTTTTTTTTGTTTCCCACATGTGAGCTCCGTTCCATGCAAAATTTGTTTGCAAAAATCAAAAATTGTCTCAAAATCGTCTCAGACTCGGTCAAAATAAAGCAACTCACTCTCCAAGCTGTAGTCAAATCCCATGCAAACTCTATTTTCTCAGATGCTTTAAGCCACACGCTTTTTTATTCAAAGTCAGAAATCGCTTCACGATCTTTTCAAAATCGTTTCAAAATCATATCAAAATCTTCCAAATCCGTTTCAAAATTGGTAAATATAAAACTCAACTCACTCTCCAAGCTATAGTGGGATCCCCATGCAAACTCTTTTTCCTCACATGCTATAAACCACAAAAGTCAAAAATCGTTTGAACATCGTTTCAAAATCATTTGAAAACTGGTTCAGAATCGTCTCAAAATCGTCTCAAAATCTTCCTAATCGCCTCAAAATCTTCCTAAATCATCTCAAATATAAAGATCAACTCACTCTCCAAGCTGTATTGGGATCCCATGCCAACTCTTTTCCTCATATGCTATAAACGACAAAAGTCAAATGTCGTTTGAAAATCGTCTCAAAATCGTACAAAATCGTCTCAAAATTCTCTCAAAATCGTCTCAAAATTTTCCAAAATCATCTCAAACATAAAGATCTCTCCAAGCTGTAGTGGGATCCCATGCCAACTCTTTTTCCTCATATGCTATAAACCACAAAAGTCAAAAATCGTTTCAAAATCTTCTCAAAATATAGAGATCAACTCACTCTCCAAGCTGTCGTGGGATCCCATCCAGGAGCGAAGCCTGTGGCACAAATTGCCGCCTCTGCGTCTCCAAGAACTCCTTTTAGAGATTCTACACCTTTTGTGACGTCAGCTTCAACCTGCAGGAAAAACATCCAGACAATTTTAAAGAAAAATGCAATATCAGCATCCGTTTTACATCTTTACATTTTTCAATATCAGCTTCCAAAGCTCTAGTATCAGGTTCCATATCAACTTCCGTATCTTTACTATCAGTTTTCCATATCTTTACTATCATTTTCCATATTTTAATTATCAGCTTCCATTATATTAAAAATAACAGTGTCCATATCTTTAAAATCAGCTTCTACATCTTGAATACCCGTTTCCATGTAAATATCAACAGTAATGATCTATAAAGAGTATATAAAGCATTTCCACTACCAATCCACATCAACTTGAATCATATGGTCCTCTCGATCAGAATATATAAAAAAAAAACTGGCAAAACAATCTCACAAAAGTGCCAACAAATTACTTACTCACTATTGCCTCTTTCATCCAATCTCTCCTTGTCCCTTCAATAATGAGCAAAGAAGAGCTTACATTCTTGACAAATGTCAAATTCTCAAACTTACATCAACCATACAACATTTGAGAGAAACACTCGAAAGTTTTGTCCAAAATTCTTCCCCTTATTACAACTTTGCGACCAAAACTGATCCCAATTGAAAAAAAAAAACGTATAATGCCAAAATTGACAGAAAATAAACGCTCTTTCAAAACTTTGTCTCCCTAAAGCAAAACGCAAAACTTATCACAATTGAAAAAAGACGAAAAAAAAAAGTCGTCAGAATTCCAACAATTGAGAGAACAACCACTCCAAAGTTCCTTCAGAAATTCTTCTCCCAATCAGAATGTGAGACCCTAAACTTATCACAATTGGAAAAAAAAAAAAAAAACGTACGAATTCCAAATTTTCAGAAGAGGGAAACGCTTGTCGAGCCTTCTCCAAGTTTCTCACACCGGCTCTGACTTTTATTCCTTTTTCAAGAAGTTGGTTGACAATTCTTTTTCCGGTATTTCCTGTCGCTCCTGCCACAAATACTTTTTTTGGAGCAATTAATTCCTTCTCGGGAGAAGTTACTGGAGCTGAATCAGCTCTAGTGGTTCCACTGGCCTGAAAGACAAAAAAAGGAGAAGAGAAATAGGGAGAGAAAGAGAGAGAATGAGAGAGAAAGAGAGAGAAAAAGAGAGAAAGAAAGAAGAGAAAGAGAAGAGCAAGAAAAGAGGAAAAAAGGAGGAAAAAGAGAGGAAAAAAAGAAAAGAGAGAAAAAAGAGGAAAACAGAATCAGTAATTTGAAGAGAGACAAGTTCAGAAGTTGAATCAGCTCTAGAAGTTCCACTAGCCTGAAAGAAAAAAAAAGAGGGATAAAAGAGATAGGAAGAGAGAGAAAAGAGAAAGAAAAAGACAGAGAAAGCAAAAAGAAAGAAAAGAGAAAAAAAAAAGATGAAAAACAGAAGTGAAAAAAGAGAAAAGTAGAGAAAAAAAAGAGAAAATCAGAACCAATAATTTGAAGAGAGTCAAGTCCAGAAATTGAATCAGCTCTAGTAAATCCACTAGCCCGAAAGTAAAGGAAAAAGGAGAAAAAGAAAAAGAAAAGAGGAAGGAAAGAGAAAGGAAAAACAGAAGTGATGGGGAAAAAGTAGAAAAAAAGAGGAAAAAAAGAAGAAAAGAAGAGGGGAAAAGGATAAGGAGAGGAAAAAAAGAAGAAAAGGAGAGAACAAAAAGAGGAAAGGAAAGGAGAAAGAGAGGAAAGAAATGAGAAAAAAAGAATCAATAATTTGACTGCAAAAAAAGTCGAGGAAGGCGAAGCTTAATCAAATCCAGGTAAATTCACAATGAAATTACAAGTTAAAAGAAAGAAAATTAAAAAAAAAAACTCATTTAGTTCAATATTAGACATCAAAGTTTACTCTTTTCTTCCTCAAAACTCAACCTCAAAATGTAAAAACCAAAAATTTAAAAGATCATTTGCAAAAAGAATCAAAAATCAAAAATTGAGCGTTTAACTTGAAAGCAGAGAGAAATATATAAGTCTTGAAATCTACGAATCTATCACTGTTGCAATAAAATGTTGAAAATTAAATGATAAATTGAATTGAAAACTAAAATGATGCATATCATTGTTATAACAAAAACATGAAACAAAATGAAATTAAAACTAAAATGTAAAATATCATTACAATCAATGTCTTGCAATAGTACTATACCATAACTGGAGTGGAAATAGTTTGCATGTTTCCCTACGTTATACGAGGGAGATAGTATTTTTTTATTAAGTTAGCAATTATCTTTTTGCACAATACGCAGGTCCAGATGCAGATAACCTGTGTATTATGTAGTCTTCCAAAACATATGTAGTATTCGAATTTTACTTTGCCTTGGAAAATATGAAGGCTGACAACAGTGACAAGTGCTCTGCCACAAGACCAGATTTAGTGGAACTCACAGAAAAGGAGGCTCCATATCGTATCGGTGAAATATCGTACTATCACATGGTCATGCATTTTGGAGGCTCCATAGCGTATTGTATGTTGATTATATTATACTTCCGATATTACGATATATATAGTTTACCACAATCAGTACAGTACTGAACCTTGCGATTTTCGGGCTCTGTGAACCTCCGAGGTCGGTTTCACGCATTGTGAGAGATCCACGTCGGCCCCCCTTCGCTTTTCGAGTAACGACGCTTCGCACCGCGAGGCGCATCGCCAACTGCGAACGCAACGCTACACTGTGAAAATCAAAACCATTTACGGCAGGAAACGCGGCACAAAACATTCTTCTGCCCGTTTCGTTTTTCGCCCGTTTCTTTTTTCGAAATTTTAAATTTTAAATTATTTAACAGTGGTTCGTTTCAACATCGAAAACATCAACAATTGAAAAAACGTTTTTTCATTCAACGTTTTTTGATCCATGCCCTCCCGTTTGCTTCTTTATCTCACCTGCCCAATTTTTTTTCTTCTCTTCCTTTTCTTTCCCCTCTTTGGTTCCGTGTTCCAGTCCCTTTTTACCATTCATTTCTTTTTCTTCGTGGTGGAGATGCCCCTTCTTAGATTGTAAGTAAATTTTTAACTCGTTTTCTTTCTCTTTTTTTCTTTTTTGTTTCTCACTTCACCTTACCTCCTCCCTCTATTAATATTAGTTTATCCAACAACAAAAATGTCTATGAAACATGAAGAAGCATAATATCGAATAATTATGTTTTAAACTTTTCCATGTGAACTAACCATAATGTCTGTTGCTTTAACCCTAAAACCTTTTTTTTATCCATGTCTCCCATTTGTTGTAGCTTCCCCATACGCCCTTTCTTTCTCGCCTTCTTCCTATCTGTGGCTGCTCGAAGTATTCCCTCTCGGTGGGTGTTTCTATCATCCCCACATTGTGTCTCCCCTCTTTTGTGTGGTTGTTGTTGAGATTCTGAAGAAGTGGCCATAGGATCGATCAATTACAAGACAGGAAGCTAAGGAAAACAATTCTCTATATGAGAAAGCAAGGCTTATTTACTGAACAAGAAAGAAGATAGATTAATTCCACGACAAAATAAGCACTCAGTGCAAAACTAGCAGCAGGGAAAAATTGTGGAGAGAATCATTCGATTGATGATTAATTTTCAATGTGAGCATGAGTACATTTTATATGTGTAGGTGACGTAAGTCCTACGCTACTTTTGTATCACGCAAAGGAGTACAATCTTAACTTGTGACCTACGTAACCTTAATCAACGGTCGTAATTAACTACGTGACATTTACTCAAAATCTGCGACAACTTGACTTGCCGTACGGTACAAGTAAGTGACTAAGTTTCACAAATTTCTTGACGTCTACGAAATGTACCTTCACGATTAATCAACCGTACAAGACTTCGGTTGATTCTTTCCCACGTCACTTCTCTCTCACGTAACTTCTCTCTCACGTAACTTCTCTCTCACGTAACTTCTCTCTCACGTAACTTCTCTCTCACGTAACTTCTCTCTCACGTCACTTCTCTCTCACGTAACTTCTCTCTCACGTAACTTTGACCAAGTTTGACTTTTTGGTCCTTCGCTGAAAATGAACACAGTAATCTTAACATCCCCTCTCTGGGTCATTTTCTGCATACTATCAAATGTCCTCACTAAATAGGACCAACTCCTGTGAGCTGATTACAAACAACAATTTTATCTCGAGGAACTCTTTTAGTCAAATGATCTGCTGCTTGTTGAGCTGAACTAACAAACTCAAACTTTAAAATTTTCTTTTCAACTTGTTCTCTTACAAAATGTGTCTGAATGTCTATATGTTTTGTCCTTGCATGGTAAACTGGATTTTTCATCAAAGCAATGCTACTCTGATTATCTGTAAGAATCAAAGTCTCCTCTATGGGTTCAAACCCTATCTCAGCATAAAAGTTGCAAGCCAAATAGCTTCTTTTGCTGCTTGAGTAGCCGCCACGTATTCCGCCTCCGTGCTTGATAATGCCACAGAAGATTGACGTTTGGAGCTCCAACTTATAGGTCCTCCTGAACACTTGAAAATCCAGCCGGTAGTGCTCCTCCTTGTGTCGAGGTCGCCTCCCCAATCCGCATCAACATAGCCGAAAAAATCAATGTCTCCGGTGTTCTTCAAAAATTGTAGGCCGTAATTTATAGTCCCTTTCACATAACGTAAAATACGTTTAACAGCATACCAATGCTCTAGACCTGGGTTTTGCATGAATTGACTAACTGAGCCTACAGCTGCAGCTAAATCAGGGCGTGTGCCAACCATTAAGTACATCAAGCTACCCACTGCCTCTTTGTAAGGGACTTGCCTCATCTGTTCTTTCTCAAACTCTGACTTAGGACCCATTTCCTTTGTAAGCTTTTGACTCGGGTCTAAAGGTGTTGATACGGGAATACAATCTTCCATACCAAAACGTTTTAATACTTCTTTTGCATATTTTTGTTGATTCATGGAGACTGTATAAGCATCATTTTTGATTTCTATACCAAGAAGGTAACTTAACTCTCCAAGATCAGTCGTCTCAAATTTGCTATTCAAAAACCGTTTCACCTTTTCAATCTCGGCTGAGAGAAAACCAAACACACTCATGTCATCGACATAAACTGAGACAATCACTAAGTTTTTGTCTTCCCCAATAGTGTAAACTGCTCTATCTGTGTGACATCTCTCAAAGCCCTCTTTTCTCATTTCGGTGTCAAGTTTGATGTTCCAACACCTAGGACTTTGTTTTAGACCGTATATAGATTTGTGTAGTTTACACACCATGTGTTCTTTTCCTGGTTCTATCATGCCCTCTGGTTGTTCCATGTAGACTTCTTCCTCTAAATCCCCATTAAGAAATGCAGTTTTGATATCTAATTGATGCATCTGCATTCCCTCTGCTGCCCCTAAGGCAATTAAACTTCTGAGACTATTAAATTTCACTACTGGTGAGAAAGTCTCAGTGTAATCAACCCCCTCTTCTTGAGAATACCCTTTAGCAACTAACCTCGCTTTATATCTTTCTACTTACCCATCTGACTTCTTCTTAATCTTAAAGACCCATTTACACCCCACAATGTTATTCTCTAATGGGCGTTCCACTAAGGTCCAAGTTTTGTTTTTGATCAATGAGTCATGTTCTAATTTTATTGCCTTTTTCCATTTCTGAGAATTAGAACTCTCCAAAGCTTCATGAAAGGTTTGCAGTTCCCCCTCTGCCGCCATAAAAGAATAAGCTAAACCCACATCTCCCGTTTCTTCAACAAGTCTTTTTGGTTTAGCACGTATCCGATTAGATACTCCTTGAGGGGTTACCTTCAATCTCAATTTTGAATCGGATTCGGAGAGGTTGTCATTTGCGAAGGTTGTGGTGCCGGTAACTTCTCCGCTTGTAAAGGTTGCAAGGTTTTATGTTCCACCGGGGATGACAGAAGTCTGAGCTGGAATGGAAATCGGTGTTGATGACGAAAGCTCCACTTCATCTTCTCTGCTTGGAGTACCTTGAGCGCATCCATGACACACCTTAAGATTGTTTTTGGCGTTGACGTCCTCAATTCCTCGGACCATCTTCTTTTCGATGAGTCGTTTAAGGTTGTGCTCTCCCAGATGACCGAATCGTTGATGCCATAGCTCCAAAGTCTGCGCTTCTTTGCTGAAATTCATTTGTGCGTCTTCATCATCCAAGCGTAAAACAAAAAAATTCCCTTTCGGATATCCAAGAGCGATTAGCTTCCCCTCACTTTTGATTTCACACCGTTCATTTTTCTTTTTCTCAAATTCGACTTTTAGTCCACTCTTCACAGCATGCATAACACTGAAAAGGTTATGCTTTAAACCTGGTAAGTATAAAACATCTTTTAAATGCCCTTCATGACTATCAGATCACAATATAACTGTAATTTAACCTCGCCTATTAAACTGGTCTCTAGAATCTTATCATCTGCCAGTACAATTTTTCGAGGATTTTGTAATGCTGTGATAGAAGAAAAAATGGACTTATCATTACACATATGATGAGACGCTCCAAAATCTATAATCCATTTACTTTTCTGAGCATTTGACTGTGTGAGAAAAAGTTTAGTCTCATCCTGAATGGTCCTGTATAAGCATCATTTTTGATTTCTATACCAAGAAGGTAACTTAACTCTCGAAGATCAGTCGTCTCAAATTTGCTATTCAAAAAACCGTTTCACCTTTTCAATCTCGGCTGAGAGAAAACCAAACACACTCATGTCATCGACATAAACTGAGACAATCACTAAGTTTTTGTCTTCCTCAATAGTGTAAACTGCCCTATCTGTGTGACATCTCTCAAAGCCCTCTTTTCTCATTTCGGTGTCAAGTTTAATGTTCCAACACCTAAGACTTTGTTTTATACCGTATATAGATTTGTGTAGTTTACACACCATGTGTTCTTTTCTTGGTTCTATCATGCCCTCTGGTTGCTCCATGTAGACTTCTTCCTCTAAATCCCCATTAAGAAATGCAGTTTTGATATCTAGTTGATGCATCTGCATTCCCTCTGCTGCCCCTAAGGCTATTAAACTTCTGAGACTATTAAACTTCACTACAGGTGAGAAAGTCTCAGTGTAATCAACCCCCTCTTCTTGAGAATACCCTTTAGCAACTAACCTCGCTTTATATCTTTCTACTTACCCATCTGACTTCTTCTTAATCTTAAAGACCCATTTACACCCCACAATGTTATTCTCTAATGGGCGTTCCACTAAGGTCCAAGTTTTGTTTTTGATCAATGAGTCATGTTCTAATTTTATTGCCTTTTTCCATTTCTGAGAATTAGAACTCTCCAAAGCTTCATGAAAGGTTTGCAGTTCCCCCTCTGCCGCCATAAAAGAATAAGCTAAACCCACATCTCCCGTTTCTTCAACAAGTCTTTTTGGTTTAGCACGTATCCGATTAGATACTCCTTGAGGGGTTACCTTCAATCTCAATTTTGAATCGGATTCGGAGAGGTTGTCATTTGCGAAGGTTGTGGTGCCGGTAACTTCTCCGCTTGTAAAGGTTGCAAGGTTTTATGTTCCACCGGGGATGACAGAAGTCTGAGCTGGAATGGAAATCGGTGTTGATGACGAAAGCTCCACTTCATCTTCTGTGCTTGGAGTACCTTGAGCGCATCCATGACACACCTTAAGATTGTTTTTGGCGTTGACGTCCTCAATTCCTTGGACCATCTTCTTTTCGATGAGTCGTTTAAGGTTGTGCTCTCCCAGATGACCGAATCGTTGATGCCATAGCTCCAAAGTCTGCGCTTCTTTGCTGAAATTCATTTGTGCGTCTTCATCATCCAAGCGTAAAACAAAAAAATTCCCTTTCGGATATCCAAGCACCGCGAAACCTGCTCTGATCAGAAAAGAAACTATTACTGATACTGACGAATCAAATTTGACAAGTTTATCAAATTGGGTAAGCCCTCTATTTTTCTGCTTTGGAAATAATACCACAGTAAGGTTGTGTGGTTTAAAATCTCGGAAGGTTTTAAAAATTTCTTTGGAAGTTTGGAAAGAGCCTTGGTTATTTTTTACTAAAACCTAATGGTGAAAATCACAATAGTACAACAACATAGTACTGTTCATTGTTTTTAGAATAGAGATTTTGTTAATGCTAGCATATAATTTCAATCGATCGTTATAAGTTAGAAATGCTTCGTGAATGTAGAATCTGAGCCGACTTTACTAATTAGGATAGTGTGCGATCAGGATAAATTATTTCTATTTAGGGTTGGGTGACGTGGAAGCTTGTTCTATTAGTAATATCAGCGCTAAACCCCACCCGACATACTCAGTAAAGAATACATCAATATAATTTGTTGAATGGATATATATTTTACCAGTCTATGTGTCTGTTTATGGTTAATATGTTCTTTATGTTTGAATGTGTATTTATATTTATCATTATGTATTGTGCATGTGTTATGATTTTTTTTCTGGGTGTTTTCAACTCTGAGAAACAAAATGGGCATTGACAATGAAATCATGTGAAACAAATGTAACACATGCGGTTTTAATATCTCACTCAGGGCTATTATTGACGAATGTGACTTGTATTTAGTTTCTTGGCACTCAACAAAAGTGGAGAAGAATTGCAGTCCTAAAAGTTTAGTACCGCTCCAACTGTTGATTTGACTCATTGTTTTTGTCCTTTTTTTTTCTTACATTTTGATTTCTTTCCTTTCTTTCTTATGCAGGTGCAACCGTACTTGAACGATATAGGACCAGTTGTGGACCCGAAAATGGGAAGTTATAACGAAGAAGCGATGAAAGGTTTGGTAAAAGTGGCATCAGTTTGTATTGAAAGAGCCGGAAGATATCGTCCAAGTATGGAGGAAGTCGCTCATCGTCTTGGACAGGTCAAAAACACACTTTTAGGAGTTTCCGAAACGGAACTTTTGTCTTCTCGCGAAGGTAGTGATTCAGTAATTTCGATGCCTTATTTAGACACAAACATAAAAAACAAGGATCTAAACCAATTTGCTCCTCTTTCTGAAACCTATGGGGGGCGATAAAAAAGGATGTTGATTATATCAAAAGCAGTTTATTGACTTTGAAATGGTGTTCGTTGGTATTTTAAACCTTTTCGATCCTTCCTCTCTCTTCCAAAGAAATTACACGGTAGTATTATCGATGGAGAAAAAATTATATTTAGACTTATTTTAGACGGTGAAGATAAATATCAAAAAATTCGAAACAAATGCAAGCAAAAATATGGTTATCTTTTGAAAGTCGCTAGTCAGTTCATGAGGTTAGTATAATTAAGAATTATCTTAAATCTGCAAGTGATTTAATCATTTATATTGTTATGGTTATTATTGAAGATTTCAAATTATAACTGTCTTTTAGGAGACACAATACAAGAGTATGTTCCACTTTGATTTTTATTTAGAAACAGTAAAGATTGTTAGTGAAAGTAACATAGTTTGTTTCCTTGAGTGCTTGTGTGTGGCTTTGATTGGCTTGTATTTTGGCCTTTGCATTAATACGCAGTGTTTTTGATTTTGCATCTATACTATTTTGAAGTAATGATGACTTTGTTAGCTATGTCGCTATTGTTGTGTTTCAACATAACGTTGTGGTCATTGCATTCGTTAAAACCGTATTCGGGTACGGTGAATATTCGGCAAGAACATTCGGCGACGTCACGATCCTAATTCCTTTTCCATATTTGGTAATAAGATCATATCCTCGTCAGCGATTTTCTTCAACTCCGATTAGAAATGTGGCACATTCGAACACGCTCAAATATTCGGCACAAATGCCGAATATCAAGTGTCGTTTTTGCATTCGAATCAATACCAACTGAAGTATACTCCAAAGTCAAAACCGCTATTACCGTTGGTACCAATCTGTCGGTGACCCTAAATTTCGGCCCTTGGACCTGAAATACTATTTAATAATTTACAAAATGAAATGTTCTGCCTTAACGCTAATTTTTTTAAACTGTTCAAAAGTAGCCACCTTGCCCAGTTTCAGTTGAGGGTCAAGGGGCCGACCGCAAAAGTAGCCGCGAGTGACGTTTTCGATACGCTACAGAACTGTAGAAGTTAAGAGTCTCAGCGAAAAATTTAGTTGTTTTTTATTATGTTTTAATAAAAGACAACATATTCTTAGCGTAACGCAATGAAATTAGTTTGGATGGGAATTTCTTCACTACCACTCTGTAATATGTGTTGAGATTCAGAAATAGTGGCCATAGGATCGATCAATTACAAGACAGGAAGCTAAGGAAAACAAATCTCTATATGAGAAAGCAAGGAAGGAAAAGGAAAACAAATCTCTATATGAGAAAGCAAGGAAGGAAAACAAATCTCTATATGAGAAAGCAAGGTTTAATTACTGAACAAAGAAAGAAGATAGATTAATTCCACGACAAAATAAGCACTCAGTGCAAAACTAGCAGCAGGGAAAAATTGGAGAGAATCATTGGATTGATGATTGATTGATGCATAGCTTTGGTACATTTTTATGTGTGTACGTGTCGTGTAGACCTATGCAACTTGCGTGTCACGTTAAGAAATAGGATCTAACTTGTGACACACGTAGACCAATGAAAGACCGCCAAGTACAAAATGTTCGCATTCTTTTTGGTCACGTATACTCAAAAATTTGCTGCTACTTGACTTGACGTACACTACAAGTCAAGGACCACGTTTTCACGAAAACTTGACGTCTACGTATATGTACCTTCACGTCTATCAACCGTACATATAACTAACAAGACTTTACTTGACTTCTACCTCACGCAAAATTGAATAACGTTGACTTCTGGTCCTTAACAGAAAATGGACACAGAAATCTTAACAATATGTCTTCTTCAACTTTAATTGAGCTCAATAATAATTATATTGCACTTTGAATATTGAATGCTTGGCAATTTGCATTTAAGAGATTTCAAGTTTGTTTTGCTTTGTTTACAAAGTCCAATTTGGAAGCTTTTTGCTGGTAGACAGCATATTATAATTGTTAGACTAGCTCATTTGTCATTTCCCCCGGTTAAACTTTGGTCAGTGTGCGAATATAAAGTTATTCCAATCAGTTTGTACCCTTAATTTGGTTGACAGGGCTGGTTGTTACAGTACTACATATTCAAGCCGAACGAAGAACTCTCCAGTTAGTTCGTTACGGTGTATTTTTGCCTTGAAAGGCATGTTTTCAGAGCAAACATCTGAGATACTTGTATGGGTTTCACACTAGCGTCTTTTTTTAATGCGTGTGCAATACACCATGGATTTGTATTAGTGTAAGGAAAAGAATAGTATTATGAATGCTATTTTGGGTTCAAATACTTACACTTAACAACATGTTAATGTGACTTAACGAACATAATGCTAATTTTTCATATATTCCCATTGTGTGGCCGTCATGGTCTATGTTCACATAGTCGAATTTGAACAAGTGAGAGCAAGTTCGAATCATTTTCCCTCGTTAGTATAATTGTGGATAAACTCCGAGTGCACTCTCTTGTGTCACCGTCGTTTTATGAGATTATTTTTATACTTACGGCCAAAGTAATGATATTTTTAGGACAAACTTTCACATTTCGTACATTACACTATTTAAATACCTCATGAATTAGTGTGAATGGCACTGATTCAACCGTACCTTTATTAGCTTAAGAAAAAGTTAATAATACAAATTATATTTTATGTTCAAGGGCCGTTAATTAAATGCGATGATATACTGTAGTTAATAGTCTTGCGTAGTGGCAAAAAACTTATTGCGACAAAACCGACACTGATAGCTATCGGCTATCGAACGGTGAGCGGTCGCGATGTATCGCTCAAAAACCAACAAATTCCTTATTTTCGATAAGTGAAAAGACATATATTACTCTTTATAATAGTACTTATAATACATTATATTATATTCTTGACTGTATAGAGTGTGGCATGGTACGTATACAATCTTTTTCGTACTCTGTATTACATGACTTCAATACGGACAGCTATCCGTATAGATGTACGGAAAAAACCGTACATTTATGACCGAAAGTTTTTGGTACATATGTTATTGCGATAGAAAGCCGATGTTATTGTTTTTTTATCGCGATAACACTGGTACCAATATATTGAGCCGATATATCGGTTATCGGTAAGGCAAAAAAAATGATGTATCGGTTATCGACAAAAACCTACCGATACACAACACTAATAATTAACATTAATGACGATTCAAGGTTTAATCCACTCACATTACAGCTTCCGTTTATGCGGTTGACTGCTTCGACACAATTGAAAGTACAATACACCGCTTGTCGTTATTAGCATTAAGGATTTATTAGTTTCAAAACAAAATTAGAGTAGTTTGGTGCAAGGCTACGTGGTAGTTTTTAGTAGTATATGTTAAAACCAAGATCGTTGCACCCAAACTAACCGGACAGAAATATATGCACAGCGGAAGTCTTTATATAAAATCACCATAGACAAAATTCCGGCCAAATATATCTTTATTTAGCCGAAGCTTTTCTTAATACAAAACTCTTACTTTTCCTCTCACCCTTCTTACTCACTCGCATCTTCTCACTCACTCACTTACTCTCACTTCAGATTAATTTACTCACAGTAAGACTCCTACTTAAATAGGAATACAAAGAAGACTTACTCTGCACGACTTCACTCGACTTTCTCCTCACATCACTGACTTACTACACGAAAACTCACTCACACTCGCTCACACTCACTAGAACTTTCAGCGCCGAAATAGAAGTGACGCGGAACTTCAACCGTGCGCTGGACCAAACATATAGTACAAAGGTCCTACGCACTAAATGAACCAACACCGTACCAAACGAAACAAAACGTACTGACAACTTTAACTGCCGACGCGAACATAACGCCAACTGAAACCAAATCCAAACTAAGTGAATTCGGCCGATACGCCGATTCACCCAATATACCTAACAGCAGAGGTCGCAAACGGTCAACCGAAACCGTGACCGACCGTTAACCGACCGCCCGCGCCGGATCCGGAACGGATTCGGTCGCCAAATTTTGGGGGTCAGGCGGTTACAGTCGGTTGACTCACCAGGAAAAGAAAAACGGTCAGTTACGGTCGGTCAAACAAAAAACAAAAAAAAATGAAAATTTTGTACTTTTTTTTTCCAACATTATTGTTCTTTGTACTTTTGGTATCGTGGAAGTACGTGGCATCATGATTAGCGTCGCAAATCTGACACGGTACTGTAGTAAGCTATTTATTTCGCAAATCAAAGGGAACGCGGAAAAGCGTCGCAAATCTGACACGATAGTACACTATTCATTTCGAAAATCTTAGGGAAGGCGACAAAGCGTCTCAAATCTGACACGGTAGTACAATATTCATTTCGCAAATCTTAGGCAACGCGACAAAGCGTCGCAAATCTGACACAGAAGTACACTATTCATTTCGAAAATCTTAGGGAACGCGACAAAGCGTCGCAAATCTGACACGGTAGTAACACTATTCATTTCGCAAATCTTAAGGAACGCGACAAATCGTAATTATTGGCTTATTCCGTCTACATTGATTAATTTTGTACTTTTTCGTTTACGGGCGGGCACGGTTAGTCGCGAAAAATCAAGATTCGGTTTTTTTTTTTCGTAAAGGACGGTCGGTTAACGGTTAACAATTTTGGAGCGTGACAAAACTCGGTTGGGCGTCAGTTACTCAGATTTTGAAAAAAAAAAAACGGTCGGTTTCGGGTATGATTTTTTTTGACTTTTGCGACCTCTGCCTAATAGTATTGTGTACCTTGTAATAATTTATTGCAATAAATTCAATATTTGATAAATCGATTATCGACTAGTCAAAGGGGTCGACATATCGCTTTGGGGTCACCAAAACCATCACGATATCTTTGATAAGCGGTGGTTGTCCGTACAGATTTAGTACGGTAAAATGTACATTAAATAGCACGAGAGATCGTACAGTGAATTGTTCGAAAGATACGCCCCACCCCCACCCCCCCCCCCCCACTAAGCGCGCATTACGGGTGGTGGGGGGGAGGGGGAGTGGTTTTTTTCTTTTTTTTGACCGAGCGTCACTGCGATATATTGCGACTAAAATTTATCGCGATACCTGCCGATATATCGCACAAATATCGCGATATTGAACTCCTCGATATATATTGAAGTGTTTTATTGATTACCAGGTACCTAATATTAGGTACATATCAAACATCGGTAAGGGGCTTCGAGACACAACACTAGTTTGTAGTCCACGACCTTAAATAGTGATGCTAACAAACTATTTTGTGATTTTCGGCCAAAAGAGTTGCTACCAAACTAGTGTTATTAACTCTGATAACGATGGGTCGTGTAATAAAGTTTTTATAAGGGGGTAAAATTATCGCAATAAAACCGATGCCGATAGTTATTGGTTATCGCATGGAGATCGGTCCCAATATATTGTTTTGAGACCAACAAATTCCTTTGATAAATGGAAAAAAATGTAGTACGCTACATATTATATAAAAGTACTTTATAATGGTATTATTATAATTTTCACTGTATATAGCGTGCATGCCACGTATGACAATTTTTTTCATAACGGACTAATGGGAGTTTAACGTGCTAACGGAAGTTCAGGGCAACAGAATAAATCGTACAACTACACGGTATGAATCTTACAGTTATCGAAGCGGTGTTATCTTTTTACAAATTATAGACCTTTAGTCGTCCGTTTGAAAACCTTTAATAGGTCGACTTTCTTTTCGTTTGCACCCCTAAACGGCGTGTTCCCCCGGCCGACGTCACCGAACGGTTGGCTTTGTCCCTCGGCCCAGGTCAGCAAACGGGCAACTTTGTCTCACTCCTAACGTCAGCAAACAGGTAACTTTCAAAGTACTCCCTCGGCAAGCGTTCATGACCGTCAGATCTTAGTTGCTCGATCCTGTCAATGAATAAAGATGAAAGCCGCCACGAGCACTAAAGAGTCTTCAGCCGTCAATCATTTGTTCGTGACCATCCGATTATATGATGCTCGCAGTTCAAAAGTTAGTCGTCCTTTTCAACAAGTACGATTTCATGTCATAAATTATTTCCTCGATTTTCCGTCAATCGTTGAGTTGATTTGGGTCGCGTCTACAAAAACCTGTACGGACAACTTGAATAGTACAATAATACTAAGACGTTTTGATAAACAGGACACGGTCCACGCGCGTGGAACTTGCATAATGAACGGGCATGAAACAGGCATGATAAAACAGGACACGGTCCATGCCCCGTGTAACGGGCGTTGATTTACTAGTCACGGTAAAAAACCTATAAATTTTGGCTTTTTATGTTGAAAACACTGTTACCGATATATCATGCCAATATATCGATTATAGGTTGGCCAAAAAATATCGGTTTTGGAAAATGGATACCGATACAAACTTTATTAAAGTTGAAGTGCAAGGCAGAGGTCGCAAACGGTCAACCGAAACTGTGACCGACCACCCGCGCCGGATCCGGAACGCATTCGGTTGCCAAATTTTGGGGGACACGCGGTCGCGGTCGGTTGATTCACCAAAAAAAAAAAAAAGTCGGTTACGGTCGGTTAAGCAAAAAACGAAAAATAATGCAAATTTTGTACTTTTTTCCAATATGATTGTACTTTGTAATTTTGGTATCGTGGAATTACGTGACATCATGATTAACGTCGCAAATTAGACACGCTGCTGACACAATTCATTTCGCGAATCTTACTAAAAGTTAAGGACAACAAATCATAATCTATTGTAAAGTATTAATTATGTACTTTTTACGGTGTTTCCAAAAATATGTCAAATTATAATGTCAATATCACGTGACATATCGTAAATATGTGTTTCTTCATATATCGTACATTATTGCAAAGTGCTAATTATGCGTTTTATACCGTGTTTCCACAAATATATCATATTATTATGTCAATGTCATTCGTCCTGTATTAATTATTAGTTAATAAATCAGCGGAAATCAAATTATTACGTCAATTTCCAACGACAAATCCTAATTATTAGCTTATTCACATGTTTTAAACAATAAGGGTGCGGCCCTATGTGCCTGTAACTTAGCTAATTTACTTTGTATTTTAGCGCGGATCGGGCGGACCCGGATTTCATGTGTCTCTATGTGTTTACTTGAATTTGTTACTGACGATTTCATACGTGGACAATACCCGTGATGGCTGTCACCGTGTACAATTTGTCTTTGCCGCACCGTATTTTTTTGAATTTTTTTGAAGTGTTGCAAGACACATCGTAATTTTTGAAACGATTTTCGTATCTCGCATGTGTTTGCGTGACATCGTAGACGTGTAGCCTTGCAACCGTGGCTGTACGACATACCTTTGCGTAAACTGTTGTCCATAGCCTATTTCAGCCATGGATTACTCACGGAAGACACCCACAGACTACCCCAAAACAGCTGTGTTTCAGACAGCACGGATTACTCCACAGTAAACAAAATCACCTCAAACTGCAGAAATATGCAGTATACCATAGAAAATATAAACTCCCAAAGTTACAGCCAAATCCACCAAGGAATATAGAAGATACAAGCTCCAGAGTTTCCCAAAAACAGCTGACAGCTTCTCAAAATAACCAAGTAGACTTCCCACAGAAATCTACAGAATTGACAAAACAGAATGAAACTCTACACACATATAGTTTGTAGGTCAAAGAATATCTCTACAAAGTTTCATACAAAACCATCAATCAGGGTGATCACACCATTAGGTCAAAGTTGCAGAAAAAAAACAGTCTGCCATGGCTTTGATAAACTTAACTGTGATACTAAAATAAACTAAGTCCTACAAGTTTATACTCAGGTTACCTACTAAATGTACGGAGGCATACCAGCCGTACGTAATCTACCATCTACTTAAATTAATGTGAGTATACCTGAATAATTCAAGGTATGTCAGAATAAATAAATCTACACTATTAACTAATACACAAAAAGACAAACCACTGTTGTTACAAATATTTACAAAGTACACACAATCTCAAAAAATCGTATGCTGAGTCACTCAACGAAACTCCTCGAATTTCGTCAAGCAATCCGGGACGTCCAAAATGTACATCTTGTGATTTGACGCGATTTCGCGTCCCCACTCCATGAAAAATTACGGCTGCCTTTGTCCGCCGTCCGTAGCTTTTATTCGGCACCCTTGATGTCATGTCACGTGGTCCCAAAGTCCACTTGACGAAACGACGTCAAACCATCCAAATTTGTCCGTACCTCAATTTCTTACTTCGCCATAAATACTGCCAAATTTAAAGTACACCTGTCAAATAAGATTCTTTGTACCGTCGAGTCCTTTTCCATAAATGCCACCGTCGCATTATGTTTCGTACGTGCGACGTACCATTTCAACCTCTTCGATTATCTTACGTCGGATCGCTTCGCGATCCGCCGTCCATTTCTCCAACGCATTCCATAAATTACGTGCGTTGTCCCGCGTCACTCAAATTATTACTTCGTACGTCGAACTTCGATTAATTTCACTTCTCCCCCAACCCGAAAATCCATTCGTACAACCACATTAAATTCATTTAATAAATTACGCACGAAACGTCGCGTGCGCACAAAGTGTGTCGTACGCACGAAACTAACATTTCAAAAACAACACTCCCCCGAAATTTTAGTTTCGTGCACCCGGAATAAAATATGCAGCGTGTAATTGTACCTTTTTGTACCTCCAAATTTACTCCCCTTCTCCTTTCGTTCAAACGTCACCACTGTTTCCACTGACGTCACCACTTCTTCCGCTGACGTCACCACTGCTTCCGCTGACGTCACCACTGCTCCAGCTGTCTCCTGCCATATCTTCTAAAATCCGTCCTTCCAAAACACACCATTGCTTTCACTACCTCTTTATTGGTCTTCAAAAGTAAAACTTTCCTTCTCAAACAATTTAAAAAAAAAAAA
The DNA here is from genome assembly GCA_037447655.1 of Zygnema cylindricum. NCBI lineage: Eukaryota > Viridiplantae > Streptophyta > Zygnematophyceae > Zygnematales > Zygnemataceae > Zygnema > Zygnema cylindricum. Next base: position 219,607 of record JBBHKE010003490.1, read on the forward strand.
AAAAATCAAAGTGCTAAATCCGAAATTCCTGAAAAGATTATTGAATGTCAAAGATCATTACCTCCCTAAAATTATTTTTCACGATGCTTTCTTTTGACCACTTTCTACACATGTTTCCTTCTACGGTTCATCCTTTGACTTCTATTTCTTTTCTTTGTTTTCTTCATAAATTTTGGTATTTCCATAATTTTTGAACTTTTGTTTTCTTTTCCAATATTATAGACTTCCTCTCTTACTCCAATTTTTTGAACATTTTCCCTCTCTCCTTCTCTAAGTGTATTAATCTCCTCATGCAAATTATTTTCAGTTTCCACCTTCAAATCACCTTCACTTCCTTCTACTATTCTCACTTCAATAACCTCTTCCTCTTGTAATTCCTTATCACTCACCAATTTATCACAAGATAGACTCACAAACACCGAGTCTTTTTCACTCTCTTCTTTCTCCACACTATCTTCGGTGACCACACTATTTTCAATTCCTTCCACTTCCACTTTTGCGTGCCCTTTACTTCCTTCATCTCCTCCTATTTCAGTAACCCCTTTCTTTGTGTCACTCACCACTCTATCACTGGAAACATTGACACTAACTGAATGTTTTTCTGTTACCTTTTTCTCCACTCCATTTTCGGTGACAATAAATTTTCCCCTTTCTTTCTCTTTCGAACCTTCGCCGGACCAAAGACATCCGAATGAATTTGTTGTAAAAGTTTCGTTGACCGATGCTCAAACTCCTTAGGAAATGGCAATCTGTGGATTTTGCCTAAAGCGCAACCATCGCAAGTTTTGACCGGCCCATCTGTGATTGATACACCCTCTATTTTTCTATCAATGACCATTTTCCTCAAACTATCATAATTAACATGGCCTAATCTTTTATGCCACAACTCATCTGAGTGCAAAACACCGGAGTACAAAACATCATTCTCCTTTGTATTAGCCATATCCATGCGATACATCTTCCTACTATCTCTAGTACCTGTAACCACAACCTTGCCATTTTTGCTAACAACTTGCCGACCATTTTTCAAATTAACCTCAAAGCCTTTGCTCTCTACCAACGACGTAGAAAACAGATTTTTCTTAAAGTCAAGCACAAATAAGACATTGTGAAGAGTCCTTTCAATTGCTTTTCCTTCTACATCAACTAGTAAGGACACATCACCCACAGCACGAGTTTGGACACTCATTCCACAAGCATAATAAATATTTTTCTCCGACGTTGCTTTCAGATTTTTGAAGATGGCCTTGTTCCAACACATGTGGGCTGACGTTCGTGTATCCATTATCCATCTGGGGTCCTTCGTGCCCTCCATTGCAGCCGCCATAACGAAGAGATCCGTATCGTCCTCCGTAGAAACCGTCAAAGTCTCGTCTTGGAGAGACGAAGAAGCCGAAAATAGTGCATTTCCACGAGGTGTAGTCCATGTGAAGCCTTTGTAAAACTGGCTTTGTTGCCATCCCGGCCAGTATAAACCTGTATCGCTAGCTTTTTTAAGCTTAGGACAAAATTTGTATCCATGACCTCTCTCACTACAATAAAAGCATGCATTGTTTGATTGTCTATTTCCACCTTGATTAAAATGTCTGAACTGATTATACTCATTTCTTTGCTGATTAAACTGTCCTTTTCTCTCAAAGTCTGAATTAAAAGCCTCTACTTCCTCAACTTTGAGAATATTAGATGTAGCTTCCTCCTCTAGTAAAATATTGATGGCTAACTGTAAAGTCCAGCTAGCTTTATCTTTTTGTTTGAGCATATAAGATGTTGCTTTCATACTACAAGGGAGACCCCTCATGAGCAATGCCGCCTGTTGAAAAGGAGGAAAAACCCCACCTGCACAAGCATTTGCATCTACAAGGATACGAAATTTGTTAGAATATTCAGCCATTGTACCGCTAGTGTACTTATAGTCCCAAATTTTTCAAGCCAATAAAAGCTCTTCCTGGACATTGGCCTTTTCATAATCACTTTTAAGAGATTTCCAAATATCATTTGTTTTTTTCATCTTTATCCGAGATATAGCTAAGTCCTCAGATATACAAAATTTCAGAATAGAACGAGCTTGCGTATTTTTCTTTGACCATGACGGATCAGATTCATCCAGCGAACCATCCAATATATCCAAAAGATTGAAATTTTCAAAATGTGTTTCCACCATATCCGCCCAATAAACATACTTATCCCCGGAAAAGATAGGAATCCTTGATGACAAGCCCATAACCTGTTGATCTACAACCACCGGTGCAGGTGGAGGAGCAGCAGTAGTAGTAAAAGTAGACATGATACACTCTCAGAAGCTATCAAGAATCCTACCAAACAGCTCTTCTTAAGTGCTCACCAATTCTTATATAAGCATCCAAACCTCACAAAACTCAATCAAAATATAGAGTAGCATAAACACTGATAACTCCCAAAGTAATAGTACAATTGACCTGACAACACTCAAGATATAATACTCAGAAGTTTCCAGAAAATTGTTTGCAGATTTACTACTAGGAAGTCTGGATACATTATATGTTATGAGTCCTAAGTCTTATACTTGTGTTGAACTGGCAACAGCAATGTACTTGAGAGGTTCATCAAACCACTAAGCTACCACTAATCTGTCAAGCTACCATTGAGCTATCACTAAGCTACCACTGAGCTATCACTAAGCTAACTATAATCGTATCTATCGCAGTTGCTCTATCTTGTACAGAATCACATTAAGAATATTAGACGTTGCGTTGTCCGTATGGACCATATCAAATATAATCGTGGTTGCCTTGTCCTGTCTGTGTTGCAACTTCGCTGTTGCGCTGCTCTGCTATATAGCAGCTGCTCTGCTGTATAGAAGCTGCGCTGCTTTGTTGTATAGCAGCTGGGCTGCTCCGTTTGTATAGCAGCTGTGCTGCTTTGTCTGTAAAACAGCTGCGCTGCTCTGAGACTGAAAGCTTTCCAAAAAGACAACAGAAAGGATCTTTACAATAAAATAAAATTGAGTGCAAATGCCAGTATAAGCATAAACGATAAAACACACACAAGAGAAAGATAACCCAACGGAAGCCAATATATTCCACGGAGAACTTTTCTCACATAATTTCCTCACACCCTCAAAATAGTCTCACTTCTAACTCCTCTTAATCATATAAAAGATAATCTTCACTTATCTCCTCTAACTCCTCAAGAAACAACACAAAGCTATCAAACTCCGTTAACTCCTTGAACTCCTTCATAATCTACAAGGAGGATCCACTCTTGCCAAATTGATTGATAAAAATCTCTCTCTCACTACGCCTCAATATACTCTTATAAGACGCAAGTAACAACACCAACCAAACCGTATATGTCATACGCACTAAACGCCTACCAATGAAACTACACCAATACGTAACATAACAAAGTACACGAAAGTACTTTCAAACATAATCAACTACAAAAGACTTGACCAACCTCAAACTAAATCCGAATAAGTATTACATGCACAGAGTGCGCATTGGTCAAAGAACAATCGTACAATGAATCACACGGAATCAAGTACAAAGTCACCTCAAAGTATCAATGCTTTTCGTACATGATCAAAAGGAACGTAAGCGAACGTCAACCAAAACTCCACCACAAAGTAAAACGATATCGGTTGTACAATGTACGCCGCTGCCGAAACTCCGCATTGAACCGAAATAGAATCGTGCGTCGTGACGCGAAAATTCGTCAAATCTCGCGGACTCCCGATTCACTCAAATGAAACGTCAAGACTTCAACCGAATTCCCAAGTACCAAAGTACAAACTTAACCAATCAGACGCGGCGCATGAAACGCGTGCCGACAACATACTACGAAAGAGTACTACCTCACCAAAAGACCACTACGATCACTGCGACAAAAACCCGAAAATTGACCGGGACCCTCTGTACATACCCTTCGAATAAGACAAGACACATAACTCCGACGAACAAAATCAGCACTTAAACAAGACGTAAATTGACACGCGACGCTAATGAAAAATCCCACAATGTAAAACCTAACAATAAGGTGATTTCCGAAGTCGCCATCCAAATCATTCACGTCAAACTACACATTTTGAATCCTTCATATATACATCTCATTTTCTAATTATCTATTTATAAATTTTTTTTGTAGGCCCATTTGATAAACCTGTTGTTTACCTCCTTCTTTCAAGTGTCCAAAAAGAGATGGGCGAAAATTGTGGTGGGTATGTTTCTATTGTCCATAGCCTATTTCATCCATGGATTACTTTCGGAAGAACCACAGACTACCACCAAAAATTGCTTGTTTCAGACAACACACATTACTTCACAATAAATAAACTCACCTCAAATTGCAACAAGATACATTATGCGATAGATATTGCAAAATACCAAAGTCAAAGCCAAATCCACCAAGGAATCTAGAAGATACAAGCTCCAAATTTTCCCAAAAACAGTTGACATCTTATCAAATTAACCAGGTAAACTTCTCACAGAATTCTACAAAGATAATAGAACAAACTAAAACTACACACACATATAGTTTTTATATCATAAAATTTATTCTTAGAGTTTCACATCAAAAAATCAATCAGAGTGATCACACCAACAGGGCAAAGTTTCAGAAAAAGAGCTTGCCATTATTTTGATAAAACTTGACAATGATACTACATTAAACTAAGTCCTGCAAGTTATACTCACAGAGTAGCCAACTAAGTCCTACACTAATCCTAGTGCAACACTTGTACTATATATGATTAAAATATTGTATGTCTAATATACTTGAGGTACGTCCAAACTCTAATTGCTACTTTCCAAACCCTAATTGCTTTTTGCCGCTAATAGAACAGTGAAACACTAATTTATAATGTGCAAAAGACGAAACGTTATTGCTCCAAATATTTACACCGACACCAAATCTTATGTTGAGTAAGTCAACGTGAGTCCTCGAATTTTTCGAAAGCATTTGGGATGTCCAAAACTACATCGTGTGATTTGACGCGATTTCGCGTCCTCCTCGATGAAAATAACGGCGGCCTTTGTCCGCCGATTGTAGATTTTATTTGGCACCTTTTATGTCGCGCCACATGGTCCCAAAGTCCACTTGACAAAAGCGACATCAACCAACCAAATTTTCTTCGTACCGCGACCTCGTCTTTCGCCATAAATGCGCAGATTAAAACTTCGCACGAAACGTCCTGTGCGCACAAAATGTCGCGTACGCACGAAACTAACTTTCCAAAATCAACACTCCCCCGAAAATTTAGTTTCGTGCATCCATAAGGCCACGTCACTAGCTGTCACACACGCCATCAGTTGTTACACGTCTCCTCCATCTGCCTCCTTCAACTGAACCCACAGACTGCCTCCAACGAAGTTCCCCCTTGTTCCACCAATGTTTCCGCTACCTTCATATACCTTTTAAATTTCAATATATATATATTTTTTATTTTATGATTAAATTTTCAAATCAAATTCCCACATTGAATTTCATATAGTACTTTTTTCGGATATTTGGTTCAAACTTCGTCCGTCCAACTCTGTGAGTCTGTTCGTTCGATATTTAACACGTGTATGTGCGCGTTGGTGACATTCCAAAGTCCCTGCACAGTCCTCATATTTTGACGAATATGACGTGTGTCCCGTAGAAGTACAATACACTCTTTTGTACTAAGGCAAGTGTCAAACTAATTAATGTAATTATTAGAAGGACTTAGACTAATAGTATTCTAAGTCATAAAAACTCCCCTCACAACCTCGTCTACTGAGGATTAAAGCTTTTAAACTCAACACTCCCCTAAATCTTTAGACTTAGTACTTCACTCCGTCTGCAAATCTTTCTACTCTATTAGAGGTACATACAAAAAGCAAGGACTCATAAAATTATTTAGAGTTGGAGATTCCCTCTCACAACCTCAACTACTAAACACCTCAACCACAACCAAAAATTTACAAAAACAACACTCTTCCTAAGTTTTGGATTTGTTAATTTTTAAGCATTCATACATTGGCAAATCTAAGACTTTGTTGGAATTTCAGTCACCATACCAGCCACTCCAATTTTTATCCCGTTTAAATAATGAGTTTCCCATGGAATCTGTCAGTTTCCCCCCAAAAAAAAAATGGCATTTCTAGTCTTTGTGTGGTCGCCTTTGGAGCTGGTTTCTTCTCCAGCTGGTCTTCTTTAATTTGTATCTTCTTTTTGTTTTCTTTGTACATTCTGGTCTCCACATAGACTTTGTACCTCTTCCATTGGTTGCCTCCCAATTACCTCTATAAAGTATGATTCTTCTCACTAATTTTTGGTCTTTTTCCGTAGTTTTATCACTCCTCTGTGGAGTTATTATCCTAAAGGTTTTCTTTTTTATTCCTTTGCATTTCAACGGCACTATTCTCTTTCTATTTTCTATTTGTGTTTCCCATTTTGTGCCAATCCACCATTTTTTCTCTCATCATTCTCCTCTCTTACTCGGTTGTTGTCCCATCCATCTCTGAATTTTCCTGTATCACATGCACTTTTATATGATGGACATACCCTGAAGGTATGTCCTAAATCATTACAGTAAAAACAATTCTTAAGTCCATTTCCGGATTCCCTTTTACTTCTAATATTATGAAACAGAGACTTCGAGACCTCCATATTCCTCTCAAAAAACTTCTTCCAGTCTTCTTCATCTAGCACTATGCGGATTGCTTGACTTAAGGTCCAATCCCTTTTATCAATTTGAGCTATTCTATTTGATGCATCTCTATAGTCACTAGGTAATCCTCTCATTAATAAAACAACTTGTTGATCATCTGTAAAGCATCCTCCTGCCAAAGCATTTTCTGCAAACAATCTTTCTATACCAATACAATATTCCACCATGCTTCCGCCTACATACTTATATCCAAAAAGTTTAGTGGCACTACTAAACCAGTGATACACAGAAGTCTCTGAATACCTACATTCTAGGCATTTCCAAAATTCAGCTGCATTTTTCAACTTTAGATATGTCATTACCAGTTTCTCAGTCAAGGAGTTCTTGATAACCCTTAGACACTCACGGTTCTTCTTTTCCCATCCACTTGATGTTTCGGCCAAGGTCCCATCCACCACATCCATTAGTTCCATCATCTCGAAGTAGCTCTCGAGCACACACTTCCAGTAGTGATAGTTAGATCCATCAAATATGGGTAGCCATGGGCGTGGGCCCATAACCTGTTGTCCATAGCCTATTTCAGCCATGGATTACTCACGGAAGACACCCACAGACTACCCCAAAACAGCTGTGTTTCAGACAGCACGGATTACTCCACAGTAAACAAAATCACCTCAAACTGCAGAAATATGCAGTATACCATAGAAAATATAAACTCCCAAAGTTACAGCCAAATCCACCAAGGAATCTAGAAGATATAAGCTCCAGAGTTTCCCAAAAACAGCCGACAACTTCTCAAACTAACCAAGTAGACTTCCCACAGAAATCTACAGAATTGACAAAACAAAATTAAACTTTACACACATATATTTTGTAGGTCAACGAATATCTCTGCAAAGTTTCATACAAAAAAATCAATCAGGGTGATCACACCATCAGGTCAAAGTTGCAGAAAAACAGTCTGCCATGACTTTGATAAACTTAACTGTGATAGTAAAAATAATCTAAGTCCTACAAGTTATACTTAATCTACTGAGTCCTACACTAATCCTAGAGCTACAATTGTCACTAAATGAATAGTGAAAAACTATTTTAAACTGCGCTACTGTATCCATGACCCTTCTCATAACAATAGAAACAAGTAGTAGTAGATGGCCTATTCTGCCTCTGATTGAATTGATTCTCATTCTGGTTAAACTGATTCCTAATTTGATTAAACTAATTTCGTTTGTCAAAGTCTGTTGCAAATGCTTCAACCTTTTCTTCTCCCTCAAGGATTTTAGTATTTGTTTCTTCCTCCAATATAAGATTATACTCTAACTGAAATGACCAGCTAGTTTAATCATGGCTCTTTAATTGAACAGACACACCCTTCATGCTACTAGTGAGACCTCTAATAAGCAAAGTTGCCTGTTGAAACTCAGGAAATGACCCCCAAGCACAAGAGTGAGCATCAATGAGCTCGCGATAATTGTCACAATACTCAACCATAGTTCCCCCCGTGTATTTGTATCCCCAAATTTTTCCAGCCACCAAGAGCTCCTCCTAAACATTCGCTTTCTCAAAAGCGGATTTGAGTGATGTCCAAATCTCTTTCGCCTTCTTCATTTTCAGTCGAGACATTACCAAATTTTCTAAAATACAAAGAATTAGATTGTTCCTTGCCATTGAATTATTCTTCGCCCAAGTTGGATCTGTTTCATCAAGGGAGCCATCCAAGACCCCCAATAAGTCAACAATTTCAAACGACGATTCAACCATCGCCGCCGAGTACGCATACTTTTGGCCATTGAAAATAAGAATTCTTGACGAAAGGCCCATAACGTGTTGTTCTACAACCACCGTTGCAGGCGGAGAACCAACAGTAGTAGTGGAAGTAGACATGAAAAAAATCAGAAACTATCAAAGTACCTACTCCATAGCAAATTTAGAACTGACACAAAATATGACTCAAAAAGCCACTATGCTTCAAATTTGCCACAGTGATACACAATACAGTAAAATGACAATTCCCAATATTGCAGCCCAAATGACTCGGTAAACCATAAGATATGATGTCTGGAAGTTTCCCAAAAACTTTCCTTAGAAAATCATATTCCCAAAACTAGATAATAACAAAATTGGCTAAGTCCTAAGTTATATACTCACAATGTGTATCTACTGATCTACACTAATTCGGGTAACCATTAATACGGTTATTATCCTGACTTACGACAAAGCATCCTACCCGTACGTCACTGTACCTAAAAACCCTAATTACTATTTTTTAAAAAACTGATTAATGGAATACTATTTTTTATCACACTAAACTACAAACTAATGTTATTCTGATGTTTACAGACATTGAACCGTACACTTGAGGAAAAAAACCGTACACTTGACGAAATAAAAAAATCTTACAATCATAAGGGAAAAACCTTTACATGTTTAGGTGGCAAATGGTCATAAGTCCACATTAGATTTACAAACTGACACAATTGAAGTTGATATCAAATGTCATAAAATTAAAGTTGTGTGTGAAATAATGAATTTGGGTAGTGAGGGGCTAATACTCGAAAAGCCTTGGTTAACTAACATAACCCTCAAATTAATTGGGAAACTAACACCTTTAGAGTGAAGTCTGAAAACGGTTGGAAGGTTTTGCAAGCATTACCTTAAAAAAAGTTGCATAAGAATCATATAAATAACATAACCAAGTTGGGGGTGGAAGGATTGATTTCCGCTAAACAATTTAAAAAAGAATTTAAAAGATATAAAATGTTGAAAAGAGGTAATTAATAGTTCACTTCCCTATTTTAGTTTCGCTTTAAAGAAAGAGAGTGAGGACCAAAGGCGCGACATGGCTGCCGCCATATTTAGAAAGTGGCAGCTTTTGAAGTAAACGGTATTTTGCTAAAATGATGACTAAGTCTAGGTTTGAACCTGAGACCTCTAGATTCCCTATAGCTTAACGCCTTAACCATTAATGCATTACGAAACGATACATGTGATGGGTTTCATAAATATATAAACATTAACGCAACAGCTAATTAACACCAGACTAACCAAAAGGAGCAATTCTTGCATGTACGCGAATCTGAACCGTGTAAAATATGTTTTGATCGGATGGTCGGCATTATAGCCGCCACGCGAAGTGAGCTTTTGGCGGCATACGGAGATAGCGTCACGCGGTGCCACGTAGCGCCACATTATTTGATACCGGAGAAGATGGGAGGAGGAACCATGGCTTCTGATTTGACAGGTGTCACCTTGTGGACCTTGTCGTACAATGGTCGTACAATAAGTACATCGCCCATTGTAGCTTCTTGTACTATATAGTGTTCCTATTGGACTAGGGTTTAGTATTAGGTAGTCGTGAGTAGGCAGAGCGAGACTTAGTAATATTTAGGTACCTCTCTCTCTAAGAGAGCTTGTAACTATAAATGTCATCTTTGACCAGCCATAACTTACTGCTCAGGGGAGCAAATTCAGTGATTCTTTTTGCGTTTGACTCAGGGGAGTCTTCTCCTCACAGGGGTGAGAGTGGTCAGAATATTTGTGTGCCTGGGCGGCGCTTCTTCAGCGGGAAAGTAGAAGGGGCAAATATTATCCTAGAGGCTTTACATAGGCTGCTCATTCTGTGGGTCAATGGAGACCACATAAATTCAGGTTATGGGCCCACCCTCTAGGGTGCCCATATTTTATGGATCACACTTTCTTTATTGGGAACTGATGATGGAGAAAGAACTATTTGAGAAGCATCTATGGGGCATAGTGTCTGGACAAATTCGATGCCCACCTCCACCTGGGTTTGGAGGGACACGTTTTTGTGGCACCTCCGCCTCTACAGTTGGTAGAACAAGTGCCACCATCACCGAGGATGAAGATGAGGAAGGAGAGGAGATTGTCATAGAAGGAAAAAAGGGAGGAGTTGCAACTCAAGTGACACCATTGCCGAAGGCGATACCGGCAGCAACACCACCAAAAACGGCGACAAGGGTTCAGACCGAAAGATCAGAGTATGAAAAGTGGAACTACAAAGACAAGGTTGCTAAGCTCTTAATTCTTAAAAGTGTAGCAAATGGCATTGCCATTCCCCTTATAAACTGTAATCCAAAAAGCACTTCAAAAACAAAAAAATCAGTATTACCTAGTGAAATAAAGCAGGGCCACTTCAAGTTGGTAGGAAAAAATTGAACATGTTTATGAAACTAAAACATCAAACAAATACATAGTGAAGGGGGAGGTTTTGCGGCGTGTAATACGTGTTTCATAGTTTATCAATACAAGTCAACAAAAGGTACTTCAACAATTAACACTCACACATGTTCAGCTTTGGCCAACACGGATAGTTCGAGAGGACTTCTTTGTAAGTTCCTTTCAATCACGCAGGCGAAAATGAGTGACCGAATTTTTTTTGCGAAAATGGTGGCGTTGATTTGTTGCGAGGACTTTCGACCATTTTTAAGTTGGTTTCCACGATTTTTTTGGTGAGATCGATGACGAAAATTACGTTTTTATTACCACCAACAAAAAAACGCTTGGTAGTGACGAATTAAAACGTTATTATTTAAAATTAATGAACGAGGAAAGATTGAACTTTAACATACTTGAATGGTGGGAAAAAAAAATAGATGTACTTGCGAAAAAAATAGGATTTCCTATTTTAGCCAGTGTTGCTAGATCTATTCTAGCTATTCCGGCTTTTAGTTCCATGTCTGAATGCAATTTTTCAGATGCCGGGAATACAATAACAAACAAAAGGAGCTCCCTAGCGGCTTGAATGATTAGTGATTTTTTTTCTATTAGATCCAACCGAAATCTTTTAAATGCATAATTTTTTGTTTTGTTTTGTATTCTAATTATTGTTTTTTAGTTAGTATTATTTACATGTATATTTGTTTCTTTGATTTTTTTTTGTATTTTACAATTTTTCTAGTGTTTATCTTATTTTTTTCTTAAACCGGAATGTTTATTTTACCAAATTACCAAAGCGGTGTATTAATTCCACATTTAGATTTATAGATTTTGTGTAATTTTTAAGCTTGAGGTTGAGATTTTGTATAATAAAGTCGAAAATAGGACGAGGTTGTGATTTGATTATTTTTATATTTGATACTTTTAATCATTTTTTGGATTTTATGCTTATTAATTAAAGACGTGGACTATAACCTACTACATCTACCACGTCTCCTTGCAAAAAATAGTATTATAAATCATAATTTTCCATTAACAGTACACTGCGAACCTTAAGTAGCGTTATCAACGCTAATTCCGTCACCACGAATTTTGACCCAAAAACCTTAAAAAGAGTAAATAACTCTAAAATTTTCTTTACGTTATTTAATGTATTTTTCAAATCAGCGTTAACACTATACACCGCGAATCGTCATAAGTGTCAATAAATCTAATTTGGGTTCTTAAATTTTTGATTTTTTTCCTCAAATAGGATATATGGATTTAATTTTTCCTTAGCTTTAATTAAGGTACCGTACAACATAGCGTAAAGAACAAAAATAAAATAAGATCTAAATAGCGTGGTGAACGGTCGATGTCAGACCGTACATAATTGTACCTTTTCAAGTGAAAAATTTACAAAAAATGAGTTAAATCGGACGCGCACGTATAGGAACGTGCGCTCAAAAAACGTGATTAGTCTGACACGTAAATTAGTTTGACATGTACGGATATTTAAATTTCACGACGGTGTACGATTTTTAATATTTTGTACGGATACATATATTAGTGTGTATAATCGGACGACGATTATTCTATTTTTGTTGTTCCCAATTTAGCATTAACGTCGAAATTAGAATACACCTTTTAAAAAAATATAAAAAATCATACATTGCATCAATTACGTTAAATTTTCTTCAACCCTATTTAAACTTTGACACTAATAACGATTCACGGTGTAGTTTAGTACCATTTTAAATAGTGTGGCTTACGATATTTGTCTGACCGTGCAAAATTGTACCGTATTAACGAAAAAAGAACATAAAATGATTTAATACATGTCGTTATGATGTAACTGCGTTTTCACAAATTGCGTAGTGCAAACGTCATAATGGCGTGAAATTGTACGTTTGTCAGATTATATATGTGTACCTAAATGATATATTTACGATAATTACGATTCGCTGTGTAATAAATGCTTAACGCTAATAACAACGAGCGTTGTAATTGTGTGCTGGCGAGCACGGTTAGTCGCGAAAAATCGAGTCTCGGTTAACTTTTATTTTCGTAAACGCCGGTCAGTTAACGGTTAACAATTTTGGAGCGTGACATAACCCGGTCGGGCGTCGGTTACTCAGATTTTGAAAAAAAAAAACGGTCGGTTTCGGGTATGTAAATTTTTGACTTTTGCAGCCTCTGAAGTGAATGGATGCGAGATGTGTTGTCAAGGGAGGCTGATTCAAAATCCTCTCCGCCTAAAGATACTGACCTTAACATCCTCTCGATTTAATTCACATCGATTTGTGTGGGCATGTCAAACTGGAAAGAATGGCGGGAAATATTTGTATCCTGGTCATCTTCATGATTGCTCTCCGTTTTCATGGATAATCTCCTTTAAAAAGGAGTCCAAAGCTTTTAAAAAGTTCAAGGCGTGGCAGAATTTTGTTGAACGCCAATGTGAGAGGAAATTTAAGTCAATCCAATAGGATAATGGAAGGGAATTTGTCGTGTTCCAGGTGTTTTACCGAAAATGGGGAAAAAGGCACCAGTTTACAACACCTTACTCAGTTGAATCAAACGGAATTGTTAAAGGGAAAAAACAAACCCGTCAAGCATTGGTCTGTGCAACGCTACATGGTTTCCGTCATTCAATGGCACTTTTGAAAAATGTTATTTTGACTGCAAATTACATATCTAATCGTTGTCTCACTTCAATTCTGGGTGATAAAACTCCTCACGATTTATGGTACGGCCAGAAGCCTACGCGTCTTCATCACCTACGGATTTGGGGATATCGCGCCACCATGCACGTGGAATCACAATAGAGGCGAGGAATGTTTAAACGCAACACCGTGCATTGCTATTAGTGTTAATATTAGTATTTTTTTTTTTTTTTTTGCCACTTAAAACATCTTTTCTCCGTACACAATTGTCGGATTTTTAATTTAAAACCGCCAATCAAAAGTCGAGAATGTTACCTTTCATCAATTACGTTAAATTTTCTTCAACCCTATTTAAACTTTGACACTAATAACGATTCACGGTGTAGTTTAGTACCATTTTAAATAGTGTGGCTTACGATATTTGTCTGACCGTGCAAAATTGTACCGTATTAACGAAAAAAGAACATAAAATGATTTAATACATGTCGTTATGATGTAACTGCGTTTTCACAAATTGCGTAGTGCAAACGTCATAATGGCGTGAAATTGTACGTTTGTCAGATTATATATGTGTACCTAAATGATATATTTACGATAATTACGATTCGCTGTGTAATAAATGCTTAACGCTAATAACAACGAGCGTTGTAATTGTGTGCTGGCGAGCACGGTTAGTCGCGAAAAATCGAGTCTCGGTTAACTTTTATTTTCGTAAACGCCGGTCAGTTAACGGTTAACAATTTTGGAGCGTGACATAACCCGGTCGGGCGTCGGTTACTCAGATTTTGAAAAAAAAAAACGGTTGGTTTCGGTTGTGTAAATTTTTGACTTTTGCGACCTCTGGTGCAAGGTTGCTGCACTTTTCAACGCTGCAAACCACAAGGAGTGTTGTATTAAATACTTTGTAAACTGCAATACTTCACCCCGCCGTGCGTCCCAGCAAAGTACAACATTTAGTTTCGTCATCCCCGAACTCGCACGTGTGAAAATGGACGTGAACTCCAGTTCCAGAGTACTGTAATCTACTGTAATGTTTGCAACATTTATTTATGTGAGACTGGATGCGTATTTACTTATTAATCACCTGCACAGTGCACACACCTCAAACACGTGGACCGACTTCGCGGTACGCGCGCGCTGTTTAAGCGTGCGCAGTAAGTGCCCTTTTTAGTGTGATTTCGTACAATTCCGCTGTGTTGCGCCCTCAGTTCTGTGCAGTTCTCTTTCTTAATGTGGAACCCTTACTACCTCACTTTTGGTTGGTTCGGCGCGATGCTACAAAAAGTACAAAAGTACATAAAATACAAAAGTATAAAAGTATAAAAGTACAAAAGTACAAACGTACAATATCCGTGCAAATTAGTCACGACCTCACCGCGATTCGTGTTGACCGACGATTCGCTGTTAAGTCACGTCGACGGTTAGAATCAAAACCGGTTTTAGCCGATTTTTTAGCCTGTTTTTTTTTGTTTTTTTTTTTTTTTTTTTTAGGGCCTTTCGCCTTTCTTGTCCCTTGTGGCCGATGACCCGCGTTGACCAGCGTTGACCATCGTTGACTGATGCACTTATAGTCGGCTTGTCACTAGGGGGAGGGGGATGATAGGATCTTTACAAAATAAAATAAAACTGAGTGCAAATGCAAGCGGAAGCATAAACGATAAAACACACACAAGAGATAGATTACCCTAAGGAAGCCAATATATTCCACAGAGAACTTTTCTTACATAATTTCCTCACACCCTCAAAATACTCACTTCTAACTCCTCTAACTCCTCAAACTCTACTAAGCTATCAAACTCCTTCCATTCCTCTAACTCCTTGATAAACTACAAGGAGGATCAACTCTAACTCAATTGATTGATAAAAACCTCTCTCTCACTACGCCTTAATATACTCCTATAAGACGTCACGTAACAACACCAACCAAACCGTACATGTAATACACCAATACGTAACATAACAAAGTACACGAAAGTACATTCAAACATAATCTAACTACAAAAGACTTGACCAACGTCAAACTAAATCCGAATAAGTATGACGTGCGCAGAATGCGCACTGGTCAAACACTAAACGTACAATTCATCACACGGAATAAAGTACGCAGTCACCTCGAAATATCATTGCTTGCCGTACACGGTCAAAAAAAGAAGAAGCTTTATTTCAAAAAGTGCGATGGAAAAAACCATCAAAGTACAAAGGGTTTCAAAAAAAGGGGAAAAAAAAGCTTAGTGCTAAAAAATAGCCAAAGGAAACTAAGGAAAAGAAAACATGTGAAAACACCAAATCAAACTAGAAAAACTGCCAAAAACAAACAAATTTACTAAAGATGACACTATACAAGTTGACTACACAACCCCAACCAACTAACCCCCACACCCCCGAAGATCGTGGATATGGATTGGATCTCGTGGTGGAAGATCTGGGAGGCCGCGCCTGTCATCCGCCACCGTGCTCCGCCGTAGAAGGGCCGCAGCTTGCGCTCGTTGAAGAGCTACTGATACCCGTTGACGGTAAAAAGCAACAAGAAGGCTCGGGGGAGGGCTCCCGGAGCCTCGGAAATCAGATGTCTTCTTTGCACAGTTACGAAGGAAATCATCAAAAGACTTGTCCAAAGTACCAAAAATTTCTGCAGCAAATGGCACAAAATGGTCCGCCGGGTCTCGGTGAGCGTAATCTTTTTTCTTTGAAGTTGCTGCGTCCCGAGCCGCCACGCCTGTATGCACCGGCGCGCGAGAAGAAACGTGGGTCCCAGTCGGATCCGTGAGTACGACATCACCCAAAGTCCTCCCAGCCCCATGGAGGAAAACCAAGTCAACCCGAGGACTTCGAAGGCCGTTAGACTGGGAGCGAGGAGGTAGAACATGAGAAACTTCGCGCCTCAGGGTGTAACCTGCTTCAGTGCCAATTGCAGCAATTGAGTCGCGAACCAAATCATGCGCAACAGTACGTTCACCGCCCCTGGAGCAACGTAGTAGATGAATCCCGTCTGGGTCGATTGGGTGACTACAAACACAATGGGGTCGCCCAAGAAGAGCAGGGTGAGGCAAACCCAAACGTAGACGTAGGGCAGATGTGAACTGATCCGAAGTCAAACGAAGTGTTGAAAAAACCGGCGTGGCTTGCAACCACGCACTAGCCCCTGGTCCAGAACACGAACGCAGTCGAGCCTGCGATTGAGCAGAAGGTAGCGCGTTCAAAAGGTTATGGAATTCAGCGACTGCCAATTGCTCAGTTATGCGCTGTTGGAGATGGAAGTTGTTGTCCGAAATAAGAGTTGGAAAAGGTGGAACCTGGTTTCGTGCATTAGGCGGGAGCAGTGCACGCGCAGAGAGAAGGGTCTCATGAAAAGGAAAAAGCTTTTCCTCCACCTTAGGGACCGCCTGAGCTAGAATTGGAACGTCATCGACGATAAAGCGAGAGGTGATGGAAGGTGCCACCAAAGCCCAACTACCCAAATAGGCCGCCGGAGCAACGCTAGCCACAGGAATCAAACCTTAGCCGCCATTAGAAATAGGGAGACTTGCTTGTTGGCGGGCAAACGAGCCCTCCGGCCGATCAAAAATCCTATGCCCAACGATGTGGTGAAGCACGCTAAAAAGTTTTTCGTCAAAGTCGGTCAAAAGGAAACTCCGTGAAAGCCAACCGAAACTCCATGACAAAGTAAAACGTAATCGGCCGTACAAATGTACGCCGCAACTCAAAAGACAAATCTCCACATTGGACCGGAATAGAATCGTGCGTCGCGAAGCGAAACTTCGTCAATCTTCGCGGTCGTTCGATTCACCCAAAAGTACCAATGAACCAATAAGACGCAGGACCTCAAAAGTACCACTGAGTACCTAACTACAAATTAACCAATCAGACGCGGCGCAAAAAACGCGCGCCGGCAACATACTACGAAAGAGTACTACCTCACCAAAAGACCACTACGATCACTGCGACACAAAACCGTACAATGACCGGGACCCTCCGTACATACACTTCGAATAAGACAAGACACATAACTCCAACGAACAAAATCAACACTTAAACAAGACGTAAATTGACAACCGACGCTAACGACAAATCCCACAATGTAAAACCTAACAATCCCCCTCTCAATGTGGGAATTGTCGAACCGCCACCTCAACTCCAAAATAACGTAAACAATTTTACACGAAACAACAAAAGACTAGACGCGACAGATACGCTACGGCCGATTACAAATTTGAATCTAACAGGGGAGGGGGAGGGGGAGGGGGAGGGGGAGGGGGAGGGGGAGGGGGAGGGGGAGGGGGAGGGGGAGGGGGAGGAGAGGGTGGGAAGGGAAGGGGGAAGGTGGAGGGGAAAGGTGGAGTTGGGAGGAGGAGCCGTGGCTGTAGATCTCGGAGTCAGGAGGGAGGGAAGAGGGGGAGAGGGAGAGGGAGAGAGAGAGGAAGAGGCGGGGGAGCTGAAGGGGGAGGGAGGGAGTGAGGGTGAGTGCGTAGGCGAGAAAGGGTGAGAGAGAGGATGAGAGAGGGAGAGAGAGAGGGTGGGGAAGGGAAGGAGGGATGGGGAGGGGGAAGCGGTGGGGGAAGGAAGGGGGGGAGGGAGAGGGAGGGAGAGAGGGGAGAGAGAGGGAGAGACAGGAGGGAGAGAAAGGGAGAGAGGGGGGGGAGAGACAGGGGGGAGAGAGAGAGTGAGAGAGTGAGTGAGAGGTTTTGGGAGGGAGGTAAGGATGGAAAGAGAGAGTGAGAGGGGGGGTAGCGAGAGAAAGTGAAATGGGGACCTCGTGTAGATTTTTTTATATTTTTTTTTCACATTCGCCTGTCCATGCAACTTTTTTTATCGCCGAACTTCTAAACATTTTTTCCTGAGATTTTTTTTTTTGGGCTTGAAGCTCATATTTTATTTTATTTTTTGCACAAACTTTATTTGGTGTAGTAAATTTTTTGTGGAATGTGGCTTTCTCAGCCACTTTTTTGTTATGTTTTTTTTTAACTTCAAAAATTTTGGAAATTTCTCCACTTTGAAGGTGTATTCGGAGGGCGGAAAATAATTGGATTTTTTTTTTTTTTTTTTTTTTCGATGTGAGGTTCTTTTATCGGCCCAACGTCTTATGTTATATTATTAACCTGCAATATTTTAATTAGTTAATTAATTATTGTAATTATTTAATTAATTATTATAATTTTAATAGGAACCTGCAATCAAACCTCATTTTTTCGGAAAACCTCACTTGAAGTTTTTTTTAATAATTTCAAAATGATTGAAGCCGTGTAACTCATTTTTTTGGTTTTCTGTTTTCAGTTTTTTTTTTTATTCCCAGTTATGAATATTCTTTGCAACCCCATTATGTGAAAAATGCATAATGTAAATAATAATGTCACTTTAACAACTCTTCCTAAACTTAGAGTTCTCAACTCTTCAACTTACAGTTTTGTGGATGATACCAAAATTAGTGTGGTTGGATCCTCTAGTTATTTGTTGGAAATTTCAAGGCAGTTTTTTAGTTTTTGGTGTGGGTTAGGTGTATTGCAAGGATGTGGTACTGAATTTTAACTTAGTTTTTTTTGAGTTTTATGTCAATTTTAAGAATTATGAGATATTTTTTAGTTTCTTATCGATCTTGTAACTTAAGTTTTGTTCAAGTTTTAAGTTTTGATAAAAAAAATAAGTGTTTTGACAACACCTTATTTAGAGTAACTAAGGTGTAAATATTTGTAAATTGAAAAACTATCGCGAGTTCGACCATTTTTATGATTTTTTTAATTAACCATTTTTTATGAACTTTTTGTTGCAATTTTGTTTTTTAATGTAGGATTTTGTGGTTTATAAATTTACATTTCGTATACTTATTTCGTGCAATTCGTAGTTTTTTTTTATTTTTCTTTTTGCTTAGTTGGTGACTGTTTTTACTTAAAAAAAAAGAAAAATAAGAAAATAATAATAAAGTCTGATTAGGGTACTACGTGGGAAAGCTGACATCGCCTCTCCCTGCACCCCCCAAGAACCCACCACGGTGAGAGAAGGGGGGAGAGAAAAGGGGAGAGAAGGGGGAGAGAAGGGGGGGGGGGAGGGAGGAATGGGGGGACATGGGAATGATGTGACATGATGGAGGGACAGAGTGGAGGAGGATAGGGGATAAAGAGGGGGAGGGAGGGGGGATTAAGATAAACAGATGACATAAAGAAGAGGGGGGGAGGTGGCCGAAGCTACAACCACAGACTGAAACAAAAACTGGAAAAAGAAAAAACATCCAAAGCAACGACCAGAAAACCAAAAATCAAAAAACTCAAAACAAAACAAAACGGGAAAACCTGCGCCGAACACGAACCGAACTCCGGGGCCAGAGGGAGAGGAAGATGAGTGGCTCGGGGGGGGGAAGGAGAGGGGAGGAGAGGGGAGGAGCGAGGGGTGAGGAGGAAGGAGCCGAGGGGCCAACGTAGAACGACACCTTAAACTGCGCCCGGAAATCACTACAAACGCAGACATGAAAGACAAAAAAACTAGAAAGTACCAAAACCGTCCGTACAATTAATTAAGTGAACCGTACAAAAGGGGACGGACGCGAAACGACAATCTATGCTCAAAAAGATATCGGTCTCGCATCCGATTTTTCATTTTTGCCGAATCGACCGATACAATCCAACCATTGCCTTTTGCCTCTTCTTTCTATTATTTCCTCGTGATAGAGAGAGAGAAGATAGAGCACAAATTAAAAAACTCAAAACGGCACAAAACTTGTTGTTAGTTTTGTGAATTTGAGGTTTTGTTTCCATTGATCAAATTTTTTGACCATCACGTTACTTGTTGCGTCGAATCGTACGGCCATGTCACGGTCGACGATAGTTAAAATTGACGTTTTAAAGATAGTTAAAACTGACATTTTGACGTTTTTGTGGTGTGCGACGCTTGCTACATTTTGTTAATTCTATTATGAATTCTATATAATAGCAATTTAGAACTCACAAGTTGGAGTGAACAGTTGTAAAGGACTCTAAGGTCCTACACTTTTTAGGGTAAGTGCCTATGTGTTGAAGTAAAGGCATTTTTCTTCCGTTTTTCAACGGAAATAAAATGGTGTATCGAACAAATATTTTATTTTACGAAGAAATTGTAGAAATTAAAGTACAATTAAAGTCATCGTGAAGCTTAGAATGCAATTTAGTTCGGCATTTCCCATTTTCGAACCCAACCCCAAGTGATCGAACGAGCCGTTTTAAGGCAAAGAAGCACCTAATCTTCAAATATGAAAAATTCTTCACACGTCTCACACGATTCGGACATTTTTACACAAATAAAAAGTAAAACCAAAAGTATACTACTTTGCTTGCAAGTCGCTGCCCAATCTGTATCATAGAATCCAGCGCAATCCAACTACTCCAATTTTTTTATTAATCAGCGATAACGACAACTCACGAACCTCTTCTCATATGTGTAAACGCTACACCGCCAATCGCTATTAGCGTAGTGTACGCTAATTCCGTCCCGCTTTTTTTTTATTTTATTCTCCATTAGCGTAGTTCATTCTATTTTTTTCTTTACTCTATTTATGGTTAATTTTTTAGTACCGTACAAAACGGAAATACGTCGTCATTTAATTAGTGTGGTGTACTGATAGTGTCAGACCATACAAAATTGTACCTTTCTAAGTGAAAAAGTATAATTAAAGAGTTTTAGTAACCGCGGACGCATGAGAATGTGCGCTCTAAAAAGGGGATATAATCGGGTTGTCAAATATCACGTTCGCACATACTCGTCCACCAACCACGTTTCGACTGTGTGAACGTACGAGTTGTATACGATTTGTTAGATTTTGTACGAATACCTATATTAGTGTAAGCATGTTTGCGACTGACATTTATTTTTTTCAAAGACCCAAATTAGAATTATTAAACGATTAGAATGTATGTTTTTTTTCAAGATATTCAAATTTTTAATTAGCGTTAACCACGGTAATTATTCATGTACGCTAAAGAAACTTCTACGCTAATAGCGATGGCGGTGTAGTGTTGGGTATCGGGTACATTCATATCGCGATAATTTCGATATTCGATATATCGGAAATCGATCGAGCAGACTCCTTGATACATCGTACCGCGACCAACATAAATCATCGCGATGTATATCGCGATATATAGTATTTTTTTAATTTAATTTTTTATATAATATGTTATTTTAGCGAAAAAGACAAATTGTCTGATACGCCACGTACGACGTCATTTTCGTTCCGTGACTTTAAAGGTAGACGTCGCAAAAGGAAACCGACAAAAAAGTACTAATTTTGCAATTCATAAAATGATTTATTTAGTATGTAGAGAATTTGGCATACGAAAAGTTCACACTAATTTAGTCAAAGTGTGAACTGAAAAAAAAAATGCAAACTTATTATTATTATTTACAATTATTTTTTGAAGTGTACAAAATGTAAATTTTTGTTACTATTTTTATTCATTAGTTTTTGAAGTGTAGAAAATGTGAATTTCTATTCTTATTTTTAGGGTTTATTTTTTGAAGTGTACAAAATGTGAAAATTTGTTAATTAATTTTATTAATTTGGAGTAGCAGAGGCTACAACTACCATTTGCGGAAGCACTAGTACAAGCAGCAGTAGTACTAACTGTACTAGCAAGAATTGCTATATTTTTTTTCAAAAAAAGGCCTCGATATATCGGCGATATTTCGCTTTTTGATATATTGAAGCGATATATCGATTATCGGGTACCTGAAATTCAATACATATCGAATATCGGCAAATGGTCCTCAATACCAAACACTAGTAAACGCTAACTACATGAATTAGCTGTTATACTTTGGGAATGTGTATCCAAATTAATGTTGTGTCTACTCATTTTTGTAAAAGGTTTGTTGGTAGTGTTGTGTATCTTAACAAATTTTATCGTGAAAAATTCAATTTTCTATATATCAAACAGTTCGAGGGCCCGTATATCGCTCTAAGACCAGCAAAAAATTGTCCCTTTATGTTTGGTGGGAGGTGGGGGTCCCTGAAACAAAAAATGACAAAAAAACGTGTGGAAAATATACGTAAGCTTTTAGAAAAAAAATAGCAACCCAACTTGGAAAATATAGCGATAATAGGTATATCGCAATTTCATTGTGATACAAATTCTTCTCGTTATAGCGAGACTATATATCGATTATATGTAGGTCAAAAAAAGACACTCAAACATTCGCAAAAGGCTCTACATACACGACACTTTAATATTGTACTTGTTCGCTATATATTGTTGAACTTAAAATAGCGTGCATTCATATTCTTTTAACACTAACAAAAATTCACAATGTACTACAATAGCCACCTTAGCGGACTTAAATGGATTAAAACCTGTAAATTACGTTGACTCGACGTTTTTTTACGATTGACGGTTGACCTCTATTAACGCCAAAATGAGCGTGACTACATTTTCTAAAAACGTGACTTGTGTAAGTTGACACTGTTTCATTTAAAGTTGACATTTTGCCATTTTGCAACATACGACGTTCGCGATACTATGATATGGTACACCATGTATCGCAATTGGTGTTCACGAAACACTAAGTTTCATTTAGTAGACGACGTACGATTCTGTAACGTTTTTCTACGGTTTTTATCTTTTGAAGTAAGGGTACGTCCCCATGTATTAAAGTATCGACTTTATTCCGTCGTTTTTACCCAAAATATAGCTTGGTACCAGAAAAACTTTAGCAGTACAAAAAAAATCAACTCTTTAAGGGTACGACCCCATGTATGAAAGTATCTACTATTCTTTGTCTTTTTGCCATAAAATTCAGGGAACGTTGACAAAAACTTTAGCCGTGCCAAAAAATCATTTTTATCGAAGTAGAGTGAACAGCAATTCATACTTTGGATGTTTGGCGTGCTTGTCGTCATGTGAACGTATTTTGGCATTTTCCCCTTTTCGGCACCCCGGCAAGAGAATCCAGCCCAAAAAAAAACTTCCTCCAAAATCACCTCGAGGGGGTGATTTTAGTTTAAGTACCGCCCAAACAGTGAATGAAAAACGAACCACGCACGCGCCACACGATTTGTAAAATTTTTGGATGAGAAAGAGTCTTCGCTATTTTTCTCCGTGCCCGTCATGCGCTATATACGGAAAAAAATTTGCAGGGGTCTCGGACTTCCACTTGCATTCATGGGTCTTTTGCATAATTTTTTGTCGTCGTCGCCTCTCTTCTCTCCCTCTCACACTATCATTTGTATCTCACACTTTTTAGAAAGAGATACGACAATAGTAGTATATAATGAAAGATCTTTCAAAAATATTTTTTTGGATTTTTTTTACGTTTTTTTTAATGACAAGTCCAGTGAGAAAAGTAAAAAAAGCGAAATTGGGAAACCATGGCGAAAATTTCTTGAATCCGTGACATCGACGTTGTCACAAGTGAGTGTGACGTCACAATGTCACCAAACCCTAAACATCTGTAATTTCACAAAAATCTAGACATCTACAACTGTCGCTGTTTTTGTTGGCGTCACCAGTCGTCGGAAGTTTCGTAGTCGTCTTCTATCGTCACAAGTTGTACCTACGTCTACAACCGTCACATGTCAAAGATCAGATTTCATTTTTGGAACATTAGGACGCTCTTCAAAGTAGTACGTCGAATCTTCACTATAGTCCAAAATACTTTATCAAAGTACCGATTACATGGGGACGTACCCTAGAAGAACAGCAAACGTCAAGTCGATACTTTCAATGTACTTCTGATTGTCGTCATGTTTACAAATTTTGGCGTTTTCCTTTTTTTGACCCCCGAGCAAAAGAATCGAACTCGTCAAAAAAAATCATAAAAAATCACCTCGCGAGTGGATTTCATGGAAAGTATCACCCAAACAGCGAATGAAAAACGGCCCACCCACGCGCCACACACGTGGAAAATTTTAGGACGAGGAAGAACATTCGCTATTTTTTTCCCTGCCTGTCACGTCTATGGATGGAAAAGACGAGCATGTACGGAAAAAAATATGCAAGGGTCTCGGTCCTCCAAATTCATTCATGGGTCAGTTGCAAAATCTTGCACTGTCGTCGCCTCTCCCCTCACCCTCTTACACTCGCTTTTGTCTCTCACTTTTTAGAATGAGGCACGACAACACAAGTATGAAATGAAAAATATTTGAAAAATAATTTTTTTGACTACCTTTATGCATATTTTTATGCCAAGTCGAGTAAGAAAAGTCGAAAAAACAAAATTGGATAGCCGTGGCGGAATGTTCTTGAACTTCTGTGGTCTCCATTGTCCCACAGAATGAGCACCCTATGTAAAGCCTCTAGGATAATATTTGCCCCTTCTACTTTCCCGCTGAATAAGCGCCGTCCAGGCACACAAATATTCTGACCACTCTCACCCTTGTGAGGACAAGACTCCCCTGAGTCAAACGCAAAAAGAATCACTGAATTTTCTCACCCGAGCAGTAAGTTATGGCTGGTCAAAGATAACCTTTATAGTTACAAGCTCTCTTAGAGAGAGAGGTACCTAAATATTACTAAGTCTCGGTCTGCCTACTCACGACTACCTACTATTAAACCCTAGTCCAATAGGAACACTATAAAGTACAAGAAGGTATATAGGAACGTACCCTAAAACATGTTTAATTTAGATCTGGCAATAATTTACAATATTAAATGCCTAAACCATGAATGTATGATTTACTTATTTTTAAAACATAACTGTTATATAGAATTTGTCCACTTTAAAAATTAAAATATATTCCACAAAGGACAAGCGATAACCACCTTGTCCTCACACGCCGTATGGGAAATATGCATTCGAACTGGGTGGATACAAATCCACCAAATGCCACGAGAAAGTATGTATCGTGGGATATTCTTTGATGTCTCGATGTGCGTCTATTGACCAAAGATGTCCTGTTCGTACGGATTCGGGTTTTCTCTGATTTTTACGTAGTATTCGTTACTTTCATACTTTTAGTGAATTTTGTTTAGTTTTCGTTGCACAATGTCGAAAAATCTACAAAAATTGTCCCCCTAACCCTAAAAAATCATTGAAGAATCCTAAAACGTGCTGCATATATACGGAAATGTACGATATTATACTTAAAATATACCCCAAAAAGACTCAAGTACGGAAAATGTAAGGCAATTGTAGAGAAACATACGGAATTGTACGACATGTATGAGAATGTACCATAAAACCTTAAAACCCTCCCCTTAGATAACCCTAAAAAGTACAAAAGTATAAAGACACTGTACTTAAATGTACGGAAAATTTAAGGTTTTAGAACTCAAATATAAGGGAATGGCATAAGGGTACCGAACATACGGATTTTGTCTTTTTTACGAAATTGCGTTAATTTTTTTAGTTTTTTAATTTTTTGCAAAATTCGTATATTTTTTGTGTAAGGAAAAAAAGTACGCAATATATATATGAATATGTACATAAAATAGAGTACACCGTGAATCGCTATTAAAGCTAAAAAATAATTAATGTAAATAAACAATTAGTGTTAATAATTCTATTATGGGTTCAAAGCCTAATGCCAATGAAAATAAGCGCTAATTTGTACATATAACACTAAATATGATACATATTCCCATGTTGTAGCTGCGATAACCAGTCACATGTTCGATGCTTGAACATGTGAGAGCAAGTTTTTGCTATTTTCCCTCGTCTTTATGACTAGGAATCAAATCTTTAGTGCGCTTTTACGTGGCGACGCACTCAATTTCTCGTGTTGACGCATTTATCTGACACTTATTATATAAGTTTGTAAAAAACAATGAGCAGTTTTAATACTAACTGACATATTTTGCACATTACTTTATTTAATAACGGTCGAAGTCATAGTAATTAACGCTAATTAAATTGTACTTGTATTAACGTCAAAAAAATATAGTTATTACTCCTGTTTTATGTTTGACGCTCAAAAGTTGGGGGCGCCTATTTAGCGTTATTAACGACCATAGCGATTCACGGTGTAGGGAGATAGAGAGTTATTTGAAGTGAGGTTGAAATGTGTTTTGTTTCGTTTCCATTAAGTTGTAGTTGTAATTTTTTTTGTTGTGTATCGGCAGGGTTTTGTCGATAATTGATATTTACTTCTTTTTGGCTTGCCGGTAATCGATGTATTGGCACTATTTTTTCGACGCCAATAAGGTGTTATCGTCAATAAAAAACTGATAATATCGGTTTTTTATCACGATAACTTCGGTATTGATAGCTATCGTTAATAATAGTACGGTTTGTGTCGTACAATTGTACATTTTATTCCATCGTACTAAAACACCGTTATTACGTTACATAGAGTACGTAACAAATTGTTACACGTGGCGTACCACGCTATTTATACTAAAAAATATAATACAATATATTATAAAGTATTATTGTATAGCGTACTATATTTTTTCCAGTTATCCCCAATAAGGAATTTGTTGGTCTTGGAGCGATATATTGGGACCCTAGACTATTCGATAAATGATAACTATGGTTGGCAGATACAGAACAAAATTAATCGTGACACGCAAGTCGATTAAACTACGTGTCATGATGGAAAACCAACGAAAATTGACGAAATTTACACATGACACGCGCTTCAAAAATAAAACTGAAAATAAAAATGTAATTTTGTAACTCTCCTTCGTCACTCTATTTTCAGTACCATTTATTTGTCACATTATTTCTTGCAACGTACTACTATCACACTATTTATGACAACGCCACACTACACCGCGAATCGTTATTAGAGTTATGTACGCTAATTCCGTCACCTCAAATTTTGACTCTATCACTAAAAATAGACTGCATTATTCTAAATTATTTTTTACATTATTCAAGGTACTTTTTGAATGAGCGTTAATAACTCTGAGTGTGGCGAACGGTCGGTGTCTGACCGTGCAAAATTGTACTTTATTAAGTAGAAAAGTACAAAAAATGATTTAATACAGACCATTATCATGTAACTGTATTTTAACAAACAGCGTAGTGCAAACGTCATAACGACGTGAAACTGTACGTTTTGTCAGACTCTGTAAGTATACTTAATTTACAGTAGATATATTCAGCGCCCAAATTTATGCCCAAATTAGAGTTATTGATTAATTAGAGTAATTTTTTTTTTTGAAAAGGGCTGATTTCGCAAAATAGAGTTAATAACTCTAATTATTATTTATCGTTTTTTTAATCTAATTATTTATTTACTCTAATTACCATTCGCGGTGTAGTAAATTTCGATTGAATATTTTTCTATTTTGTCTTTTAATATAAAGTCAAAGTAGGTCAACGCATTTTACAAAAAGTACACTTTTACATGCGCATATTCATTATTCTTTTGACGTTTCATGCGTGCGTTTAAAACGTTTGGTACCTCTATGGGGAATGTACAAAAATGTTCCCTAAAATACCTAAAATCTTAACCGTAATTTCACATTGTACATGAACTTAATTTGCACATTGTACGTAAATGTTTGGGAAATAGACGACAGCTGTACTTAAATAAGCGAGAATGTACGAAAATGTACCCTAAAAACCTTAAAGCCCCCCTTAAAAACCCTAAAAGTACCGAAATGGATGGACACGGTACGTAAATGTACAGAAAAGAACGGATGCATAGTCGGGTACGCATTATATTAATTTTTCAACATCGTTCGATGCGAAAGGTACGTACAGTACACCACGTATCGTTATTAGACTATAGAAATTATTAGAGTAAAGAAAAAATTAGCGTCATTCATTCTAATTTAGTGCCAGGAGACGTGTCAGATTATGGTCCACGTCCTTAAATAGTGTAATTTGTTCTATTTAAGTTATCAATGTCAAAATTTTGGGGTGCCGATATAGATCTCACAAGGCTAATAACGATTCACGGTGTACTGTACAGTACACCGCCAATCGCTATTAGCGTAGAAGTTTCTTTAGTGTACATGAATACTTACCGTGGTTTACGCTAATTAAGAATTTGAAAATTTTGAAAAAAAAACATACATTCTAATTGTTTAATAATTCTAATTTGGGTCTTTGAAAAAATAAATGTCAGTCGCAAACACTAATATAGGTAATTTTACAAAATCTGACAAATCAAACAGAAATCGTACGTTCACACAGTCGAAACGTGATTATTAGACGAATATGTGCGAACGCGATATTTGACATCCCGATTTCATCTCCTTTTTAGAGCGCATATTCTCATGTGTTCGCGGCTACTAAAACTCATTAATTATACTTTTTCACTTAAAAAGGTACAACTTTGTACGGTCTGAAAAATGGCATACAGAAAAAAATAGAATAAGCTACGCTAATGGAGAATAAGGGTAACCTTTCATCAGGCGTTCCCAGTAATCGTACGAACATGTTTACTGGCAGTAACATTCGTAACACCCTTCCATCAGGTCGTGCCAGTGAATGAGGTGTTAGATTGCGATTGGTACCACGTAGGACCTGTTGAGCTGCCCGGGAATAATCATCATTTCCAAAAGGACAAAATTAAAGCTGCGTATGTGTACGGGCAGACGCCGATTAAAATATCTAGTAGCGTCACGCTAATGTACAATCTGATCGTTCTTAGGGTTGTTGTGGTATCAACGGCCATGAAAACCGTTGCAAAATTTAAGTTTGTATAAATGTCCAAGAATGTACCATTTGAACGTGAATCGTTGTATCGCACATTTATAAATGTGACGTCACAGGATGTCTTACAACCAGGTTTTTTTTGTCGTCGAACAGGCTGGCTATACAACCAAGATTTTTTTGTCAGCGAGCAGGCTGGCTTTGACGTCACACGGTACACTCCATTTGCCACATGTAAGTTTATTGCTTCACGTCTGTCGTGGATCGACTCTAACTTTACAAGTGGACCAAAACACGCGTCCAGTAATCACAAACTCTCCTCCCGAGGACAGTCGGAGGAGACTAGCTACGTACTGGAAACAAGGAGCGTTTGTGTCGAAAATTGAAAATCGGACGGTGGTGATTTTCTCCAAGAAGTCTGGAGAATTTCAACGAATTTTTAGTATACATCTTTTGTAAAACGTACGCCTAGTACCGGAAGGGCACTTTCTCCAGTAAACAACCCCACTTTTCGCCTGATGGAAGGTTACCCTAAATAAAAAAAAAGCGGGACGGAATTAGCTTACACTACGCTAATATCGATTGGCGGTGTAGTATTCGCGCGTTCGTTTTGTGCGTGTCATGCGAATTGGACATTTATGCCATTGACCTTCATGGAAAAGATTTAGGGTTTTAACTTTTAACACATCATAACAAAGTTGATGCAATTAGGGTGGCGTTCTATCAGACGTGCGGTACCCGCTAATCGATAGAGTAATGAAAAATTAGATTACAAAACCTAAAAAAACAATTAGAGTAATTAACGCTAATTTATGGATAGAGCTGTTTCAACTATGAAGTTTACTCTAATTTATTTTACTCTAATTTGCTAATATCCTCTACTGTAAATAAGGTATTCGTAAGAATTTGGCAAACGTAAGTTTATCGTCACTATGACGTTTGAACGTGGTTTGTTTAAACGCGTTACATGATAACGCCTGTATTAAATCATTATTTGTACTTTACTTAATAAAGTACAATTTTTGCACGGTCGGAGGTCGTCCGTACTCCACACTATTTAAAAAGAACCTATATTAGAATTAAAAACCCTAATTAAACTTTACCTTAAATAGAATAATGAAAAAATTAGAATCATTTACTCTATTTCATGTGATATAGTCGAAATTTCGAGCGACCGAATTAGAGTAATTTACTCTAATTACGATTCGCGGTGTAGTTAACAGAAATCTGCTCCAATTCGTACCATGCGGTACCGCTTATTTTGTTTTTATGCGCGAAAACAATACACAGGATCTTGCCAATACTCACCGAAGGTGGGAGGTAACAATGACCGTCGGATATTCATTCTCGAGGCATTCGCTTCAGTTTTTTTGGTGGGTGACAAACCACCTCGACAAAAAAAAAAAATGGAACCTCGACGAAAAAATTAAAAAATAAAGAGAAAAAAAGGAATCGCGACACGCAGGACGATTAAGCCACGTGTCATGATGAAATACCAATTAAATTCACAAAATTTGCACATGAAATGTACGTTTCAAAATGCAACCTAAAATTAAAAAGTTATCTCGTAACGATCTTTCGTCACACTATTTCTGGGTAAAAACTTTCGTCCTGTTAGAAAGCAGGAAACCGTAAAAAATGAGCTGGCGTAGAAGACTGTCGTCTTCAAAAATTACATTTTTTGGTCGTATTATGACTTGGTTACGCAGGTACAGTACCCAAATGAAGATTTGAAGTCAAATTTATCGCTGGTAGAAATTTTGGCGTCTTCCAAAATTACAAAAGTTTTATGTCTTATTATTACGTCGCTATTCATGGTACGCAAATGAAGATTTAAGTCAAATTTGTCGGTGAGAATAATTTTGTCGTCTTGAAAAATTACAAAAGTTTTATCGTATGATGACGTCGTTTGAAGGTACATGTTACGCAAATGAAGATTTGAAGCTAGATTTGTCGGTGGTAAAATTTCTGGCGTCTTCACAAATTACAAAAGTTTTGTAGAATGATGACTTCATTCGAGGGTACAGTACATGGTACGCAAATGAAGAGTTGAAGCTAAATTTATCTGTGATAGAAATCTTTAAGGATATTCAATATCGGATTGTAATTTACGTGGTACCACTCAATTTACAACACGTGGCTTAATTACTCTACCCGATGGAACATCGTCTAAAATTATAACAGCCCGTAGAGTTTAGCCGTACGATTCCGTTATTTACTGATGGAACGCCACCCCTTATAGTATGCACGTACTTTTGTGAACGCTTTACAAATCTAATCTTTAGTCCGCCCGAACAGATATTTTCATTTTTTGAGCTTTAATAATTAATACTTTCCCGATTTTATTTTGCGCTTGGAATAATCTTTGGCGATTTTTAACGTTTGACCTACAAGCCCATGCTTTGCAAATCAGAATAGAACACGTAAGCGAAAGGCTGCTTACTTGTACGACGAAATAGATATTCGGCAAAATATTAGTTCCATTTAAACGTGTCCGTACGATTATTGGCACGCCTAATGGATTTGATTCCTGAACTAAGATTAGTTACTGAACCGTGTGTACGTTTGCCAGGGTGGCTTTTACTGTATAGCTGCCACGTCTTTTCCTGCCAGATTCCGATCCTTAGTGAGAATTTTGACCTTGTTATGGGAAAGTACGAATGGGCGAATAATTGGTCCTGAGGAGAGTCAAAGTTTCAAAATTCAAATTTTAGGGTTACTTCAAATTTTGCATTGTTGTGGTTTCATGCTTTGCTTGGAAAGTTGGAAGCTATTACAATGTGTTTGGTTTGAGCTCATTTCATAGTTGACGATAGTCCACGTGGGAAGAATAGGCTTGGAAAGTGAAGAATCAACCCTATCTTTGCCACGTGGCAGTATGACAATAAGGTAGAAAGAGAGGTTATGGATTTGTTGTGCGGAAAGAAATGTTGTTAGTCCGTCCTGGATTAGGGTTGATGCTCAAATTTATTCAGGGCTTTAAAGCAAATATTAGCCTTGAAAAGTAGAATGAAAGGGCTTTAAAGCAAAATGGAGGGTTCAAAAGAAAAGTTGATAGGGTCAAAAAATAGGGTTGACAAGAATATTTAGGGAGTGAAAGCAAAAAATATTCGGTTTAAGAGCAAGTTTTAGGGTTTAATGTCAAAATTGGGGTATACAAGAAAATTTTAGAATTTGAAGTCAGAATTAGATTTCACAAGTATAATAGGGTCTAAAAAAAGTCGGTTCTACATTCTGAAAGAAAAGCTTACGGTGTAACGTAAGTTTGAAAAAAAAGAAAAAAAGCAAAATTCAGAGTTCATAAGCAAATGTTAAGGTTTAAGTTGGTTCTAGAATTAGGGTTCGGTGAAGGTTTTGTTTTTTTAGTTTTATTGTTTTTATTAATGTTTTATTTTTTCCCTCTGTGCTAGTCGTTTACACATGGGAAAAACATGGACAATTTTTGTTTTTTTTGTTTTTTTTTTTGCTTTATTTTATTTTCCTAGGATTTTTTACTAACAACAATTGTAGAGGTAGAAACATTGAGAGTCAAAACCCTGTACGGATAGTAATGGCTTATGGCACTTTTGTCATTACCTGTTTATAAATAAATGTCCAAACGGTTACATACTGTTTAGATGACTAAACGTTTATAAATTTTTGAAAATTTAAACAGTAAGTCAAAAGTTTCAAGTGAATAATTTTTTTTTTAAATATTGTAGAAAGGCAAGGGAACTTTCAATTTTTATGTTAAATACTGAAATTGAACATCATGGCGAACTTTTTTTTTTACATGTCATTGATTTGTAAAATTTATAATGTCATTGATTTTCAATGGCCAACCATGTGTCTCCAGAAAAAAAATGTCAATGTTGATAATTTTCGTTTGCGTTTCATTTTTAAAAAAAGTTGCGAGGAAATGTTTTCCAAGATTTATTTAGTTTCAAGGATTCACACTCTAATTGTTACCCTAGAGGGATTTAAAGCACCAATAAGGTTTGAAGACATACATTACTTGTGCACAAGTCTTTTTAAATTTTGGATAAAATAGAATTATGTAAGCAATAGAGTAAATTTGTTTTAAAGATTGCAAGCTTAGGCGTTTCAAGGACTGTTTTTTTTTCACAGTTGAGTGTATAATTAATGCAGTCTTTGCTATTTTTTATGAGAGTGTCAAGAAATGGTCACCTCATAGCAACAGTAGTAATAGAATTTGTGCTACACTGCGAATCACTATTAGCATATATAACGCTAATTCGGTTCCCCCAAATTTTGACCCAAATTCTCAAATAGAATTATTAATTCTATTTTAAATTTTGAGTAATTTCTAATTAGAGTAAATGATTTACCCTAAAATTTTGAAATTCCCAATTAGCGTTAATAACACTATTTTTTTTTACGCTATTTATTTCTTGACGCTAATAGTGATTCGCGGTGTATTGGTTAGTAGTTAGTTCGGTGGAGTTGGTGGTATGCTCTATAGAACTGTCGCAAATCTTATTATTCGTCCATTGGGACTCTTTTTATCATTGTTTCTCCTAAATTTGCAGAAAAAGAAAATAGAGTAAAAAAGTAAGATACAATTTTGGAAAGGCTGCTGAATGGTTTTACACATATGTGGTATCCTCTGATCAGCATTTGTGTTATTTTTGTACATTGAAAAACCCACCATTATTTTTCCTATTTTTATGTTAAGCTGATTTTAATTAAGACAATTTGGTACAATCTCAAATAACTGCTAGTATTTTTTTGCAGATGTGGTATCCTCTTGCCAGCATTTGGAGCAAAAGCTTTTTTTGTCCTTATAGCCGCCATGGCTTTAATGGAAGGCACAATGTCGGTCAACGTGGCTTCCGAACAAGCAGGTGAGAGAGGAGGGAGAGGGAAGAAAACTGCTTAACCTATTAGGGGCTTATTTAGTTATTTTCTTGATTCATTTGTTTTTGTGATTCAATGTTTTTCTTGATTCAACAATTTCCTTTATTTGGCTATTCTTGATTCATTGCTAATCTGAAGATAAAATGATCAAGATCATGCTAATATGACTGCTCTTTTCTAGCCAATAGGTCAATCCCTTAATTTGCTCTTGAAAATAGCTACCACATTTCCACAAAACGTTAAAAAAAATCCAACTTTGTTAGTCCCCAGGTTAGGAAACCATTGCAGAGTTTAGAAAGCAGGAATTATTGCTGCATTTGGAGATTAAAAAAATAAAATCCGCACGACACATGAATGATTTGTAGTAGGTATTTCGAATACTCTGTTGGGGGTAACGCAATATTGAAAATGATTTTACTCTTATTTTTTGCCCCACTGGGTTAAACGCGTACAAAATTTGAAAAGACAGAAAATCGGCAATAAATTGCGAGAAAATGGCCTTTATTTTACATTTTTTCGAAATTAGGGTTTTTATTGTCATGAAATGCACCCGTTTATATTCTTTGGATGCATTGCTGAGATTATCTATAGTTCTGAAATTCTAAAAGTTTATTCAAGTGATTCCTACATGATTTTTTTCTTTGTACGAAAACGTTTCCGAGTTCGCCGAGAAAATTCATAATATCGCAAGAAAAGGGAATGAAACCTGTCCGAATAGGTTGTAGGTCCAAATTGTCCAACTCCAGTTTTAACATTACCAGTTTTGATTTGAATTGAACATTTGAATAGTGCTTTTGAAGTACGATGTTTCTGTACTTTTAATTGCAATTTTCACTAGTTTAGTAGTGCTATCAGATCATCTAATGACCAACTGTAGATGAAATGTTTTTCAAGATCTAATTAACTTTCCTAGTACTTAGTAGTTTTTTTTATGCACTCAAGATCATATTCACATGATTGCGCCTTGTCTCGTGATCATTAGGTTTTTGGATCATTCTATGTTAGTATTAGGATATTGGTTGTCTGCAAATTGCAAGTTTTTTGTTTAGCATATTAAGCTAAAATTTTCTCACTAATGAATCACGCAATTTATGAATGTCGAAATCATTTCCTAATGTTTCACCAAATTACGCTAGTTATCTGTCCTTCGCCTTGTTTGCATCTTTTATAGGGCTTTTGGGCATTTTCGCTTTGTCTACATTGTCCGATCTAACACCGACATGTTTTAGGTTTGTTGTCGGTTTATGTTCGATTTTTTGAGTTTTTTGGGTTTAGCTTCACGTGGACAATTTACTGGATAAAAACTGACTGGAAAAAGTCGCAACTTGTAGAATTAAAGAGCACTAATAGCTGTGGGACGCAAATTATAACGACGGTAAAAAGTAATTTGCGAAGAAGAAACTGTGCTTACTTGGCTATTTCAAATATGTTTTTATTCGATGTTGTTTACGAATGTATTCAAGTGATTGCGAATGGGTACGAGTGGGAAGCTGAGTTATTTTCTGCCTACTTATCTAAGGTAATTTTAGTTCTGGTGTGCTAATTCTGGTGCGAAAAATCCTGATTATGATTCTCTTTGCTTTCTCTTTGATTATCTTCTACACTCTTGCAGATATTTTACTGGACGTCGTTAAAACCTTCAAATGTCAAGATGAAACTATTTCCAAAACTTGGAATAAGTCTAATGACTGCAAAAAATGGACGGGCGTGACATGTGACGTGACTGGAAATGTGATCGAACTGTAAGTTTATTACATGACGTAATGACACAACATAATAGATGTTCATTTTAGGAAATGGGGCCCCCATTTTAGTAGTCCTCGTTTCTTCATGGACAGTTAGAGCATGCGTATAAATGGTTTTTTATTTGTCAATTTCTGCAATATTTAAGTTATGAGATATGATGAGCAATTTAGTTGTGGTTAAGCTTCATATCCACAACTGGCCTATTCACAATTCTTTGTAGTAATGATGAGAAATAACTGTGTTTCAATTTTTTAAGCAAAGAAATTTAATTTGTTTCTTGAAATGTTACCATTGACCATGTGTTTTCGACTACACCTTTTTGTTTGTAGGGTTTTGAGCACTGTAAATATAACTCATCCGAATGGCACAACTCTTGTAAAGAGTACTATTACCCCGGACACATTTATATCTGACGACTATGGCAATCTTTTGAGTGGGAGAATTTCAGCGAAAATCTCCAAGCTCACAACTCTTCAAATTTTGTGAGTAAAATGCATAAGTGGTTGTTTTGTTTCTATACGTCTCTCTCAATTGGATAATCTGGGTTTTCAAGGCTTCCTACGCGTAGGAAACATAGCTTTGACGTTAATGTATCATACAAAAAGTAAAATGTGATCTACGCTAAACAAATCGTTATCCATGAAACAATGCGTTTATAATACTGTTGCCCTCCGAGGACACCCACATCTCTAATGCAAGCATACATGTACAACTCGATGACCGCAAGATATGGTTCATGATAATGTGAACATCAGTTTAGTGGTATTTATTATGAACTTGCAATTTATTTAAGTGTCTTCAGTCTTGTCATTAGATCGGTTCAGGCAACTTCGCATCCTTTTTACACCGAAAATTCGAGTCCAATGCCAAATGAACTTTGGCAAGTCAATTTTACATTATTGAGGTGTACTTCATCCCTTGTTTTTGAGCCCATGACGTAATGAAAGCTTTAGTAGACATCTTTTCCATGTAAGTTTGCATAATATGGCTATAATCCTTTTTTTTTTCTCGCTGCCCATATACTCTACGACTTTTGAAACAGGCCATGAACACTTTTTTCGTTTTGAAACATGGAAGAAATAGAACAACAAGAACAATATGAAAAAGACAAGGAAATAACATCCATTGAAGAACTAGCTTGGCGCATTTGAATTCATCGAGACACCTCACTGCTTTCAACAGAGGATGTCATGGACAATATGAAGTTATTGACAACTCAGGTTAACTTTTTTTGTAACTGCTATGTTGTTGGTCCTAGATTGTTGCTGAGTGACCTATTTTAAATCCGTTTCCGATCAGCTTGGGATCATAGGTGGAAAATGAGAGGCACTACACCGCCCATCGTTTTTAGTGTTAATAACACTAATTCTGTCGCGACTTTTTTTGGCCAAAAATCACAAAATAGTCTTAAAAACATTATTTAAAGAAGTGGACCAAAATCAGCCACGTCACCTTGCACTAAATTAGTATTATTAATTCTAATTTCGCATTTACACTAATTTTTCTTTAACACTAATAACGATGAGCAGTGTAGTTGGCATGGCTGCCAACTGACATTAGGCAGAATCTGTATCCTTCGAGTAAAATTCTTTCTCGATGTGATCGTTTTTCTCTTAATCTTCCTACAAAGATAAATTCCCTATATTCGCTGCTTAGAAAAACAAAGCATTGTCCCATATCCAATGTTCAATCTCCAACGTCAAATGTTCAGATGGTCCAAAATGAAAGATGCAGTCCACATAGGGAATCGTGCACACTACATGTCCAGCACAAGATCTTCAAGCAAAAAGCATGAATATGGTTTTTAACTACACTTCTTGTTTTAAATTAGCACAAGAACAATTCTTTTGTTAACTATGATTCAATTATTTTTTATTTTTTTGCATATGCTTAAGTGTTCTTTCAAAGCGCGAGTGTGGACAGAGGAGTCTTATCTATCCTGGATAATCATTCATTTGGGTGAATCATTTATGGTTTTGATAAACATTGTTTGTTAGAATATTGATAAACATGTCTTGTTGTCCGCTTTTTTTTCAGAAAGTTAAACTGCGAATAACATTGAGCTATGTGTAACTGGTTGGTACCCTTCGAAAATTGGCCCAATAACACCCACAACTATGGTTTTGTAATTGTTTTTGCAGAGTTTTGCACACAAATGGTCTTAATGGCACCATACCGTCAACCATTGGAAACCTAATCAACTTAAGGATTCTGTATGTTTCATAGACCTTGCTCATCATTTCATTACCTCTTCGTCTTCCCTCATTGTCTTTTCCCTCATTCTACGATTTTGCTTGTGGTACTCTCTGAAATCAAAATAGGCATTTTATTTATCTTCTGCGCAAGTAAATGCCTTTTATCTAAGGACTAGATTGTTTTGACAACGCTGGCTCATGTGCAAGTGTAGCACTTGTTTGTATTTTAACTGATTGATGAACGTAACAATTGATTTGTAGTAAAAGTTTGATTTAACATATGCATCAAAGATTTATTTACATTAAATGGGAAAGGAAATGCATTTTAGTTTATTATATTATACACTTGTTGTGAGGTGTAGTTTTTGTTTTGTGGCTTTTTCTTGACGACTCATACCACATGTTATTTTTCTCCTATGAGTTATAGGGACTTGGGCGATAATTTTCTTCAAGGTTCTGTTCCAGCAAGTATCGGAAACTTGACACAGCTGATTTACCTGTGAGTGTCAAAATGCTCCAATTTTTCTTTTTCTTTTCTTCACTGTGTCCAAAGAATTGCGAGCACAGTAAGTCGTCATATTATCCTGTGTAATTGATTGCGAATATATTTGTCAACACATTTGTCAACAGGCTATGATTTAATTTTCAGTTCTTATGGAATACATATGGTATAGTAACCATGACACCCGTGGAATTTAAGGATTTCATTAACTTTAAAAACTAAACATTCAAAACAAGAAAAACTGAACAGATTGAAACAAGGGAAAGTGTTTCATATGTATTGGTTTAATGCAATAGATACTGTCATCAATGTTTGAGAAATTTAATATCATTATCACAAAGGTTGGAATAGGATTAGCAAAGTCCTTTTTTACATCCTCATCTTAGCCCCTAGGGCAAATAACGTGGCTTAACTACCATTTTACTGCTCGCATGATAGAATCATGAACACTCCATATTGAAGGTTTGAAGTAAAGGCCATAGTGATTGTCCACATTAAATTTGTGTCTTGACTTCATTTTCTTTGTTCATCAATTGCCTTTCACAACACGCAATCGTCTGGTGTTCGCAAGAGATTCAATGAAACAATAAATTCTCTCTTAAATATTTACTTCATGCACACAACAATATTTTGGATAAAAGTTTTGAATTTTTCTCTTTGTTAAAAATAAGATGATGCTTATAGGGACAACTGGGAAACAACGGCTTATTACTAAAAGGTCCTCCACTACATATAACAATGGACACAAATATTATTTTTGCTTTTACAATATCACTGAAGCTGTATGTTCTCAGAAAAGGAAATACAAGCGGATAGCGAATCATTGAAAGTTCACAATAATGCACAAAACCTTATTCCAATGTGCTTGTCACTTCAAATTTTGCACTTTTACTTCATGGGTGTATCCTTTTGTGACAATTTCCGTACATACTAAGTTACAAACCTCCTTATGTGCATCTCCTACTTAAGTGGGAAACAAAGTTACCAACCTACTTGTGGAAAGTCTCTAACTAACTTAGGTATGTTGCGGCTGTGTTAGAATAACAACGTTGGTAGTCAGCGTGGCTCAATTTTGTCGTGCGTCACGTCCGCATTTTTTTTTTCATATTGTTTCATTGGTACTATTTCCCGTTTGTAAGTTTTTCATTTCGTGTACATGGTTAGTTTCTTTTCATTTCTTGCAATATTTTAATTTTTAAGTACAGGAGTCTTATTAGTTTCGTTCCTATTCTCGTTTGACGCCGTTTTTTAATTTACGTCTAAGCTCAATGTGATACTTTGCGAATTAGATTTCTACATTCAATTCGGCGGCGAAGTTAAAAAGCCAGCTTCTGAGTGAGTTAATGAAACGAGTAAGCAACATATATCATAATGTATGAGAAAGGACTTAGACATAATATGAGTATATTTTGCCGAGTGTTCATCTTGTCTCTATCTTGTCGTTATGCGCATTCAATGTATGTAATGTCAGATGTTCATGTTTCGATTCAATTTGGCTTCCGCATTTAGAAATTTTACAATTTTGTGCGCATTTCGTTTTAATGTTGACGCAGTTGTGTTTTGTACTAAATATTTAAATACGGTCGAAAACACGCAAAACATTCACATAATTGTGCCTTTAACCTTCTGGCAAGGTAGATTTGTATCATAGCCACCACTTTCAAGGAATATTAGGCAAAAAATTGGGATATTCAAAGAATGGAATTGCACTTTAAATGTTTGGCATTTTCGGTTGGGACCACCTTTTTTTTCATGCTGGCGACCTGTCCGGGAACTTGTTGGGAAAGAAAAATGAAAAATTGACAAATGAAAAGTGAAAAATGAAAATTTGACTTCCACAGATTTTATATACGTAAAATTTGACAATTTTGTATGGCCAATTATGGTTGACGAACATTTTTTGGGTTTGCCGAATACAAAGATCTTATATCGAATCTGATACAGCTGTGATCTAAGTCAAAGTCTTTCCCATTTGTCCAAAGCATTATTGTTAGACAGCAAAATGTTGTCCAAGTGCAAACCTTTATGGTCCATATGAGGTTCACTGCAACGGCCATAGCTTTTTTTAGGGTATTTTAGGGTTTTTTAGTAATCTGTACTCAATATAAATCTCTTGCCACCCTTCACTACTACATTTAGCCTAGACATACCAATTCCACAAACTCGTAAGAGCTAAAATCATTAGTGGCTTTTACATGCAATCATACTCTCGCTAAAATTAATATAGCTAATTGCAATGGGATCAAGATTTTGTAAACCTTAACTTGACCTTTTGCTAAACTTGTTCTGTATGGCTGTTATCTCAAAATTTAAGATTCAAAATATGACAAAGTTAAACAGTTATCATTGAATGTGACATCTACATGTTTTTGCATCTTTCTGACATATGGGCATTATGTTTTATGACATATGTATGTGTCTGTGTACGCAGGGATTTGAGTCATAATTATTTCAAAGTTGGTGAAGACCAATTTAGTGAAACTTTGGGATCAGCATTAAATGGGACTCTACCATTAGAATTGGGGAATCTTATCAATCTGGAATACTTGTACGCTTCTAACCTATATTATTTTTGGTCGAAAATTTTGGACTTGGGAGTCTAATCAATACTTGTGCGCTTCTAACCTTAGGTTTGTTTGTTGGAAAATTTAAAACTTGGAGTTTAATCAAGAAAACTTGTATAGCTCTAATCTTCATTTTGTTTGCTAGAAGATCTAGAATTGGAAA
Source organism: Zygnema cylindricum (assembly GCA_037447655.1). Taxonomy (NCBI): domain Eukaryota; kingdom Viridiplantae; phylum Streptophyta; class Zygnematophyceae; order Zygnematales; family Zygnemataceae; genus Zygnema; species Zygnema cylindricum. The sequence goes on from JBBHKE010003490.1 coordinate 260,566, forward strand.
ATTTGGCAATTTTATATTTTTGGTAGCATATTTTATACAAATTGATCAATCAATTCAAATCAGATTGTGGATTTCAAATTATTGAATATGTATCTCTGTGTTATAGTGGCTTGTGCACTTTAAAAAGTGCTTCATTTTCATTTAGCGATTAGTTTTAGGTTGATTTGATGTGATTCAAGATGGTTTTCATTTTTATTGGTTGTTTCATGCTGGATTGGCTTATGTATTCAAAAAGTATTTCAAATGAAAACTGTCTTGTGCAGAGACCTTCAAGAGTGCAACTTCACAGGGACTTTTCCATCTTTGAAGAACCTGACAAAGCTAGTTTATTTGTGAGAGCCACAACACTTCTTAAGCTAGGAGGGCATATGATGAAAATTATGCATAATATGGAAGTTATTTTTGGTTAAGTTTCGGAAGGCTAACCAATGAGGGTTGCAAATGTGACACCTTTCTTTGTTTCCCATTATTTTTCTTTGGTATATATTACAAAATATTTGTTCTTTTATGGGAAAGGCACTTCTTTGATCATATGTTTCTGGACTGTTTAGAGTGCAGTAGAGGACAAACATGCTTGCTTTTCCAGCTATTTTGGATTTTTTGTGTTATCATACTAATCACTTGTGCCACTAGTTTTGATCAAGGTGACATATTCCTGGAAGAAATATCTAGATGACCATACATTTTTCAAGTGCAAAACTTTTGTTGAATCTGTCACTAGTTTAATTCCATTAACAAGTCGTTTTTCTTCAGGCATCCTTGCCAGTACCTCAGTCTTTTCAACCCTTGTGTTTGACATTGCTTTTTATGTTTTTATGTTTTCCAGGAATCTTCAAGATAATTCTTTCTATGGGACGTTTGATTTTCTTGGGAATTTCACTGATCTTTTAATCTTGTAATCCATCCTTTTCCTTGAACCACAAGTTCTGATTTTTAGGGGGACAAATTGTGAAAGATACGTTGGGAGATGGATAAAATAGACATAAAAACTATAGATAAAATGTGAAAGATTTGTTGGAGTTGGCTGAAATAGACATGAAATGATTGCTGTCCTAAGACAACATTTACTGCAGCGATATTGTATTGCTTTTGCCTAGTGCTTCTTTAATATAAAAGCGTTACCAAACATTTTTTTTGGAACATTTATGTTGGGCCCTTTTAAGCATTATGTTTTTAAAGAAGATTTGCTTAACTGTTTATCAGTTGTACTCATGATAACGATTTCTCAATTTTTTCTCTTAAGGCAATTACCTCTTTAGTGCCTTTGGTGGTTGTAATGAAGTCTTTGCATGTCAGTTTAAGAAAAGTTAAATAAAGCTATTGAGTCTTTGAATGTAAGTAGCATGTTTAAATTTTGTGTCTTTCCTTTTGCTTGCAGGATCGTAGATAATAACAAGTTTGACTTTGGAGAATTTCCTGCGATTATCGGAAGTTACACGAAATTGACAAAGTTGTAGGTGGTTCCAATCATATCAGGCTCTTAACTCCAGGTCTTTGTAGCTTTCATAAATTTAATAATAATTTAACATAATTTTTTTTTTTTTTTTTTTTTTACTGTGTTTTAAAAGTTCTTTATGCATTGCTAGAAATTGAATACAGTTTGGAGCTGTTCGTTTGGAAAACATTCTTTTCTTTCGCAAATAGATAATTTGAAAACTCATTTGTAAATGCCATACTGAATAAGCACGGAAATCCTGGTGGTGAATTCGAAAAAGGAACATTTTAACGCTGTCTCTGAAATTTGTCTCGTTCAATTAAACCAGGAATGCTGGCTTTTAGTGAAAGGCTTTCTGGCACATGTGAGGTTAATTGACATTCTGATCATTGTGATCCTAAAATAAGTAAGTAAAAAGGGTTTATAAACAAGCAGTTGGTCAAAAACAGTTTTTCCATCAGAAAAAAGACAGTATATCTGATGACATGTTAACAAAGGACTTTTCTCTTTAGGATGAGAAAAAAAAAACCCTTCAATTACTTGCCGGTTAGTGTAATTAAGTTGTTTACAAACCCAGTTTGGATTTTCAGTGCGCATACTCACAAGTATCGGAAAACTCACATGTGTTGTTTTTTTCCTTTATTCGTTAAAATCTCAAAAGCTTGGGCTTTAAATTCATGTGTGATAATTTTGTTCTCTACCAATCGTGTGCAGGAGCATGGTGGATTCTGGACTTACTGGCGCAGTACCAAACGAAGTTACCAAACTTTTAATGTTGCAAACCTTGTACGTATATTTACAGGACAAGAATTGTCGTACGGAGGTTCGAATAATGTTATTACAAAACTTTCAATGCTGCAAACTTTGTATGTATATTTACTTAACAAGAGATGTTTTGATGACGGATTCACGGATTCAGCTAAGTTTGTTTGTATTCTTAGGGGAAAATATTTGACGTCGATGTTGAGATGCTTGTGTCGATTATGTATTATTAATTATCGGTTGTTAATTGTCATAGTTAATTGTTCTTGTTTGCAAGACCTCTCTATATAAAGCAGTTTTACGCTTTCAAATATGTTCTGTGATCATTCCCTTATCCTTGCCGTCCATTTTGCTTGTCTTTAGAAGTTACCTTTTTGTTTGAAGATTCGCTTGCTTCATACGTACTTTGTTTATGAAAGTGAAAGCCACTCCTGAATGCATTTTAACATGATTTGTTATTTCTCTGAGCCTGTGAAAAGATGAAATAATGTAAGAAAGCTTGTGAAGCGAGGAGATGATGAGCGTGGGAAAATGAGGTATTCAGAGCCTTTAAAAGGATGGAAATGATGAGGGTGTGAAATGGTGCATTAAAGGCCCTTAAAATGATGGTTTTCCAGGAACTTATCAATGAACAGCTTATCTTCTATCCCTTCAGATTTTGGCAACCTCGTCGAATTGACAACTATGTAAGTTTCATACATAAGAGCTGCTCAATTTTGTTGTTTGTTTAAGTTGTATTGGTCTATTGGAAATACATAGAAAATCTAGGAAATACCATAGTCATTTGACCTCTTGGACTATGTTAGAGGAAATTGCAGTTTTTTTATTTATTTTTTAATCTCCGTTCTTTATTCATAGCAGGCAACTAGTATTTTTTGACTTGTTTTCTATAATTCCCTCATATTGAAGCATCTATTTCAGCGTTCTGGCCTTGTGTCATTAGAATAAATGAATTGACCGTGAAAACGGGTAAATTTCCAAATCAAAATTTGAATATTCAAATAAATTTTCTGTTGTTGTACTCTTACAAAAACTTCGCAAATTTCCAAATCAAAATTTGAATATTCAAATAAATTTTCTGTTCTTGAACTCTTACAGAAACCTCGAAAACAATAAGCTCACTTCCCTAGAATCCCTGAGCCCTTTACAGAACTTGAAACATTTGTGAGTTTTCCAAACCATTTCACAATGCAGCGGTATTTTATTATCTATCAACGTTTTGACCAGGTATCAAGTATCTCCTTTTTTTATTTTTAAGCAAATTTCATCCTAGTCCATTCCATTTTGGTCATATTATTGGTTGTGACTTCAAACTTTTCAGTTTTTCTTTGGTGTTGCTGCTTTTTTTGCTATTGCCGGATGGTGATTTAGATAACCTGATTTTATTGCTTATTGAACCTTTTCACTTGGACGATTTCCATTCAATGAACTACCTAACAATCTTATAACAATGCAGAGACGTCCACGTAAATGGCTTAACAGGATCGTTTCCTGATTTTTCCAACTTCTATAAGCTTGACTATTTGTAAGTTCCGATTATCTCTCGGACAAGATTTGCGTTAGGATATAGATTATGTAGTTTTTTCCCAGTCCTAACAGTTTCAAAACAGTTGTGTTTTGTGTCATGAGAAGTTCATTTGTTCTCCCAAACTGTCCGTATACCAATTGTATTACTGCATTTTATGTTGTAACTATTGATCTGTCAGATATCGGGTTGAAACATCTTAATTTCTAATTGACTTGTTATATGTTGTGTTATATTTAGTTGTCTTCTCTATCAACCAAATCATAGGAAAGCCAAAACCACTGGAATGGTAGTCTAAGATGACGTGAACTCATACGCTAAGGTTTAAACTTGAAGCACATTCCAATTTTATTTTTTTTGTTCCCTCGGTAATTTACGTATTTTATCCGATCACTTCAAATGTCTATGAAGATCTTCTGGTCATATTTGCAAGAGTTTTGCAAGAGTTTTGCAAGTTGTTTCCCGGACATTTGAAGTCCTGCTTATCGTTTAACAGGTCACATTTTAAATTTGATGAGTAATGTTTTTAAAAAACTGTTGACCACAATGCAGAGACGCGAGTGTTAATTTTTATTCAGGAGGCTTTCCTGCCTATTTTGGGAATTTCACCGAGTTAATCTTTTTGTATGTATCTTATCCTCTCTAAATGATTTTTTTTTGTTGTCAAAAGCTCAAGTGCAATTTAAACCTGAAATTTGCAACATCTTAGCTTGCCTTACTTACAACCTTGCTAGTTGAATATTAGTTCTTAATTTTGCTTAATGTACCTGTATGTTCTATTCATCATGTTATGTTTCTCTTTCAAATTTCCAAGCATTTTCTTGCATGCGACAAGCCTATTCCTTGTATTATACCGTCACACAGGGAGCTAATAAATGTTTGGTTCTGTTAGTATTTTGTAGAAACTTGAAACTTCCATTTTGTCATGCTTCTCTTTCCAAAGGATAACTCAGATTCATCAGCCTACTCATTGCTTTAATTTTGCCTTTTAAAATATTTACCTGATCTGGTTTCATATTTGTGCTTCAGAAACTTGGATAATAATAACCTTGGCGGACAAATACCTGAGACGCTAACCAATCTCAAGAATTTGGACACCTTGTAAGGATAAGGTTTTTAATGTGTAATCCCTTTTGTATCTTCTCTTGAGACAATGACGAAAGCCTCATTCTATAATTGTTCTTGAACAACAGAAGCCTTATATGATTTTTGTTTTTGAAATAATGAGAAAACCCTTAAAATGTGCGCAAAGCTGGGAAGGGGTTTCATAAAAGTGAAGCATAAGCTTATAACTATGGTTGCAGCAGCTATTTCTGGTTGTTTTATAAATGCTTTTTATTTTCGTTGTAAGATTAGATGACAGATTTGGTAAGTATATTACATAGTAGACAGGATTGTGTGTCTATTATAAGGTCAACCCTATTTTCAAGTAACGCAAGCCAACGTGGTTATTTATATCGATTGTTTTAGTTCTCGATAGTTCTTAACAAGCCCTCTAACAATTTTATTTCCATATTCTTAGCTTGAAATTCTAACTAGAGGATATGATTTTTCGCATTGGTTGACATAATCCTCTTACTCCTAGCAATGACGTTTTTTCTTTAATGTTTTTTTGAAGTCCTGAGCTGTCACATTGAAAGATTATTAGAACCCTGCATCCAAATAATATAATTTAATTGTTTAGATGTTTATCTGGTTTTGGATGGGAAAAGGAGTTGTGCCCAATGCGGATTGGAAGGACCAATACCTCCCAAAGTAGCAACTTTGCCAAACCTCAGTCTACTGTGAGTCACGCTCTTTCTGTAATTAACCTTTACTTTTTTTGCCAACATTCTGGAGGATTGAATTGGTACCTTTGACAAAACTTTAACTAATTCGACTCAGGATTTTTTTTTATCCTCTCCTTTCAGTAATCTTGGTAGGAACTTGCTGACGGGAGAGATACCGGTGGACATCGGAGTTGGAAATTTAACGATAGTGTAAGATATATGTTGAAGGTTTCTTCTAGAACTTGTAACTCTGTTGTCCGAATTGAAATTTATTACAATTTTCAAATCATGTTTCTGGATTTGAAAGTGTACATTTGGGTTACGGAAGCATGCAAATGTCAGTTTTGGTCCAGCTCTATTTCGTCACTGAAATTTTATGTACGCTAATATTTGTTTACTACAACTAATATAGGTCTCGAGTTAACTTCCTCTCTACATAAAATGGTGCTTTTTTGTGTGACTTTTGAGTCGTGGGAAAGGGGCAGCTGTTTGGATAGAAGTAGCTTCTATGTCTAACTCAGCTTTTTCTGCCTTCGTTTTTTTTTTTTTTGTCATTCACGTGTTATGAATGCGTTATTTTATCGGGAGAGTAGGGATTTGTCTTTCAACCAGCTCACCGGAACTATACCTGCGAGCATAAGAAAATCACAAATATTTGAATTGTAAGTGAATGGACATTTCATGTATTGACCTTTGCTTGAAAGAGAGAGAGAGAGAGGGCGATGGGGAGGAGGAGGGGGGGAGGATGGGTATGGGCGCAAATTTTTGATTCCTATTGATACCTTATGTCGTTTCTTTCATGGTTGACAATTGAGCAATTTATTTAGTTAGAGTCCAAACAGGAATGATACAGGTTCTGAAGAATTGAAAATGAAATTTGGATTGAAGTATTTGTGTAGGGAGACAAATCACCGCTGGCATCTTCTGTAAAGCTTATTACCTCCTAAATAGGAGATTTCTAAAGTTGTTCTATGGAATTTGTTTGTGTTTCTTTCTGAGACCACCTTGAGCAAAGGGAGCTATAAGCTGGTAATTAATTTCTCTCTGAAACTAAAGTTTCATTTTTTTCCTTAATTCTCTGTGTTGTCGAATGCAATGCAGGAAGCTTAATAATAATTTATTGTCCGGCGACATCGTAAATAGTTTAGCAGAGTACTTACAAACACTGTAAGTTACATGACATGATACATCTTGTACATCAAAGACAACAGGTTAAAAAGATGATTTTTTTTTGTGTTTTTTGCTGCTTTAAATAAGTTTAAAAAAAAGCATGTTTTTGCATAAAACTTCTAGATGTCAATTTCCATTGAGCTTGTCGACTTCAATGGGATTGCGTGACATTTTGGTTCAAAAACGATTCATTGTTAAATTTTGTGGTAAGAGAATTTTGTGGCATGTTTTCTACTGTAAACAATTGCAAGTTTACAAATTTACAAGCTTACAAGTCTATTAGTTGACAAGTTTATAAGTATAAAAGTTTAAAGTTTATAGGTTTTTTAGTATTCATTAGTTCACAATTTTAAAAGTTCGAGGTTTATAAGTTCACAAATTAGATGTTGACAAGTTATTCATATAACAAATATAAAAGTTTAGGATCCAGGGAGTGACAAGTGTACATACTCTTCTTGTTACAAGTGTACAAGAACTTGTTCACAATTTTTTGTCCCACTTTTAGGTTGTGTCTCAATATTGAGCTTAGGTGTCACTCTCTTTGATCCAGGTGGTTGTATTCCAATTCCTTCACTGGTGAAATTCCCAAAGAAATTGGATATTTAGCCTCTCTCAATGAAATGTAAGCTCTTCCAAATTCTCAAGGGAATCCCAAGCTATGCTACTACTGGCCAAATTCTTAGTTTTCTAAAGTCTTCTTAGAATTTCGTATCACTGTTGTGTTTGACTTTTGCTTTCATTTACTTCTGTTTTGTGGGTTAAGTTTTTGTTTTAGATCATCATTGTTACCATCTCCTTCAAAAAGACCTTTCAGTAAAACTTACAAAGTGAACTGTAAGATTTAATTCAAATCAACAATCAAGACAAAAGATGGGTTCAGATTTATCTTTTTCCAGCTTTGAATTGTGCTTTTCACCTCATTTTTTTTCGGGGATTATTATGCTGTAGGCAAAAAATCATAGGATTTTCTGATACAAATGTTATGTTGATGGTTTTTTATATTCTTGAATGTCAAATGGTTTCAATGCAGCCAGTTGCAAGATAACCGTCTCGATTCCAATATTCCCTCTCAACTTTTCAATTTGACATCATCTCTGACTATGTGAGACATAACACTTTTGCTACATACTTTTTTAGACTTTCTTGAGAACTCGTTGCTTACGTTTGCATGTTCAAGTCTCTTATGAGCTTTGTATTTGCAAATAATTAATAAGATTAGTGAAAACGACATTGGAATGTACCTAATAAAACGTCAAAAACAATTAATCTGCCTTGGGTGTCCCCTATTGGAGACATAACTGAAAAGGAAACCAAGATTAATCCGTTCCTCTAACCAAGGTTAGCCGTGATACTTACCAGAATCAAGGATTTGGTCCGTTGTACCCTTTTTATCTCTGAAATTAGCATTGAAAAAATTTGGAGTATGCGATATATATACTAAAGTGAAAGACCTAAGGAAAATAAATATATTTTCTTTGTGAAAAATGGCGCGTAAATTCAACTAAATCGCAATGATCATTGAGGTTGACCTTGTGCATGATGTCGTCCGTAACGCATGATTAAATAAAATAATTTATATATATATTGCTCTATATGCAGAGATTTGAGTCGAAACAACTTTGGTGGACGTTTTCCTAAGGGAGTTGAGTTGTTGAACACAACATTGAAAATTTTGTAAGACTTCAAGCTGATCGTGACGCTTAAACTAACTGAATGAAAAGATTTGTTTTGGTTAGCTTTTTTCAAAAAGGGTAAAAGATTGTGTTAGTGGCAGTATGGAAATTAAAGTTCGTATCAAGTGAAGAGATCTGATTTGAAAACCTGTACTAAACTTCCACAATACAACAACGTTTTAAATTATATTTATATTCTTTCCATTTTTCAAAGGGTTGTGTAATCTACTATCTATATTTTAAGTCACAATTTCCATTCTTAATATTATCGTTCCACAGTTTCGGATGCATTGCATATATTAAACAAATTGTTTCAGCTTTATCATGGTTTCACAAAAACACTTCATGAAATTTGTTTTTTTTATCATGTGTGTCTCTGATAAAGTCTTTTAATTTGAACGACATATTGCTTTTTATCCAGACGAATGAGCCGCTGTGGCCTCATAGGAGCTCTTCGACCGGAAATCAATTCTCTTGAGAATTTGGAGGTTTTGTAAGTAATCGTGTTCACATGGCAGAAAAAAAACTAGTTTGAATGAAACTTACAAAAAAATTATTCAAGCCACACGTCAACTATAGTCTCGTCAAATTATGTGGGAAGATTTGATTCTTGTGGAAAGCCAAAGCTAATTGACATGTTCTTTATCCTGGAAACTTTCCAATTTAGCGGCTAAGTAACTAATGTCTAAGTAACGTTAATATATGAAAACACACATTTTTCAGGGATTTGGATGATAATGGCTTCACTGGACCTCTCCCATCACTACAAAATCTGACGAACTTGAAACAGCTGTAAGTCTTTATTTCAAGTAGGCACTCTCCTTTGAAAAGAATTTGAGTTTGTTTTGCTGGATTATTTCAAGTTAGCACTCTCCTTTGAAAAGAATTTGAGTTTGTTTTGTGCTTTCAGCAGTGGAACATTTCTGTGCTTTCAGCGTGGAACATTTTGAAGGCCATTAACGTTCATATTGCAGGAATCTCGCAAACAATCTTTTCGATATTGATACATCAAACCTTCCCGATTCTTATCTTGAAAAATTGTAAGGCAGATGCTACGCGCTTTCTCCTCTCTCTCCCGCGCTCTCTCTCTCTCTCTCTCTCTCTCTCTCTCTATTTCTCCCTCTGCCTTCCTCTTCCTCCCTCTCCCTCCTCTCCTTCCAGCCTCCCTCCGCTACTCCCTCTCTCCCTTCCTCCCACCAACCCACCCACCCATTCTCTTTCTCCCCCCCCCCCCTCTTTCCTCTCCCACATACAAAATGCTAAATTCTTCCCTTTTGTTGTAAATCAAATGTTTAACATGTTGAGGTTGTACTATTGAACTTCTTCTTGTGTTGATTTTGATGTCAAACTTTTGCAGGGACTTGAGTGGAATAGGGATGGAATTGAACAAGCTCCCATCGTTTCCCTCAAAGTACAATAAAAGTCTTATTGCTTTGTAAGTGGGTTTTATGTTTTTTTCTTGTTCCGTAAAACCTTATTCAGTTTTGCAAGTTATTTGTAAACTCTTTTTTGTTAACGTAGCCATTTTTCGCTTATGTAGCTTTTTGATGCATTGGTCTAGATAATTATGTTTTTAGGTTTCAGTTTTATCTGAATTGACATTTTAGTTTGGAAGGCTGAATTTACTATAGGGGCCATTTTCTTCCATACATTGGTCTGTCCACGTATTCTTTTGTTTCGGGGTGTGGGTACACAAGAGACGAGTTTTTTTAGCTACAGGGACTCATAATTTCGTTTTAGATTAATCCCACCTGTTTGTATGGTGTCTTGTCGATTGAGTATGGCAATTTTCTTGAAATTTAAGCTCAGCGACCAACTTTTGGTTTTGGGTTTTATCCATTAGAAAAAGATAAATTTGCCAAAATTGGCCACCGAAACTGGTCAATCATGTCCAGAAACATGGCTGTGTTTGGCTTTATATTTTATTTTTGAAAAGATTCTCATGATTCTCATATTGGAAAAAGTAGTTATAATTATTGTCGTTTCCAAGTGCTTGGAACAAAGTTAAGACATACTATTTAAGGTTTCAACTCCCTGTTGATGGAATCCTAAACAACCCTCAATACCTAATGTGTTTTTTTTTTTTGGGGGGGGGGGGGGAGGAGCGGGGGGAGCCGGGGGGAAAGCCGGGGGGGAGGGGTTGGGGGGATCTCTCTCGTGCCATGGCTGCTCCTTCTTGCCTCCGTAGAAAATTTTGACATAGAATAGCAAAGACAATTTAGTAAAAGATGCACTAAACTATTCCGTGCATACTATAGTTTGTGCATTACATTGAATATTTTGTATTGCATTTTACTTGCTCACATAGTTTGGTCTATATTCACAATACCACACATATCTTAAATCCCCTACTATTAAACAACCTTATGGTGTGTTCGAGCGAAGTGACATGTCGTATGTCACTTCGTCCCCAAAATCCTCCAGCCATCGCCATCCTTTGTTTCGTGCCCCATGAGCGAAAATGATGCTCTAAAAAGAAGCGAAGCTCAAGAGTACCATTTGTACATGGAAACGTACACGAACTTTATACCCTCTGTTAGCGGAACTTAAGTCTACCGTGAAACACGATAGGCCAAATTTCTCTCTGGCAAATTGAGATTGGCTGGACTCCAGGAAGGTAGGAAGGTGGGAGTCCAAAGATAACGTTTTGAAGTTCCTCCGTGTTGTCCCTCCCATGAGCAGTGTCGGGTTTAAACGTCAAAAAAAAAAAAAAAAAAAATAATGACAAAACCTCGTTTCAAAGTTTTAACCTTTGTTCACACTATTTAAAACAGCTGCGACTTATGATTTTTTGTTTCTCTAGTCATGATTTTCCTTTCCAAAAATGTTTTATATCTCCATTTTTAACCAAAAAGGTAAACAATAAATCAGGACAACATGGAAATGATGTTATAATTCTGACTTTTATTGCGATTTATCCTCATCATGTGATGTTTTCATATGGGGTCCGTCATTGCACAAAAGTCACCACCATTCACGACTAAATAGTGTGGCTAAATGATGCTACCTTGGCCATACCTGGGCCAAATGCCATCCCAAAGGACGTGTTGAATTCCAAAGCATAGATAAAAACTGCAAAAAATGCGTGCAAACGCTATGTCTGATGGCCTCATATTGTATGCTAATTCTATGTGTTTGCATAATGTGCCCATAATACGCGGTTATCAAATATAGCATTTGTACACGTTTGCGCTCTTTTGATTTATGTTCCAAAGCTTTCGCGGAAGGCATTCGCTGGCAAACTCGGCTCGAGTGTGGTGTGGCAGCGTAGGGTCTTGTCACCTTGTGGGGAAGGTGCCATAAAAGCTTCGAGGCCATATGGGACTGTTTGAAATCGTGAATGACAAATCGCGAAGTTATGGAGGGCCGTTATAACTAGGGTCCCAGGGCCCTAATGGCAAATGGGTTTGTTTAGTTTCGTTGGTTCATTTTTGGTAGCTATAGTATAATGCCCATCTCTTTTAGATGTATTCACTCTATTCGAGTGAGTGTTTTTTGATCGCAAAACCTTAAATTAGTGTTAATAACACTTTTAGTTGTGTGGCCCATAGTAAGCCATGTTGCAAAACATAATTTAGCGTTATTTAGTTGTAATAAGGTGTTAACGCTAATAGTTCACTAACTCCAATAGCGATGGGCTTTGTACTTTTCCCTGGAAGGTCCCCTGTCCATTGCTATTTATGTTAATAACATTCATTCGGTTAAGAATTTTTTGGCTGCAAATCACAGAATACTGTTAATAGCACCAATTAAGAGAATCTGCTACAATCCGCTATGTCTCCCGACACTAAATTAGGAAAAATTGTAATTATGCAGTTACGTTTGTCACTCTTTTATGTTAATAGCGATGGGCATTGTAGCTTAAACCAACTAAGGCTCATGCGAGTATCTTTGACCTTCTCTCGAGGGGGTGATCTTTTATTGAACCAAGAAATCGCTCAGGGCACGTTTTCCAAGTGGTTGGCTGTCAAAGGAAAGCTTAGGATAGAGGGGTTTAGTGCACTCTCCCCATTGGTCACCCCAAGGGAGGAATGGTTTCGGTTTCCTATAAAGGAGGTTCTGCTGCTCCGTAACCCTTGAACTCTACACCGCCCATCGTTATTAGTGTTAAAGAAAAATTAGTGTAAATGCGAAATTAGAATTAATAATACTAATTTAGTGCAAGGTGACGTGGCAGATTTTGGTCCACTTCCTTAAATAATGTTGTTAACTCTATTTTGTGATTCTTGGCCAAAAAAAGTCGCGACCAGAATTAGTGTTATTAACAGTAACAACGATGGTCGGTGTAGTGTTTTTCTGCTTGGGTGCTCTCTGGCCGAACTTCTCAAGTTTGATAATTCAAGAGAAAGCATAATAAATTATCATGGAGCGTTGGTATTTTTGGATGGTTACAGGAACCTTCAAGCAAACAGCATTTCCGGAACACTCAATACAAAATATTTTAACAAGTTTGAAAAGCTTCAAGCTGTGTAAGTCTATCTTTTTTTAGTTTTTTATTTTCTGTTGTTTGTCATTATGAAAACTCTTTGCAATGGTTGCAAATAAGGATAACATTAGTAACTTGAACAACTGCCTGTGGTTTTGTGGATAATACCAAAATTAGGAGGGTTCAATCCTCTACTTATTTGTTGGACTTTCGGTTTAGCTCCATTTTATAGTAGAAATTTGCTATATTGCAAGGATCTGTCACTGAGTTGTTGTTAAATTATTATTAGTCTTCCTGCCATTTTAATAAATATTAGGTTTTTGGTGACCTCTCGTTGAATGGCTTCTGCAATAACATATCAAAATGAGTAAAAAATTATCTGAGGTTATTCTTAAATGTAAATTTGCTAATTTTTTTCTGTCCAATCATGAAGTAGGTTTCCAGATTTAGGCCTTAACGAAAACTTTGGACAACTCTTTTTTTTTTTTTTCGTTCCAGTTACCAAAGTTGAGGTCCATTTTTTTCAGTTTTGATTACAAAAAATAACTGTTTTGATTTGGAGTAGCCAAGCTGTTTGATTTTTTTTGGGTTTTTGTAATTTGAAGACCATCAGTCCTTAATAAACCCCAAAATAGCATTTCGTTTAATTTCTTGATGCGGCTTTGTTTGCCAATGCAGGAATTGTGGTTTATGGGTGACATTCTATATACTGCTTTCGTTTTGTGTTCTTTTATTTTCATCGACTAATGTATAATGTCTACGTATTTGTCGGTTTCATCTCTCTCTTTTTCATCAAATTGAGTTCTGAATCACTTTTAAATCGTTATAGATTAAGACTTACAGCGGTAATACTTGGGTATAAAATGATAGTTATATGGGTGTTGTTTTTTCTCCACAGTTTTTTGCAAAACAACGAACTCAAAGGAGACATTTTCCCAATCACCAGACTTCCAAATGTTACCGATATTGAGTACATTTCCCTGAGGAGCAATAAATTGACTTCAGCCACAGGCCAAATTACTACTGGATTACAAGTAGAGTGAGTGGTCTCACATATTATGACTGGTTGCATGACAATTTTATTTATGGACATTTTATGGAGGCTTTTAGGCGAGTACAGGTACAACTAGAACTTGTGCAGAATCTGCAAATCTGTCTTTCTATATCATTTTTAGAGCTGATTTGACGCAGTTTTTTTCAAAACCTCGGAGGATAAAATGTTGCAGAAGAGTATCATAAAGTAGTTTAATTGTATTTTTAGTTTAATTCATAAATATGGTTCATGCAGAAAAAAAATCTTTAGCGACTGTTTAAGTTGCTGTGCGTCGTCATCCTGGAACAATATGGAGATATATATAAAAATAATAATACAGAAATCTCAGTAGGGTATCTATTGATAAGTTCTTACAGATAAACTTTTTTTTACTGTGAAGTTCTAAAACTTTTAAACCATCGATGAACAGGTTTTGAATGTCTTTTATCACGTGTATCAAAGGCAGCCTTTTTAAAACAATCTGGTAAATCCAGCTCTACAAATGGTGTTCCAATTTGACTACTATTTTTTTTTTGCATTTTTTCCTTCTTCTTTTGTCTTTTTCTGTGAGTTTTTCCAGCCTGGCAGATAATCCACTATGCAAAAGCATTGTCGATTCGTCTCTCAAAATCTCGTGCGAAGAGAACGGAGGTACTACCAGTGTATATAAGTCTGATTCATGTCAAAATACAAGCTGCTGGAATGAAATAATTAAGCCTAACCCAGAAACATGTACTTGTTCGGGGTTTATTGGCGTCAAATGGCTATTCGGTTTACCTCCATTGGCCTACATTTCCAAGAAAGCTATAAGCACAGTGAAAGAAGCGATTCACAACATCACTCAGCTCAATACTGATCAGCTAACGGTACGATTTGTACCATTCGCAGAGTTCTTTTTTTTTTTTTTCCTGTTCTTCACGCCAATGTATTTAGTATTTTTGATGGTATTGCTGATTGTCTTTTACGTTCTCTTTTATTGCCTTCAGTTATTGTCTCCTTGATTGTCTTTTTGACTGTCTTCTTAATCTGAGTTGACAAAGCAGAATACCTGTACTTTTGAGTTGTTATTGATGGCAGTTTGTACAAGAGGCGAAGGGCTTCTGCCATATGTCAAACTTTTATCTCTTTAGGGAATGTCATGTTGGTCACCTGATGTTTTACTTGTAAAACCTGACAATAACTATGACGTTATTTTTATTTAAGGTGTAGGAACGAAGGATCTAAAGGTATTGTAATAACAGGTTCAAAACCAGTAGTAAATATTTTAGCTTCTTTTATGTTAAATATAGAAGTGATTGGAAGAGACTAATACAACCTTCTATCATGAACCATCTGAAAGATTTTTGCACGTGATCTTCATATATTGCTGTTGTTTATAAACTTCTTTTTTGCTTACGTAAACATAAAATCTGCAAAACAATGAAGGCAACTTTTGCTCCATTTAGGTTATGATTTCTTTTACTAATTATTTGCCAATAACAAGCCACCATAGAATAAAGTTTTATCTTTCAAACAAGACAAAAAGATTTGAATAGAAAATATATACCCGTATTGAGGGTACACATATATGGATAAAAGACTTGTTGCTTTAAACCATCAATACCTATCGGGCTGTATCTTTATCATTTATCATTATCGTAAACTTTGATCTGATTTGATGAAATGATTTTATGCTTTTTATGAAATAAATCACTACCATATTTGTGACAGTTTTACCACCGGATTATCAACAACCTAGGTGTCTTCTTTCTATCTAAACGCTCTGAATTAATTGTTGTAAGTAAAGCATCGACGTAGTGTTGGTCCTTAGCCTTTGCTTAGTCTAAAAGCTGCTTCAAATTGGTTTATGCAAAAAAAATTGAAGGCGTATCATGCTTCTCAGAAATGTAAAACTTCTGGCCTTCTGGACCTCTTCTTCTTTATAGATTTTCCGCCCTAGGTAATCAAATAGTAATAAATTCATAAACTGAATCTTATGCTATCTATTTGTGGAGCCTGCGTCTCTGATGAAAAAACCAAAATCTGTATTTTGGCATCCAAGGGGAGGGGTTATTGTTAGGTCACCCGATTTAAACTTGTGAGGCCATTATGCCCTCTCTCTCTCTCTCTCTCTCTCTCTCTCTCTCTCTCTCTCTCTCTCTCTCT